>WEKX01018244.1:0-24095 GCA_013390025.1 Pitta sordida | reverse complement strand
AGACTGTAGCTTTGCATGGGGTTGTTGTAACCAAAGTGCAGGACCCGACACTTAGACTTGTTAAACCCCATGCCATTAGATTCAGCCCAATTGTCCAGCCTGTCAAGGTCCCTCTGTGGTGCCCTCCTGCTCTCTGTGAGATCTACATTAATCCCAAGCTTGGTATCATCTGCGAACGTGCTGATGATGGATTCCAAGAAATCATCAAGATCATCAGTAACGATATTAAACAAGATTGGTCCCAACACCGAGCCCTGAGGGGCTCCACTTGAAATCAGCTTCCAGCAGGACACTGCACCTTTGACCACCACCCTCTGAGCTTGGTTATCTAACCAATTTTTAATCCAACAAAGTGTAAACTTATCCAGACCACAATCCCTTAGCTTCATTAAGAGTTTGTTGTGAGATACTGTGTCAAAAGCTTTGCTAAAATCAAGGTACACCGCATCAACAGCCTTTCTGTTTCTGAGTTTAAAGATTCTTCTTTGTTCCAGCCTGAAATTAACTTGGAAATGCAGGCTGTTTATGTCCAATTTTTCAGAGGAGGGAGATTAAGTGGAGTGAATATAATTATTTCACCAAAATACTTATCCTATTTACATGTTCAAAACAGCTATGTAAAAATGTAAATAGGAATAAATAACTATTAAGAGAAAGCAAAATGAAAGCTGGCAAATCTCCAACTACACTACTGTATGAAGTAGCATAAATTGCTTCTTTCCATTTTAGGTTTTTGTCATATAGAGAATCTCTTCATCATTACCTTAAGTGTTCCATATTCTCATGTCCCATATTGAAATTTCTTATAACAGTCGGAAAAACTATCATCGACTTGGCAATGGTAGACAATGTAAAAACAAGATAGTGTTCTGAAGTGCTCTACTGCACTGCATTATCATTCAGAAGTGGTACAAAATCCTCCCATTCCTGTAAATTGTAACTATTATTATTATTCTCCAAGCAGAACAGAAGTACAATTAATGAACACTATACTGTGGAATTTGGTTTGTTTGCTGACTCTGATGATGATGCAGTAGCACAGTTTTAAAATCTCCAAATGGAAGCCTGCAACCACATATTGTGTTTCTTGTTTATGCTTCCTATGTCTTTCTGTGCTTTCTGTCAATCCAACTCTCATTGAGATGTTGCATTTCCGTGCTCTAAGGCAATTCTGCGTAAAATGTAATTGATGTACATTTTAAACTCCTTCTTTCTGGCATACAAAGAATTGCAATCAATGCAGTTTCAAAGCATATGCTGAAGTCATTTGGGGGCACGTAGCAGCACCTCCCAAAAATCTCTCTCTTTTGCCCATGGTCACATTGTCTTTGGAGGTTTTCTCTCTCTCTCTCTCTCTCTCTCCCAAGTTTACCAGATAGCTATCTTGTACATAACTTCTCGTACATAACTTCTCAAGTCCTGATGCAAAACATTTCTATTCAACTGCAGCAATATATTATTCCACTGACACTAGTGATCTGGACATTAGCTGGCAATATTCTCTTTGGCAGGAATTATGTTACAACTCACTTCAGTAAGGACAACTAAGGGACCTACATTGGGCATATGAGAAATCCCATCTCCTCTATTTTTATATGACAGCACACATAAGGTGCCTATCTAATTTTATTTTATTTTCATCTCAAAGAACTGGGAAATTTTCATCACAAAGCCTGGGAAGTTTTCCCTTCATGGAGCGTATTATATGGAAATACACTGAGTAAGGCACTACTATTTCCACAGTTGTTCTGTGATGTGCCACAATGTCCCCCTAGAATACTCCTTCTTCTCTCTTTAGTGCCACCTGATTGCAGATATTTTATTAAAATGTAGCTGATTCTTCTAATTTTGTGCACCCCAAAGTCCAAGACTTTTATTTAGCTTAAAATATTGAGTAGTAAACTGCAAGGTGACATGCACAGTAGTCAACATTGGAGATATGCCAAACTTGTTAGTTTGCAAAACATCTGCTGCAGCAGAACTGAACCTGAAGCAGAATTAAATGGAATTCCTATATAATGTGTCTATGCTCCCGTGGGCAAATTTGAGTTCTTCTTATTTTGATCCACCCCTATAAAATGAAAGAGTCATGTTTCAAAGATGCATTTGACATTTCTGCTCTCTTTTCCTGCTGAGATCTAATGTGACACTCTCTTTGTCTTCTACCAAGACGGAGTTAAATTCAGGCTGTTATTTTCCTAGGATTCCCTCTGTATGCTCATGTGATAGAGAGAACATATGAATTTATCTCTCGGTTTAAAAGAGTGGAGGATGTTTCTTCTAAGCAGTCTCACAAGACATCATAACTACATATTTCTTCATCTAGAAGCAAAAAGCCTCTATCTTAACACTAGTATGAAGACTTCTTACATGAAACACTTTTGCCAGTGGCAGGTTTCTCTCCTCCCACGCACATACCATGCATGTACACCCAATGCTTCACTCATCACTCAGGTGCTTGGACCAACATTACAGCAATTTTTGTGAAAGTGGTGAGCTTGAGCATAATTGAATCTAGAGAAGCTATGCAAGAAAGATACGTATTACGTTCCTACAACTATGTATAAATTTCATTAGACTTTAGATTTTTTTTTTCCCACTAAAAATTTTTCACCCAGGAAATAAATAAACCTTATCAGGAAACAAAGAATGATACACTTTCTCCGCTTTCTCCTTCTATTATCAATAGAAGCCAAATCCAGTGAAATCTGAACCCAATGGTTTCCATAACCTTTCACTCATAAAAAAATAAATTTGAAAGTCAAGAAGTAGAAGGAGGAGGAGGCGGCCTCTGTAGGGAAATTGGTTCAACTGTATATTCCTAAAAGCATTTCAAAATGGCAGGATCAGAAAGGGTTAGCTAAACTATTAATCTCAGTTCAAAGAATATTGAAATAAACTCCCTGGTGCCCAGAGAACTAGATTGAATCCTTATGAACGTTCTGACCTGTTGGCTCTGAACATCATAGAACAAGCAGAAACAATTAAAAATAGAAGAAAAAGCAGCAGAATAAATATATTATTTTTCTATATAATAGTAGTAGTTTCTTGCTAGCTGGACAAATTATAACTTCCTCTTTTTTTTTTTTTTTTTTTTTTTTTTTTTTCCCCTAAAATAAACAGAATATGAGGTTTAGTTTTCTTTTTTAGTTTTCTCTTGGTAGTAGTCTTTATCCATTTGGTTGAAAAATTTACCCTCTGTCTGCAGAAACAAGCAATATGTGTCAGGAAACTTTACTAGTTATTTTTTCTGAACAATCTTTCTTATTATACAGAAGATGCCTGCGTCTGGGTGGTCAAATTAATATCTCACCATAAGTTCAAGTAGACTGGAAACAAAAGAGTATAAGAAAATTACATTGCCAACCAAGAAATCTTAGACGATTTTCTTTTAAAAAGTAACTTATTAAGTACAGATATATTTCTTTATCACCCAGACCTCCCCAAAAGTATAACATATAAACATGTTTCCTGAGAATTTTAGGGACAAATAAGTCAGATTCTTCTAGAGGCAGGAGAATAAATCCTTGGTCATGCCAATGCCTCTGCATATACAGTCAAGAATAGCATTTTGTAAAACAACATAAAATAACTTTAGTTTGATATAACTGAAGGTAAATAAAAGTGTATGCAAAGAAGTAAAAAATTTATATGTAGGACAAAAATATATATATTATAGCTTAAGTGTTAGTTTTCATTAATTTAAATTAAGAAAGTGTTAAAATATCTTAAACTGCAAAATTACAGCTAAAAATATTGGATATTCTATATTCACTGTAAGAAGAAATTCCCTATTATGAATAATTAAATTGAAGAATTCTTAATGTCTTAGTTTAGGACAAAATTCTGGTGTTATCCTTTCCCTCCCCCACTAATTTCAATGAAATTGAATCGTCGCGGCGCTGTCCTGTGCTGCTGGTGATGCTCTCCTGGCGTGGTGCGGGCTCGGGATGTCCAGGTGAAGTCATGCAGTCCCCTGAGGGCTCCTGGCACAAGGCCTACAAGCCCAAGGCAGCTGCTCGGCGCTGAATTGCTGTGGTACCGTCTCATGCCTTTGGCAACGCTCTCCCGACGTGGCGCGGGCCCGGGGTGTCCAGGTGAAGTGTTGATTATCCTGAGATGCGTGAAGAAGAGTAACAGGGTGCACGCTCTGTATTTCAGGAAAATAGATTTCGGCTTATTAAAAAAATGGATTTGTGACATTCAGATGGATGTTGGTTCTCAAGTGCTTGAGAAGAAAGCGTGTTATTTGTTGCATGCCCTAGTTATCTCTCTCTGTCTATGCTCTTTATTGACAGAGCATATTTATTTGTGCTTCAGATATGTTAATTAGGGGCAACATGGGCCTAATTTTATTCATAGCAATGTGGACACAGGTAATATTTTACCAGGGTTGCCAAGGATCTCGCTGAAAATATAAAATTATGATGTAGAAGACTAAACTATTTTATCACATTTGAACCCCATGAAAGTAAGGAATTCTCTGGCCAAAAAATAGTTTGTATTGGCATTAAATATAAAAAAATGTCATTTCAATCAAGAGAGACAATTTTTCTGCTGGGTTATTTTTTGTTTGTTTGTTTTTTATGTTTTGGTTTTGTATATATGTGTTTTTTTTCATTTTTTCTTTTTCTCTGATGTGACAAACCCATTCCTTATAAATACTATAAGGAAAATAATCTTAATTGTCACTTCTCAGCCCATATCAGGGACTGACTTGACTAGGATAGTCCTGATGCAGAAAGGCAGATCATGGGCTGGAAGCAGGGACAGACTGTACAGAAGGAATCTATAAATATTTCCCAGGCATATGGAAGTGGTGTCAGAGAAGCTGAAACTCCACTGCGTTTAAGCACAAAGACCCAAAGAGACTAATCTCTGAGCAGCCTGGTCTGACCACAGAGCTATCCCTACTTTTGATATAGAACTTGACTAAAGATATTCTGAGGTTATTTCCTGTCTCAGCTATTGGCCTTGGTACTGAAATAGGCACTATTCTTTATTATTTTGACCAGCTTGATTTTTTAGCCCACTTTTGGCATCTGCTAGATCTCTGTCCATGATTTAGTGTTAATGTCAGAACAGGTGTTTACCTATATCTCTGAGGAGTCAAGAGAAAATATTTGAGGTAACTGTAGGAGACAGAAAAATAATAAAAAATATTTTCAATACTGTGTACAAGATGACACTTAAGAGACTCAAAGACATTTCAAGTAAACAATATAAAACTAAATTTAGCTATTGTTCTGATGTCTTTTCACTGTAGATTGCATTCTTGAAATTACTATCTTGTTCTCTTTCAGTAAATCTAATTTTGAAATGCACAGCCAACATAGCAGTGCAAACTAATGAAAAGCAAGATGTAGTATATCCTCTCTGAATACAAAATGGCCCCACTGGGCCCTTGTTTCATTTATAGCCAGATGAATCCAACTTCAGTTTGTCACAGGGTCATACTTCTGAGATATTCTAATAGAGAAAGTTAAAATTCTGAGTAGGATTTATTTGTCTGTAGTGATTTTCAGTGTTCTCTTAAAACACTCATTTCCACTCATCTCAACTCATCTGGTCTCATCATCTCTCGTGTCTTGACAAGACAGAAGTAGTGTCTTATCTTTCTTCTTGTCTTATTTTATTTTTTCTCTTTGTATTCTTTCTGTTGTGTTCTGCTTCCTTCTGTTATTTCTGCTCCATACTGCCCCTTTCCCCTCCCCCCCTCCCCAATTCCTTGTCTTTGTCTCTTTTTAAATTGTAAAGAAAAATCCACCTTCTATGTGTATCTGGTCCTGCCACTTCCCTCCTGTTCAATGTTAGTATCATGGAACAGCAATCCCTTGAATTTCGCGGGGGTTCAGGACTAGGCGAGTGCCGCAAAAGCCAAAATCTATGAAGAGAGGTGGATCACACATATGCAAATAAGCTGCACCCGTTGCCCCGCACCCCTCAGCCTCGGAGAGACGGGGCCTTTTCCCAGCACTTCCCTGCACCATGTGATGAAACAGGGGAGAGAAGGGGGTCTTCTCTGCCCCTCCCTGGTGAGGGGAGCAGCGACAGGGGAGCAGAAGGGAGGTTGCTGCCATGCATTGACACAAGAGGGTCCCATCCACACCTTCCTGGGACCGCCTCAGGTGGCAGCAGGTGCTCGGTGCAGCCCCAAGTCTGCATAGGGCAGCAGAGTTTGCTCAGTGCCACCCCAAGACTGTGCAGGGTGGCAGAGGGGGTTGGTATAACCCTGAGACTTCACAGGATGGCAGCGAGGGAGCGGTGCTGCCCTGAGACTCCTGTGCGGCACTCTGCTGAGCCCATGTTCCTCCATGGCATCAGGGTGACCAACTCTTGATGATTCCCGAGTGAGTGAGAACCATCATCCCCCCGCCCCATGGGACGAGGCGTTCCCGCTCCCCAGCGTGGCAGATATAGTCATCAGTTTGAAGGTCCAGGTAAACCTAAATATCCCAAATATACTTATATTCCTGTTACTGTAATTGTAAATGAAAATGCTTCTATTGTAATTTTGTTAATGATGAAATGGTGGAAAATTATTATTATGACCAGATGTGATCCTGTAGAACGATGCGAGAGACGTGGACTCAGTATGCAGGTAAACACACTGAATCTGTTTATTGAAATCTCGAGCGATTCTTATACAGTGAAGTAAACATGTTTTTCACACTGCAGGTGGTGTTTACCAGTGAGCTTCACATGAGAACCTGTCTATAAGTTTACATACTTCAACATGGGAAAACAGGGAGTAATACCTGCCTCCGTGGGACCTCTGCAGGATGCAAGGACGCTCCCATGGGAGCACCCAGGGAAGTGAAGGACACTTCTCTTGTTACCGTGAGATTGCTTGAGGGAATAGAAATCAACATCTTTGGTACAGTGAGATTGTTTAAGTTAGCTGCAGGCCTGTCTGACTTCTCAGCTTCACTCAGGCCTTTGCTCTTTTTCATTTTGTGTTGCTTTTTTAGACAAATGTGGCTTGTTCCTACATGATCCTATGAAGTGTCATGCTGAACGTAAGTAAGAATGATCTATGATTTCTAGTTACACATGAACTAAAACACAACTTCACTATTTTCTTTTTCTTGTGATAGGTATTTTGCAGATATTTTTTCACTCTTGAAATGTTGCAATCCATTAGTTCGTTGCTTAAGGAACATACTGTAGACTTCAAAATACATAATAGCAAAGAAAGATGGTTTTCAGTTATTCAGTAGGCATACGAGTACTTTTTTTATGATTTGCATCTGACCAAGGAACTGACCTTAGGAGGACTCAGGTTGAATTTAAAGATGTGTGCAAGTAAAACTGTTGGGTCTACCAGCTTCAATAAAGAAACAAACTGACATATAGTATATTTTGGTCTGTGAAGTTATACAACAATCAGGAACTGAAAATTACATAGTACTAAATGGATTTTTGAAAGAAAACTAGACGATCAGAATTATACATGAAAATTCTGAATACTTCTGACCCCTTTTGGTTCTCCAACCAATACCGAGACAATTTGGATTATCTGTCACTTTTGACAGCAGCAAAGGAAAGGAAATCTTAGGAAAGTATTAGCTAAAAGTTCTGAGATAAAATACTATTTTCTTTATTTTAGTAATGTGGTTACATAGATCCTGAAAGAACCATCAGTTTCTGGGATTCCTTGCACTGATACACAAACTGTTGCACCTGTGATTTTACAAAACACCTTCGTCATTTTTTATTTGATAGATTGTCAGAAAACTTTACCAGCATCTACAGATGCCCCTGAGAAGAAGCCGCTGTATTTCAGCACTGTTGAACAAATCAAATCTTCATTTGAGAATGCTTTTTTTGTAATTTATTATTTTCTCAATGTGATATCAAGATAGTAACAAGTCAACTACTCTTCAAAACCATTTTTTCTGAGTAGAAAAACATAATTTTTGTGATTTATTTAGACGTATTATTTTTTAAGTTTCTGTAGTCGCATTTTGGAACATAATTTTCTGGGAAGAAACACATTAAAATCTTATGGACACTATCTAAAATATTGACACTTATAAAGTGTCACTACATATTATTGATTTTGTATTACATTTAGAACGCTTAAATAATCAAATGGCGTCACACATTTAATATCCATGATACATTACAGATACAAGGTCAAATATTGTTCACATTCATATTTCTGTAAACTCTAATTTCCCTAGGTCCAAACAAGATTTGAGCTATTACATTTATTTTCATTTATGTAATTTGTAATGATTTTCTACTTTTTTTTGACCCCATATTAAACTTCTGCTATATAATAAGCTTGTTTTGAGATGATCTGCCAGTTCCCTTAAAATAAATTATTCTGAACGATCTGAGGATTAGCAAAGCAGTCACATTCCATCTTTTGGAGAGAAGATATCTCATCACAAATCTTCTATCTCAGTATCACTTACTGACAAGAAGTCGCATTCTGACTGAGCCATATTTATGGCTCTGTGTATGTGTGAAATCACAAGTGTAAAATCAGGAAAGAAAATTCTAGTTTTGACTGTGAGGTTCTTAGCTTATTTACAACTTTACCTTTGCATTGGCAAAGCAAAATAAAACAAAACCAAACAAGACAAACCAAAAAATTTTAGATCTACACAATAATGGCACCGAGTGTCTCTTCTGGGAACCACATGGACACCTTTTTCTTTGCATTTACTAGTTCATGGTTAAAAAGGATGACATTAGGAACAGGCACTATGGAAAAAATTTTTGAATAGAGAAGTCCTGGCGGGCACAGCACTTTGGGCTGGATGTTGTTCTGATCTCGCTTCCCACCTACCTTGTTCCATGCTTCTAAGAAAATACTTCCATTTTCTTGAGCTTTGGATAATCCACTCTGATTTGACTGTATCCTAAAGCTCAAAGTACCTTTCCTNGCATGCACCGAAGTTGCACATCTTGTGGAAAAATCACCAGCAAACGCTGAAGCTCGCAAATAGCGGACCACAAACATGCGGGTGTTCACTGTATTGGAACTAAATGTACTGAGTCTATTAGGGATGGAGTTAACTTTCTTCATAGTAGCTCACATGGAGAGGTGTTTTAGATTTTCCTATTTAATTGTGTTTGTTTTGACCTATAAGAGCTTTTTGTTTGTTGTTCACTTTAGCTCTTCAGTCCACCATACGGAGGAGTGAGTGGCTAGAAGGGGACCAAGTTAATCTAGAGGTGCATCTAGAGCAAGAGCTAACAGAGAAAGGAAAAAATAGTAAAGTCTGTCACTACAGATGAAAATAGACTGCTAGCAGTTGCCATGTTTTCTACTGAAATCCTCATTTTCTTGCATAGAATCACAATTTTCTTCTTCAAGAATCAGCACTGAACTGAACAGGATTTTTTTTAAGGACAAGTCAAGTAATTTATCACTCTGTGACATCACATGACATAATATCTCAGCTAGGAATCTCTGTTTTGCCAAGCATGAAAGAAAAATAGCAGTGAGAAAGGATTAAGCCACAGTGCACAACAAGGGGAAAAGAAAGTGAGTTATAACTTTAAATCTTTTTTTATATATCAAAGAAGAACACTGCCTTGCTTCATAGTCACTTAAGTTCCAGGCAGTCTGGCCAGTAAGCAATTGTGCTCCATTTGGGAAATACTTCACTTCTTTAATAGATAAGCCATAACACGTTACATGAATAACACACAATTCTAATTATATTAAATTGTGTCTGGCTCCCAGTGGGTTTCTCAGGCTCGATAGTGTCTCTCTAGGCCAATACAATGCTCAGATGGCTTAGACTGGAATTCTTGATGTTCCATCAGGATGTTTTGAACACCTTAGGTGATTATCAAGTAGGATGTACTTCCCTCCTAAATTACAACTGTGCCAACATCTCCTTGCAGAGTTCCTCCATCTTCTGCAAAAAACAGTATTAGAAAAGTTGTTTGGATAAATGAAATTCTACACCCCACAGAAATACCTTTCCACAATACTACTTATATAGCCAGTATTTTAACTCTCAGAAGCAAATAATAAAAAATATCTTAAAAAAATCTTTCAATATACTTCATCTTTTAAGAGAAAGACAAAAAAATATTTCTTTTAAATGAAAGCTAATTTCTTTCTCATCTCCGTTTTTTATTCCCTCCTGTACTTTCACTTCCATCTGCAGAATTAGCAGCTGGTCTGGACACTGAAGCATATGTGTTAATTTACAAATGAAACACCTTTAGCTATTGTTTGCAACTTGTGTTGTTTGCCATCTGAATTCTTATTTTTCTATAAAAGAGGATCTTTGCCAGTCTCTCACTTGCTCCCATCAAAATCCCCCAAGTCACTCTGATGAATATAAATATATAAAAAAACTATTGGGAAGATAGTTCTAATTTTTTCTTCAGATTGTTTGAATTTGATAGACTCTAATTGCAACTGCCTGTGAACAATTTATGAAATAAATGCACAATCTTCTTGAGAATAAATCTATAGTTCTAAACAATGGATAAATGTTTCACCCTCTCCGTGACATTTGTCACCTTATAGCTATAGTAACTTAATGCTTTTTCATCCTCCATGCTCTCACGAGTGAAATCAGGCTGGACATGTTTGTTGTCATGGTAGAAACACATTACATGTATTTTAACCAAAGCAGATGCAAACAGTGCAGATTCCTGGATTCTTTGGTTTTAGGGAGATTTGAGGTGGCTCATTTGACTATAAGTTCCTGCATAAAAACTAAAGTGGAATATTACCCTACTTTCAAATGCTAAAGAAACCTGTTAACTCAGTAGTTGCCCTGAGTGCTGACATATGACTTGTTACTGATTTTTTCTCTTTCAGGGCAGGCAATGAAAGCTTGTTGTGGTAAATTTGTAGTTTAGAAGGTGAGATCAATTTTAGAGGAAGCTTTACTACAACATAAAGACTTCCGGCCTGTAATAATATCATTGTAGTTCACAGGAAAAGGAAGGAAGATGGTATGATTTATAGTAACCTGAGCAGTAAGACCAAGCACGTTATAGTAGGCACCGTATAGTAGGAACAGGAAGACCTTTTTTATCAACAAGTGGTTTAAGGACTGGCGTTATCAGCAGAATTCTGGATTTTTCAGTCACAGGACAAATTTTATGGCATCAGGCAGATGGGCTTCATCTATCTAGTAAGGACAAGAAGACTCAAGCTTATGAGTTGGCAGGGCTGACCATGAGGGCTTTAAACTAGGTTTGAAGGGGGAAGTGGATGAAACCAGGCTCTCTGGGGATGAGCCCAAGGGTAGTAAGCCAGAGTTCAGGGCAAAATCAGAAGTCCAAGAGAAATGCATGTACACTGTAGTCACCATCATAGGAAGAAGGTGGGATGACTCGCATGATAGGAATGCTGCAATGGATGGCTAAAATGTCTTCAGGTCAGAGGTAAGGTAGGAGAGGTGAAGGCATGGCTCTGTATGTGAGTCTCTTGACTCTATGGAACTTGATGGTTGTGATGATAAGGTTGAGTGTCTACAGATAATCAAGGGGAAGACCAACAGGGATGATGTCTTGGTGGGAATCTGCTATAGACCACCCAACCAAAATGAAGGAATGGATGAATTATTCTGTAAGAAGCTGGTGATTGTTTCAATATGGCCCACCCTTGTTCTTCTAGGAGACTTTAACCTGCCAGATCTCCGCTGGGAACTCAACAGAGTGGAGAAGAGGCAGTCTAGGAGATTCTTGGGGTGTATGGCGAATAGCTTCTTATCATAGCTGGTTTGTGAGCCTACCAGAGGTGTGGCCCTGATAGACCTGCTGTTTACAGTTAAATAAGGACTAGTGGGGGATGTGGTGGTCAGAGCCCCTCTGGGGTACAGTGACAACAAAATAATAGAGTTTTCAGTACTCAACAAAACAAGGAGATTCATCAACAAAATATCTACCCTGGACTGGCAGAGGGCAGATTTTTGCCTGTTCAGGGTAGTGATTCAGAGAATACCTTGGGAAACAGCCCTTAAAAACAAGGGGGTCTGGGAAGCATGGACATAGTTCAAGAAAGAAATGTTGAAGGTGCAGGAGAAGGCTGTTCCGTTGTACCAAAAGGTGAGCTGGCAGGATAGATGACAGGCTTGGTTGCACATGGATCTTTTGCAGGAACTCAGGGAAAAAAAGAGAGTTTATCACCTTTGGAAAAAAGGATAGGTAAATCAGGAAGTGTTTAAGGTAGTTGTTAGGGCTAGCAGGAAGAAAATTAGAGAGGAAAAAGCACAATTTGAACTTAATCTGTCCACTTCTGTAAAGGATAATAAAAAGTGTTTTCATAAATGCATTAATAGCAAGAGGAGAAGCAAGGAAAATATACACTTTTTATTAGACATGGACAGGAATACTGTTACCAAAGATGAGGAAAAAGATGAAATACTTACCTTCATTGCCTCAGTTTTCAACAATAAGACAGATCGTCCTCAGGACAACTGGCCTCTTCATCTTGTAGATAGGGATGGGGAGCTGACTAAGCCCCCTGTAATCAAGGAGGAAGCAGTTAATGACCTTCTGAGTCATTTGAATCCTCACAAGCATATGAGACCCAATGGGATCCATCCTAAGGTGATGAGAGAGCTGGCAGAAGAGCTCACCATGCCACCCTTCATCACTTATCAACAGTCCTGGCTCACTGGAGAAGTTCCAGATGACTGGAAGTTAGTCAGTGTGGCACTCATCCATAAGAAGAGCCAGAAGTAGGATCCAAGTAGCACTCACCTTCCTTTATGGTCCTCTTCACTGCAGCATATTGTCCTCCTGAGTAGCTTGACCCTGTTAGGAAATCATGTGCCTAACCTACAACAATACACAGCATATGTGCCTAGGTATTAGATGAAATCATCTAAAATCTGATGAGAGTTAAGTGCAATTTGCTGAAACCACTGAGATACTTCCACCATAACTAAGCTAGTACACCATTACTACAGTGTACAAAGTGAGTTTACAGCTCAGTGTGGCTCTGCTTTGCACTTGTTTCCTTCAGCTTCTGTAAGAATGACTTGACTAAACTGGATTAGATCCCTTTTCAATCTTTTTAAACCTATTTCAGTCATTATTCTGAGGTTGGGACTTGCATAGCACTATTTTGACTTCAGGAATCATAATTAGGCAATACCCTGTAGAGAGGGCACTATCAAGGGCTGAATCCACCTGAAAGGTGAATCCTATCTCTATCCACACTTCCTGTTCAGCAAAAAAAAAAAAGACAGGTCTACCCTATGCAAGAGACTGCAACACCTGCAAGTGTCTGTGGGCTACTTCGGCAATCTTTCCCTGTAGCTTTCTTGCTAGGGAAGCAATTTTATCTGAACTGTCCTAGGATGAAAATATTGAGAAAGCACAGTCCCTCTCATTACTCATTTCTCTGGTAACTATCAGAGTCCTCTGTTGACTATACCTCTGGAATCCTTTCTCTTCTTCCTCCACCCCAAATATTGCAGGAAATAAAAGGATTTGGGGAAGTTAAGAACAGCTTGTGGACTGAGTTTAGCAGAGGTGAAGTAGGCACTTTATTACAAGCTACTTTTGTCAGCCTCAACTGAAAACAATTAGAAATGCTGTAGATGGAGAACATAAAGATATTCAATCTTATAAAAACCACCTAAATTTTGTATTTAAGGGGGAAATTTAATATAACAGTGATTTTGTGTGTGTACTTCATTGCCAGCATTTTCTGTTTTTGCAAATTGGTAACTATTATTTTATTTTGGTTAGCTATTATCTAATACAGTAATCTCTTTAATTTCATGGGGGGTTGGTTCCAGAAAGATGTCACAATAAGTGAAATCTGCAAAGTAGCAGTAAGTACAGTAAATATGGTAAAGCTGGTAAAACCGGGGGAGGATGGGAACCCACAATGAATTGAAGTTGCAAATGGTGACCCACAAAGTAACGAGAGATTACTGTATTAATGATATTGTAAGCAACACTTGTTTACAAAGGGTTTAATATTATTGTATATGGCATCGAGTGAATGGTACTTCCTAGCATAAAAAGAGCTTAAAATAAAAAATGTATTTAAAAAATCCTGGGAATTAACATTAAAAATCCGGGCCTTATTACTCATCCTCTGTGCTTATTTTGTCCACTTAAACTGTTAGCTAACTAGAACTGTTAGAACAATCACATTGTCTGGGAATGATCCTTTTAAAACAGGTAGCAAAGAGACAGTCTTCCCTAAAAAAGTCTATCACCTAGAAAAAAGAAAACAGGAGAGAGAGTGGAAGATTTGACCATCACTGTAGAATAACTACAACAAATGCGAAGCTGACTCTTACTTATGTCGTCCCGCTAAAATATTTTAGTCCTCACTCAAAGTGTGGACAGCCTTGGCTTGAGCTGAAATGAGGTCCAGAGCACTGGATAGGGTAAGGGAGCCCTGAGAAAATCCTGAGGTTCTCCTTAGTCTCTGAGTAACAATCCCTTTCCACAGGCAATGCAAGGATCTCACGTGACAGTGAAGGAGAGTGTACTTCCCCAGCCAGGGCAGCCTAGGATGAGGGCAAAGGAACAAGCAGGTGGGTGTGATGAGGGGTCTAGGTGGCAGGGTTGGCTCAACAGAAACCATTTTGCGGTGATATCCCCCCTCTGCTCCTCCTACCTGCAGTAGTGACAGTGGTGGGATCTGTCAAGCTGGGGATGTCTCTGGGCCCAGGGACTGGGATGAGGATTCCAGGAGGGGCCGATCATAAGACCAATTGGTGTCATCAGGGTCAGCCTGGCCCAAAAGGTGACAATTTAATGAATATGATACTGACAGTGGGTGGAACCCTTCTCACAGGAAAATAAATGTTCTTTTTATTATTACAGATGTTACTAGGAAAAGAAACTGAAAGTGATCCAAATGAGGGCAAAGGCTATTCTGATTTTGCTTGTCTCACTATGAATATCTCACATTCATCAGTTCTGAGAAAATTCCCTGTGTATCTAAGTAGAAACTGACTGAGCATTCATGGGAGCCACTTAAATTGAAACCATTCTTTAGATCATAATGTAACCAGATGATACATCAAACAATTTTTCTTATTAATGCAGGATTTTGAACATGAAGGCTTGTCCCATCATTATCAACTTTCAATCTATCTATTCAACCTGAACATCCACACAGGATGTTATATTCTACCTTAAATTTCTATATCACCACAGGAAACTGCTACAAAACTTCTGTCCTCAATCAGAACACTTTGATGTGTTTCAAAGATAAGAGCACTTCATTATGTTCACAAAAAGTAAAATGTCCTACTATTACAAGAACTCTTTTAATATGATGAAGTGAAGTTTATCATTAGTTTCAAATGAATAAAAGTACTTGCTGATGTCAGGTCATTACTCATATTTAACCCTCTTCAAGTACCCAGTTCTCACTGAAAATGCTTACATCTTTAAAATAGCTTAGGTTTTGTTAGCATATCATAGAATTACATTGTCTTGAATTTCTTGAAGTAGGATGAAACATTTAAGTCATTAATTTGATGTTAGAAAGAAAAGATTTTCAGTTTACTACGTATTCACAAAGCCATCCTCTCTTTTACATAGTGAATATATTTTGATGGCTGTCTTGAATTTTGCATTTTTAGAATCTCTGGAACAACTTTGCAGTGACACAGAACATGTCTGGCACGATCCTGTCCATCTATATTAATGAATTAAGTGGATCTTAGAAAGGATGCAAATTTCACTATACAGGAGAAAAGAAAGCTGTAAGGAGGGGAAACGAGAGAACGTTTTAGGACTTAAAGTAACTGTTTATTTTTACTCTATTAGCTTGTAAAATTCACAACAGATTGTTACTCCATTTGCTAGCCATCAACCAAAACCACAGAAACTAATTAGAAAATAATAAAGCCTTGTCCCTATATAAGGAGTGAGGTCTATAAAGACATAGTCATCTCTTTTCTTGGTTCTACTTCTCTTCTTTTAACAATTTTCTTCCCTACTGTTCATTACCCTAACACTCATGTCTCCTGCTGCCTCACGGTCCCTCACTACCAATGTTGTGTTATAGCTGAGTCTCCTAAAATGTTTCCATTTTCCTTATGTGAATTCTTTAAAGAACTGCTTTACTATATGATACTTATGGCATACAATCATATATGTTATGGTCAGGTCTAAAATTTAACCGAAAGACTTCAATAATACCAAGATTTAAGAATTATGTGAATAAAAGTTATCTTCTGCTTAAACATATATTTTTGCTAGCTGTCTGTATTCCCTTTATGCGCTACGAGTCTTGTTTTATGCAATATGAAAAGAATTGAGCATTTAATCTCGTTCTGAAAAAGACATNTCCAGCCCGTGCTTTACAAGTTTCTCCTGTAGCTTATTGTGGGAAACCGTGTCAAAGGCTTTGCTAAGGTCCAAGTACACAACATCCACAGCCTTTTTGTCGTCGACCAGTCGAGTCACTGGATCATAAAAGGAGATCAGGTTATTGCTCCCCTGCAGACTTAGATCAGGTCCACTTGAGCAATGAAACTAAAGCTTCTTATATGACTATCCAGTGAAATTTCAGGCTGTAATATCTACCAGTAATAGCTTTAACAAATTATATAGGTTTTATTTTGTTTTGACCTTGTCAATTCTGTGCTTATCTAAGCAATCTAAGCAATTCTGTGCTTATCAATCACAGACACAAAATGTTTGCTGTTTAAATTAATTATTTTGATTAAATGGTTGCTCATCAGACCTACTTAAAAGCAAAAATGCCATTACATCTCTCTTGGGATGGTAGAAAATAATGTTGGCTGCGTAGGACATATTTCCACATGAAAATTTAAAAAATTAGTTCTGAAGTGCCCATGTGCTTAGTAGGGGTATAATCAAATACTTGAAGGCACTTATGCTCGTAAAATATTTGAATAAATAAGATGTCTGTAAATTTAATAATAAGTTCAAAGGCTGTATTCTGTGGTTCATAACAAATACAAGATTTCATGGAGCTGGAAGAAAAACCCGTGAAAACAGTTAAGCATGTGGAAGCATTTTGAGTTTTAAAGTAATATTTTTTTAGTATATTTTCTTTTTGCTTCTCTCACAATAATTTTTTTTTTTAATTTTGTTTGAAACAAGGTTGTCAAGGTGCTCTCATTGTGTTTTAACCCCAGTGGGCATCCCAGCCCCACAGAGCTGTTTGCTCACTCTGGAGAAAATCAGAAGGGTAAAAGTGTGTTTTAACCTTCTTGTGGGTTGAGATAAAAACTCTTTAATAGTAAAGCAAAAGCTGCAAGTACCTTCAAAGCAAAATCAGGAGTTCCCTAGATAATTCTGATCAGCAGTAATAATGTGTTGGGAAGTCAAACACCATAACTCTGAAGTCCCCTCTTCCTCCTCTTCCCCCCAGTTTTATATACTGAATATGGCACCAAATGGTGCAAATATCCCATGGTTCAATTGCGGTCAGCTCTTTCAGTTCTGTCCCCTCCTAACTCTTTGGACATCTCCAGGCTGCTTGGTGGGACAGTGTGAGAAACAAAAGGCCTTGATGCTGTGTGAGAACTGCTCAGCAATAACTGAAACACCCCTGAAGTATTTAAGACATAGCATCCTGCCAGCTATCCCAGACCCTGTACATCTCTACAGTTATATGCTTTACACAGAATTGCAGAATTTACCATGATCTCACCTGTTAAAAGCAAAACAGCAATGGAGGATATATATCTGAGCTAATTTAGGTGTGACATTGTATTTGTCAGGTCACCATGTGCTTAATGGGACAGACACTAAAGGATTTGTCTGGCATTTTTACACTCTATTTTTGTGTTCAACCACATATGAAATAGTAGTTCAGATAATAAGACCTAATATTACAATGTGAAGTATATGTAGTATATAAAAACCAATGTATGTTGTAATTGTAGGTGCCAGATTTTCATCCCAGGTCTTTGCTATATATGTAATTCCCAGTTCTAGGCCCAGTAAGCATCATTTAAAGCTGGGCTGTGCTGTGAAGAGGTGAAAGTGTCAACAGAGCTGAACAAAAAGATTGTTAAAAGAGCTGTGAATAACCACAGGTTTCTGTCCTAGGCTATAATGCTATAATGCCTACAAAGGTAGAGATACTGCTCTATATGCAAATATGTTTGTTTAAAAATGTTTAATGAATACAGATCAATATTATGAAGTTGTACTTTAGATTACATATGTTGTAAAATAAATTCATGATCATGAATTGTAAACTAAATGATAACTTCTGACTGTGTAATTAATACATGTCATATTGATTTAATTTGTACTGCTTAAACAGTTTGGTTCCTTCTTGTGCAAAAAATATTTTATGTGTGTGATAAAGTCCACTGCATCAGAGAAAGAGATAAAATCAACTATCAGGCTGTGTACATCTGCATTTCAGGGAAAATGGCACTTTCTGAAAGGACAAAGAAATCTTTATCTGATTCAACATAATTGAAAAGCTCTATATTCTTCATTAGATGTACTCAGGAGAATTTTGACTCGAATATATAAAGGTTTTTTTACATTCCTGAGTCCCACTGAAATCAAAGGAGATGGAAATCTCGATGTCCTTGTGGTTCTTGCCAATGGCCTCTTTTTGTCTGCCAACTCACAGACCGATTTCAGTTCTCCTTGAAGTGTTCTGTGCATAAAGCACTTACCTATTCTACTTTGAAATCCTCAATGGTAAAGTTAGATGACCCATATGTTCAGTGAAGCACATCCTAGATATCTTCTGGTCTTTAACATTTGAAAATATTGATAGGAATAATTACAGGATGAAATTTTCAGCCTCTAGTGGAAGGTCAAGGGAAACTAGAGCAGCTTCACAGGGATAACCTGCATTGGCCTTAGTCCATGGAAGAAGCCACAGGCCAGTTATAATGTCAGTAAGCAAAGCTTCTAACTCGATTTCTAAGTAATTCTCACGGAATTACTGCCACTTAGTGCAGTAATATATGGGAACGAAATAATCGTCAGTTTCATTTATGAATACAGTTTGACAGTCTCTCCTTTAAAGATTACAACAAAGTTGTGGCTGATGTAGCAATGATCTTCCACAGCTACTGCTGAGATGGGTGGAGAGAAAGCAGGAGGAGAAGGAGCTTTCTTTCTTGAATCACAGCAAACTGAGTAAAAGGAAATGGCATCAAATCTTGCAAATTAGTTTCAAAACTGTCAAGAAAGTGGTCTTTTTTCTCCTACTTGTCACTAGGTTATGATTCTCCAATCTATCACATACAATTTTTGCCTTAAGTGGCTTATTGTCCTAAAGTTTTGTTTGATTCACTCATTGATTCTGTTTCTTACTATTAAAACTATGTTTCCTTCAATGTGTTTGTAACACATAGAAAATAGGATTTATAAAGCAACTTAACATTCTAAATTACTACTAAAATTAAACTGCTCTAGAAAATAAAATTAATTTAGGCAATAATTGTAATATGTTGTATATAAAATATATACATTATAGCTACAGATAAACTATAACATATATGTGTATAGATAAATATGATTGGCTTACTGTACAAGCACACTAAGTTGGTGCAAGGTACAATGAAGTCTTTAAAGACAAGCGTCAGTGATAAAATCACAGAAATAAGGGCAAAAGTAAGATGCTTTAGCAACACCCCTGGGATTCTTTGTAAGATTATAAATGTCTAATTTAAAAGTAAGATACTGCTACAACACCAACAGAAAGAATTCATAGAAAGTCAATTATTTGAATATAGCAGATGTTGAGGCTAAGTCACAGAATCACAGAATCAGTAACGTTGGAAAAGACCATAGAGATCATCAAGTCCAACCTATCACCTATTACCTAACCTAGCCAAACCTGTTACCTAACCTGTTGCCATCCTGTCAAGACACTAGGTCTGAAAAAATGTAGATTCAATTTTTGCTTTGTGAAATACTTTCTCTGGACATTTGAAGAAGTAAATTGCTTGAGTTATCAGAGAAATCTTTTAAAATAAATTCCAACATAACTCTAATTTGCTCTAAAATTAAGTTCCAGGATTCCTCAACGCAGCAGTTGGTGCTTTTTGGGAACCACGAGTTAAAGAAACATGCTGTATTATTCTTGTTAGACCACTAAGTAAGTGATTTCCAGTCTTTTTTCAATAATTTGTCATTTTTTATTGTCAAATCATATTGATACTGAGATATTAATGATGAATTTTGATAGGACCTGCAAAGCTATTTCTTTTACAGTTGTGATAATTTGTTCAGTTTTCAAATGAACATTTTCCCAGATAGTTATTCTGGAGTACAATTTTTTTTCATCTTGTGTATTTATAATTTCTAAGTCAGCTTAACTAATTCCGTCCACCCATAGGTACTTGCCATCTGATTGATGGTGATAATTTTTTTTATTCATAGCTTCCTCATACAAATTCTATTTGTAAGGTCTGAAGGCTCTGCGATCTAAAGATGATTATTTCAATATAGATAACTGTGTGAAGGTAAAAAGAACATGAAAATGGGACTGGGAGGTTTTAAAAGGAGTTTTATGGGGAAAAGGTAGGAAAAATATAGATAGGCATAAGACTTAAATTAAGTCGTAACAATAACATAAAAAATACTCGGAGGGGGAAGTGGGAAAATAGGAAGCACAGAAGATAGAGTTGTGTTGGAGCTACAACACAGCTATAAGAATAGTGTTGTAGCTATAATTAGTTTTCAGAAGCACAAATCACTGGCATCTTAGAATGTTAGTATTGCGGATTTACAGTAGGATTTGATTTGAACCAAGCACAGTCACCATAAGTCTTCTAAGAAAATCTTGCTAGCAGTTATGGGAATCCTTGTTAAACTTCATAGAGATCTTGTTTGTCCACTTTTCCAGCTTGTTCAGGTCTTTCTGTAAGATGGCTCAAGATTCTCATATGTCTACACGACTCGGTTTAGTGTCATCAGCAAACTTAGTGAAGGTGCTTACAATGCCAGAAACCAGAACATTTTTTAAGAAATTTAAAATAGTTTATGAAATTCCTGATTGTGTTTAAGACAAGGTTTAACTCTATTCTTTTTGTGGGAAAGTAAAAAAATTAATTTGTAACCTGCAACTCCCACTTCTAAATTAAACCACATTTGCAGAATTGACATTCTTTACTTATGCCCCTTTCTAAATGCTTTGCTTCATCAAACATACCCAAATATTTCTGCCTTACTGTGAAAAAAATATAACAATGTGTAAAGTTTCCATTTCCTTTGTTAGCAGTTGGTGTATGGGCTAAACAAAATAAAGAAAGAAAGTAATTTGGAAGTCTTCCAAATTTGTGTGTATGAGTTTGCTACATGATATAAATTGTCTTAGTTGTGTTTTGAGGTTTTTACTATTTTTTTTTCTTTCTATTAAAACAAAAAATAATTGGTCAAAATGACAACCCTTTTCCTCAGCAGATTCCATTTCTCATATTCTTCTATTTTATTGTGAACCATGTAGTATCATTTGACATTTTTAAAGAAGAGTGATAGCCAAGCTGCAAACACATGCCACCTACAGAATACAAATCTACAGTATATTAATCTGCTGACCTTTGCACTTAGAAAATATCTAGTGCTCTTTATTTATAAAAGCCTATCAGCAGTACCCTGCTACAATGTTATATAGTAAGTGCTGTATATATCAGTTGATCTCTGTATAGTTTATGGCATCTAAGGTGTAGTAAAAGGATACATCAAGGTTTATCATCTGCACCCTACGGGTCATTTGACAGGCATTTTGGTTTAAGATATATGTCAAAGAGTAAAAAGAAAGTGTCTTGAAAGAAGAAAGGTATCTATTAAAATAGTACAACTGCCAACATCTGGGAAGCCCATAAATAGAATTTTATAGCTTGCATTTGCTTGAAGTTAAGGTTTATTGCATGAAATGTGTGTTAAAAGAATCATGTAATTTCTCACCCAATTGTTCTAGCAGAACATGAGGAGTGAGTGTTGTATACATTCCTACCATAAAACTCCCTTCTTTATGCACACCCCCCCCCCACTAAGTGGTTCATCTGGCTGGTGTGTGCTTAATAGTGAATAAAGCCCCAATATGAATTAAAATTTAATCTCCATCTATACAAAATTATATAAAAAAGCAAAAATATTATTGTACAGGATCAGTATAAACCAGTATTCTTTGGACTGTTTGTAGATTAGTGGACAGTCATTGCTAGAAACTGTAAATCTGATATTACTGTAGCTTTGTTGTAAAGGGTAAATAAATAGAACATATTGAATGACATGGTTAGAAATAGAAAGTTGGAGAGTTGTACTTCTTGCATGATAGGGGAAAAATATGAACAGCCATAAAAGCTTTTTTAATGACAAAGCCGCAGAAGTAAGAATTTCTTTAAAAGACTCAAAATTCTTTTATCATCTGATTTAACACTTAGACTTCTTTTGCAGAAGTGACTGACACTACAACTTACAAGTACACTTGAACTGCATTAAAATGATGTATTGAATTCCTTTATTTTCAACAGTCATAATCAAGATGCAAGTATTACCTGCCTTGAATGTTCAAAGATGTGGAAATTTGTCTCCTTCCTCTGTATATAAATTGTCTGAGCCTTTTGAGAGATGAGGAAACCTTCACGGGTTCCAGGATCATTCCTTGTCCATATAATGGGCCATATTTCAATACTGAAATAATCTAAATAATAAAGACTCTTGTAAAGGTGTCATGAATGTAAAGGGAAAATCATAAGTGTAAGATTCATAGGACTCTTTTCCATTATAGAAAAATTGTCAAAATTGTTGTCATATTCCTTTAGAGAAAAAAAAATTGTCAATAGCTAAGTAACATATAGAAGTTACCATTCAAGGTAGCAGTGAATTTAAGACCACAAAGTATAAAACAGTTAAATGAATAAAAGCTTATTTGTGTTTAGAAACGTATTTGCCTTGTGGACTAACATTTTCTATCATTATTTAGTCTAAGTTGTTCTGTTCGTCTAGTATTGTATGAAATGCCTTATGGGTCTTATACCTTGCAGAGACGATTTCATGTACAAGTTAAACCAGAAGGAAATAAATGGTTACCTGGATTTTGTTAAGAATCTTCTTTTTCATTGTCAGCATTAACTCTTCCATTTCCAAACTACACACAGAATTACACACAGAATTAACAAGGTTGGAAATGACCATAGAGATCATAAAGTCCAAACTATTACCTAACTTATCAAACTACCAAACACCAACCCATCATCTAAACCATCTAAACCATGTCACTAAGTACAGCATCCAACCTTTCCTTAAACACATCCAGGGATAGTGACTCCACCACCTCCCTGGACAGCCCATTCCAATGGGAAATCACTGTGAAAAAGTTTGTCCTCATATCCAGCCTAAACCTCCCCTGATGCAGCCTAAGGCTGTGTCCTCTTGTTCTGTCACTGGGGGCCTGAGAGAAGAATCCAACCTTTGCCTGGTTACAGCCTCCCTTAAGTTATTTGTAGAGAGCAATATGGTCTCCTCTGAGAGACCTCTTCTCCAGGCTAAACAATTTCATCTCCCTCAGTCATTCCCCATACCCCAGCCCAAATGGTGAATTGGCCCTTCACCATTCTTGTTGTCCTTCTCTGAACATGTTTGAGTAACCTGACATCTTTCTTAAACAGAGGGGCCCAGAACTGGACACAGTACTCAAGACATGGCCTAACCAGTGCTGAGTACAGGGGAAGAGTAACTTCCCTAGTCCTACTGGCACCACTATTCCTGATACAGGCCAAGATGACATTGGCCTTATTGGCTGCCTGGGCACACTGTTCAGTCTCCTATCAAGCAGCACTTCCAGGTACCTCTCTGCCTGGCCTCTCTCCAGCCACTCAGTACCCAGCATATATCTCTGCATGGGGTTATTGTAATCAAAATGTAAGATCCAGCAGTTAGATTTATTAAACCTCATACTATTGGATTCAGCCCATCTCTCCAGTCTGTCAAGGTCTCTCTGCAGAGCCCTCCTTCTCTCTACCAGATTGACACTTATTCCAAACTTGATGTCATCTGCAAACTTGTTAATGATGGACTCCATCCCCTAATTATGCTAAAGATCTCATAAATTCAATTTCCCATCTAGTTTCATTTTTTGAAACTTCTTCATTAAAAAGATAAAAATTTTACTACATATTGTCAAGATATGTCATGACAACATAAGACAAAATAAAATAAAAATACAT
>WEKX01018241.1:0-24025 GCA_013390025.1 Pitta sordida | reverse complement strand
AAAGCCCTGTCAATCAGGGGATTGCAGTTCTCAATTCTCTTCTTTTTGAATAGTGATAAGTCTGTCTTTTAGTATCTCCTGATTTCTGTAGGGTCAAGGATACTGTCAAGTCTCCTTGTCAGAGACTCTGTAAAAATAACTGAATAACAAATAAAAAGCATTTTAAAAGCATGTATGTTTGACTAAAAAAACCCAAACAAACCCTCTATTTATTTTAAAGAGAGTAGTAGACAGCACAGAACATATAAAGCACCAAAAGACAAAAAAAGTAAAGAGAACACCAACAAAGAAAGGATTTCTATGGTTTTCTGACATTTATGTCTCATTTTTCTAGGGTATCTGAGTAACTTCTAAAACACACTAAAACTCGAAACCCAGTCAGTTCAAGATGCAATAATGAAGGAGAAAAGGCTTATGTTATTATCTTTTTTCTTTCTAAATGAAATATATTCTCTAATTTGAACTTTGCTCCAGAAAGTAGTGTTCTTCTGGCAGTAAATGATGCAGTGGTTCATAAGGTTATGCCAACAGCTTCAAAGATCTATTTTAAACCTGAAGAGACAGGAAGAGAGGAAAGATTAAATTTTTTCTCCTCAGACGATTTTACTGACAGAAAACAAGCATGTCTGCTTCCGGAAGGATGATGTTTCCCACTCTAGAAAACATTAGACTCCAGGATTTTATCCTTTACAAACACTGAAAAGCAGGAAGAAATACCTCACTTCCTGATGGGCTGGCAATTTGTGTTAATTCACCATAAATGGCCAGCTCATTTAGGTCACACTGTTTTGGGAATTGAGAGCTACTTATTGGATAAAAGCAGTAAGGACAAGAAAAAAAAATCTACTTCATAAAATGATCAAACGTTTCTCTGTTTCTTTTTCTTATCTCTTCCTTCCAATGAGGAAAGACCAAACTACACTGTGGAAGCATGTAAATGGAGTTTTATCAGCCAATGCTGATGTGCAATTAATGCATTTTACCCCAGGCTACCATGATTACTACAGCTCATCCAAAAGCTCTAGTTAATACCCATGGTGGTTTTGGAATCATTACACTGGTGTTTTGAGACACACAAAGTACAGGATACACTTCAGTGAAAAATAAGGCGCTGCTATTGGGTAAGCATCACAGAGAAGACTTGAGCTACAAACCCTGCTCACATTAGAGCTATTAGACATTCATTCCACTCCCATCTTTAATAGGATTTCAAAATCTTTTTTTTAGATTTGTCCTTTGCCATCGAAAATTTACTTGCAGTTTCTCTTTCCTTCCCAAATAAATTCTAATGATTTTGTGACTTAATGTGCTCTCACAAGAGCATAAGAATCACAGAATCACAGAAAATTATGAGTTGGAAGGGACCCACAAGGATCATCTAGTCCAACTCACCATCTAGTACCCATACAGCGACCGAGGGCACATCCCAGAGCATAATAACAACCTAGATGCCTCACAACCTAGCAGGCCACTCCGAGCCGGAGGGGGCCCAGGGTCATCCAGCCCTCACCCCGCAGCTAGACCAGCTAGACCATGTCACTAAGACATAAGACAGACTTTTAAAAATTTTCATGCAGATGACTACAGGCAAACAGGTCCAAACTTGAACCTAGTGGGGCTGACCTGGCAAGACTGCCTTCACAGAAGTTAGATATAGTCCAGCCTCTTAATACCTCCTGTAAAATCACTATATCAAGTCTGGCAAAAGCTGTGTAATGAATTCATTGTTTGGAATTTTTGGTCTCGAAGTCAACTATGAAACCCAAAAATTCTTGCTGCTTTTACAGTGTCCTTTGGTCTCTGTTCAGAAATATTTTACTCTTAAAGGTGAGTATAGAAAGCTCAGCGCTTTCCCTGTGCCACTTGCTATGGCAAGTAAATCACTGCAGCCCAATTATGCAGTGCAAGGCCTATGCCTATGGATCCTCTATAGGGGAATCTTTGCAGTGTGTTATGACCTGCAGGCACTGCAGAAGACTCTTAGGTAATTGTCCTAAAGCTGTGACACAGCAGGAAAATAATTTAGAAGAAACAGACAGCATCCTGCAAAACAGATGGTAAACTATTCTTTGGGTCATAGAACAGGATATATTCTGTAAATATGTAACCAGTCCTCTTCTCTCTACATCCATTTAAGTACATTGCAGATGATACCAAGCTGGGGGCAAATGATGAATATCCAGAGGGCAGTAGGGCCCTTCAGAGGGACCTTGATAAGCTAGAGAAATGGACAGATTCCAATAATACAAGATTTAACAAGTCTAAATGCTGGGTTCTTTACTTTGGACATAACAACCCCATGCATTGCTATCGACTGGGGAATGAGTAGCTGGAAAGTGGTGAAAGGGAGAGGGATTTGGGAGTAATGGTTGACAGAAAACTCAATATGAGCCAACAGTGTGCCCAGGTGGCTAAGAAGGCTAATGGCATCCTGGCCTGTATCAGGAACAGTGTGGTCAGTCAGACTAGGGAAGTTATCCTTCCCCTGTATTTGGCACTGGTCAGACCACATCTTGAGTACTGTGTCCAGTTCTGGGCTTCCCAGTTTAAGAAGGATGTTGAACTACTCGAGAGAGTCCAGAGCAGGGCAACAAAAATGGTGAAAGGACTGGATAAGAAACCCTATGGGGAGTGACTGTGGGACCTGGGACTGTTCAGCCTAGACAAGAGGAGACTCACAGGTAACCTGATTGCTGTTTGCAAATACCTGAAGGGAGGTTGCAGTCAGGTGGGTGTGAATTGTGGGTCCCTTCCAACTCATAATATTCTGTGATTCTGTGTGA
This sequence comes from Pitta sordida, assembly GCA_013390025.1. Taxonomy (NCBI): domain Eukaryota; kingdom Metazoa; phylum Chordata; class Aves; order Passeriformes; family Pittidae; genus Pitta; species Pitta sordida. The sequence continues at coordinate 21,242 of WEKX01018241.1, read as the reverse complement.
TTCTGTGAATCTCTTCTCTCAGGCTGCCAGCACTAGAACAAGAGGACATGACCTCAAGCTGCACCAGGGGAGGTTTAGTTGGGGTGTTAGGAGGAGTTTTTCACAGAGAGAGAGTGATTCCTCAGCGGAATTATCTGCCCAGAGAGGTGGTGTAGTCTCCATCCCTGGAGGTGTTTAAGAAAAGACTGGATGAGGAGCTCAGTGACATTGCCTAGATGAGGGGAGGCTTGGATGGATGGAGCGTGGTGTCCATGGTTCCACATTTGTGGGTTCGATCCCTGGGTGGGCGTTCATTTGGGAGTTGGACTAGATGATCCTTGTGCGTCCCTTCCAACTCAGAATAACTTGTGAACCTGTGAAATGTCCTATTGACATCAATGACTGTGAAACCAGGCATACACATCAATGGTGTCTAACCCTGCTGTGTGAAGAAGTATATGGAAATGGAACACAGTGTTTATAGAAAACCTACATGTGACACAACAAAATTCTCATCATCCTACTTTTCCTCCATATTTTCAGTTTAAGTATATTGTGTATCTAACTTTATTACAGGGCTGAGAAAAATAGGTCTGACTTACCTTTCATCACATGGATCAGATCTGTCTGCAGCTTATATCATGGATCTTTTACACAAAGCAACAGACAAATATCCGGCTCAGGACTCAAGACTTGTATTCTTATCAAAGAGTTTTTCAGTAGGATTTAACATATGACCATTGAAACATGATCTTATATCTCTAGACTTAAGAAATACCTGAATGACTTTTTGAGTGCACTTCTGGGAGACAGAATACTTATGACATACAACCAGTGTTATAGTTTAGAGAGAACGACAAAGTTCTTTACTGAGTCAATTAAAATCCTAATATATTATTTTCTTAAAGTACTGTTCCTTTTACGCTTCCTGTGTCAGCATATGTTCTGTCTTTCTTAGTTTACATATGAAGTAGCTTTCTTTATGCTCTGGACTCCAGTGGGTGATAGCTCTTTGGAATTAAGAGAAAAGTGAAACATTTCTAATTTGTCTTTCATTTTAACTTTAAATATTTCAAAATATCTAACTAAATATCTAGCTAAATAAAAATAAGATATAAATTAATAATTTATTTACCACTCTCTTATTTAGTCTGTCTCTTCCTCCCATATAATTTAACTAAAATTATATAATCTTCTACCATTTGAACAGACCAATCACACGAGGGCATGAATAAATATAAGATAGTGCAGACTATGTGTACTGAACCATCCTTATTAAATCAAGAGATTAATCTGCTTTTGCCATCTCCATTGACAGCCCTCTTCCAGCTCACAGCCAGCTGGCAATTAATGGAATCAGATTTAAAACAGGCAATGGGGGGAAATTAGCTTCTATGTGTCATTCTTACACCAGACATATGTGTGTCTGCTTTACATATGCCTGCACTGTGTGCACATTTGATTTGGTATTGTATGGCCAAGGGTCTAATATTATTCCCCTGTGCCCATTTGAAATTTTATAGTATTTTCATTTCCTAATACTTAGTTTCTCACAAATATTAGGACACAATGTCAACATTTCTTAAAATTATTTTAACCCTGACTTCAATACAGATAGACAGATTGCTACTAAATAGTTATGTTAGGTAGCTTATTAATATTTAAGTCTATGTTTGTCAAAGGAAAAAAAACCACCACAGGCATGAAAAAAGGGAGTCGTACCTTGGATATACAGTAAGCTGTACTCAGAACAGTTAAGATGTTACAGAAGTCAGAAAAAAAAATTGAAAAGTGTTAGTCTAATGGATTGATGCATTGAATTGTAAATGTTGTCTGGGGAGGGAATCCAGTAGAGGGATTTCACAGAATCACAGAATATTCTGAGTTGGAAGGGACCCACAAGGATCATCGAGTCCAACTCTTAAACGCCACCACTGCCTCCCTGGCAGGAATCAAAGCCCCGGTCTCCCCCATCCACTATAGTGGATTTTCTTTTGAGAATATTATCCAAAGATAAATACAACTTAGAGCCAGGATTTCTTTTCTAGTGTTTCAACAAAAATTTCCTCATCAGGATTTCATAGCGGTTCAGTTATTTTTCTTAGTAGGTTCCCCATTGCTGAAATGGAATATGAAGGAAATACCTGTATGGCCTATATAATATATTAGTTAGAATGGGATGCACATGGACAATATACTAAACCAGGAAAACAGTAATTAGAAATGCTAAAGTAAAGGATGTCTATTTCAGAACTCCCCCATCTATTCACCTGCAGCCCTGCATTAGACAGGTCTATGGAAATTAACATGTAAGCCCCAAGGTTTTCCCTTCCTTTGAAACAGGGAGGGCAGAAACCAATTTTTTGCTCCCGCGATTCAACTGCAAGACAGGGAAGAGAGCACAAGCCAGAGAACCTGACTGAACGCGTACATCTGTGGTGAGGCTCTACTCCAGAAAGCCTGAACTCTAGACCTTATCCTTAGCAGCTTCCATACTTACCTAACACTGTATAATGAAAATAACATAAGCAATATTTGAAACAGAATCCAAAATTATCCTCCTTTTCCTCAAACTTCTTCCCAATGAATACTCTTATCAATAAGATGCAACATGAAGCTGTATTTTGTGCCCAGTCTTCCACCCCTCGCAAGTCATCTCTTTGTACACTGAAGTGACCTTAGCAATGGGATAAGTACACTCTTTTGCCCTATTCTCTTCCTTGGTTTCTAGCATTCTGCATGGAGATGGGTTGGGCCCATTTGCATCCCCTCAGGTTGAAGGTGGGATATCTTCAGCTTCCTGTTGGTGGATATCTGTTCAAGCCTTTTATGTTACAGAAAACACATTCTTTCCTGTGTTTCTGAATGAAAACATTTTGTGTTCTGGTAGTTACTGAACTTTAGATTGGGCCTGTCGGAGAATTCTAGGTAGAAATCTGAAAGAGTGCCTACAAGAAAGCCTGACTGTGAATCCCAAATAGTCAACTTGGAAAGACACTATGCTGTCGAGGTGTTCTACAATGGTAATAACTTGGGTATTTAAAGACAGAATAAACACTTTCCCATGGCAGAGCACTGTAAGACACAACTAAAACTTGTCCTGAAGCACTGTTATTACAATCCTGGTACTTTAATTTCCAAAATTACAATCTAGTTGACATATAAACTTTGTAAAGGACTTTAGTTTAGACATCAGTACTATTTGTGATTCCAAATTCCATTGTACCTACATTACCGATGATTTTTCATTCCCTCTAATAATTGTTTTATTATTTTAACAATTATTGGAGTGAAATGTAAAACAGCAATTTGTGGGAACTATTTGCTTTGTGTTTATGTTTATTTATTTATTTTTCAGAAAACTGCTCTGCAGCACCATCTAGTGAAAATAAGAAAGACCAGTTATACTGTTTCCATGTTTGAAGAATCTCCATGTGTTTGCAGCCAACATAGCTTTCTTAATAGAAGTCAGAGAAGAAAATACAAATGTTCATGTAGAGAATGTATGCGTGTATTCTTCGGCATTTCATCTATCTTGAACAGAAAATCTACCTCAGGATGAAAAGCTTTGTCATAGAAAGACATATAGACCCTTTGGACAAGGTGCATTACAGACAGGATATAAAATACACCTTGACTATAAAAATATTCTTCACTTTAGAACCAAAGTTCTCAATTTTTCATTGTGCTGAATCAAGCACATTGTTAGCAGCTATCAACCTGTGTTGTTAATGATAGTGCAATTAAGAGCAGAATTCCTTCATTTAACTAATAGGGTCACAAATTATTCAAAGCAGTGAAGAAAATCCTACATTGTAAATAACAGAACTGAAACCACAGACTCTTGTGAAGGTTTAGTGTTTGCCTATTAACGATATTTTTTCTGCTCAAATCTTAAATTTAAAGGTGGAAATAGGTTTCTGAGGAGAAAAAGAAATTATAACTACCTGTGTAGGTGGTTATATAAGTAAATAAAACTCCTAAATTAAATACTCCATCACCACATACTACAGTAACTACTACAGTGCTGCAAACATGCCCAAGTTGATTTCTAGCTTCAGCAGTTATGTTGATGGCTGATATGGCAACTCCCTACTGTGGTCAGGGCAGCCAAATGTCCATTCCATCCAATGTCAGTTATATAAGACACATGGAGAGAAATAGAATTACTTTCCTGTAAAGAATAAGAACATTTCAGTCTCTCTGATGTCAAAAGAAGTCAGCTTACTTTAGGTCTTACTGTCCCATTCATGTGCTAGGTGACATTCATATTTTTCCTTCTGTTTTAGGAACACTGATAAAAACACAGACCTTATAAATGATAGTAACACTGTTTCTTTTAAATTAAAATCAAGTACATTTGTAGAAATATAAAATATTTGTGTTGAGAGATAATTCCTGACTCTTATGATTAGTGACTCCTAATTCTACTGAAGTATATAATAATTATTACAACATCTAGAGTTTTCCAATTCTCCAGACAAAACTGACTAAATGGAAATAATTGGCCAGTAGACTATCAGACCACCTTTCTCCATATTTTTCTTTGTGAGTCTATTATGACTAAATTCTCAAATTCACTTAGAGTTGGCAGATATCAGTGAATGTTAATAGAGCTGAGCTTGAAATTTTATGCTCTTTAGCACAGCAGTCTCTGATTGTCTCTGCAAAACACTAAACATTTCTTTTATCTTAGACAGCTACTTTATCTGTAATAATAACAACAACAACAGCAATAATAATAGTTTACAACATTAGCTGTAGAATACTGGATCAAATTTATCAATGTCACAGAACTTTCACGATAAAACAGGAACTGTCGTGATAAAAACATTAAACTTAGATCTTCTTGAATTTAAAACTGAACTGTGGACTTGTGCATTTAGACATTGGATACATAGCTGATTTTAAATGCTGAGAAACCCCTGAACATACAAACTAATCCAATATACTAATTTATTGAGTCTTCTCAGTGCTTAGGTGAAGTATTTTTCTAATGTAGAAACAGCTATTTTCACCACTAATTACTTCTAAATTCTACTAAAGAGCATGGATAGGTTCACAAACAAATTTAATATTCGAAGATGGATAGTGAAGGCCTTTGGTATTTTTAAAAACTCTGAGAGAAAAAAACAGATATATGTTAAAATATAATGTACAAAATCCCAACTTCTTAATATGTCAAAATTTGCTCTTTGTCCTATATTCTATTATATGACTATCAGAATTCAATACCACATGACCTAAATATACTGAACTTGAATCCTATTGGTTTCATAATACCTTTACATATACTAAAGCAAATATGCCTGCTGAGTCATTGCAAAACTTCTTAAGTTGCCTAAGTCCTCCTCAGACTCTCCTTACTTGAGAGAAAAGGAGGTAAGAGATATCTCAGTTATTTAACAATGGATTGTGTAATAAAGCAAAGGGATAAAACAGTCTAAAAGCTTTTAATCTTCAATTTTTCGCTTACTGTAAAGCATGAAGTGGCTGGTGCATGAACATCAAGCACATCAATGATACATGGATTNACCTGTTGCCATCCTACTACCAACAACTCAAGCAGCTCAACGTCCTTCTTAAACTGGGGAGACCAGAACGGGGCATGGTATTCGAGATGTGGTCTGACCAGCGTCGAGTACAGGGGAAGGACAACCTCCCTAGTCTGACTGGCCACACTGTTTCTGATGCAGGCCAGGATGCCATTGGCCTTCTTAGCCACCTGGGCACACTGCTGGCTCATATTGAGTTTTCTGTCAATCAAAACTACTAAATGCCTCTCCATTTCACCACTCTCCAGCCACTCATTCCTCAGCTAATAGCGATGCATGGGGTTGTTATGTCCAAAGTGAAGAACCCAGAACTTAGTCTTGTTAAATCTCATACTATTGGAGTTCTGCCCATTTCTCTACTCTGTCAAGGTGCTTCTGAAGGGCCCTCCTACCCTCAGGCAGTTTGACATTTGCTCCCAACTTGGTATCATCTGCAAATTTGCTGATGATGGACTCAATTGCCTCGTCCATATTGTCAGTAAAGATGTTGAACAGTGCTGGGCCTAACACTGATCCCTGTGAGACTCCACTAGTGACCGGTCGCCAGCTGGTTGTGGCACCGTTTACCAACACTCTCTGAGCTCGTCCATCCAACCAATTCCTAACCCAACACAGGATGCTCCTTTCCAACCCATGCTCTGAGAGTTCTGAAAAAAAAAATAAAAATAAGAAAGAATGGTAACCCAGTATTCAGAAGTTTTCTTAAACCCCAAGTTTGGATCAACTTCTACTTAAAAATTTACTTACTGTTCTTTGTAGAAGATGTTTAAATATAAAGAATTTATAAAAAACAGTCAAAAGTGACAGAGTGAAAGATAATCAGAAATCATAATATAATTCAATGTTTCATTAGAAATGAACAGTAACATTTAAAACAGAGATTTTTCTTTCCACATCTGCTTAAATGAATGACTAATTACTGAGGTGCAGATAACAGACTATTGATTACGTACTACCTTATGGTCTTTGTTCTTGTCAGTGCAGTCACTCACCTTGTCGTTGTCCATGAAGCCTTCAGAGGAGCTCTGCTAAAATAGTAGATTTGAATGAAAGTGAGGATTAGGGTGGTTGTGCACTGGAACAGGCTCCTCAAGGAAGTGGTTACAGCATCAAACCTGACAGAGTTCGAGATGAGTTTGAAAGCTACTCTCAGACCCACGGTGTGTGTGTTTTGGGGAAGGTCCTTTGCAGGGCTAAGGGCTGGGATTGATCATCCTTGTGGATCCTTTGTAACTCACTGTATTCTGTAATTCTGCAATTCTGTGATCAGAGTTTGGTGAGGCCTTGGCAGACCAGAACAACATGAGTCTGGGACAGCCTGGGGATGGCCACCAGGGAGGGGGAGTGGGAGAGGAACGGCATGAGGTTTGCACTGCCAGTGGGTCAGTGCGAACACGTGCAGCCTGGCCCCAGCTGCAGATGCGGAAGCTGCAGCATGGATGAAGAGAAGTCCAGGGATTCTCGGGGGGTCTCCCGAGGCAGAGAACATGCAGAAACACTGCCTTCCCTCCCCTGTGCTTCGAAAGCCTGTGTGGAGGAGTTGAAAACGCTCCCCAGCACTCCTAATTGGCTGGGGGTGGAGCAATGGGCATGGACTGTATGCATATTTATTACCTGCGTGTATTTGCGAATTTGACATTTCGTGAGACCTCTGGCATAACCCATTTCTCACAAATGAATGGATATAACTGTATTTGGGGTACCTGTAATATCAGATTATAAGAGGAAATATTTCTAAGAGCGTGATATGCCTTAGGCTTGTATCAATCACTTATTTGAATGATGAGAAATTCAACTGAACATATGGTATAGAAAGTAAGTTTTAGGAAAACTGCAGATTGAAGTACATATCCTGTGAGGACAGTAGATGTGAAGACATAATATATCATGTACATTCCATTTGCACTATGAATGCCAATGTATTAGGAACACTGTATATTTAACAAGATATTTGGCTTGAAGTTTAATCACAAAACATAACTGGGATGTTATCATCAAAATAGCAGGAGGCCTTCGTACTGGAGGCTATTTCACATTTCGTGTCATTCAAGATTTTCTTTTAAAACTGGAAATGACAAATCAGACAGTATGCTAAACATAGAAGGATTCAAGAACAAGGGCAATAATTATTAGAGTAAACAACTGGAATTAGATGAGAGCCAACATAGACAGATGCACTATGTGCAAAAGAGGAAGAAATAATCAAGTGTCAGATCCTGTCAGGAAGTGTTTGCAGATGCAGGTTCTTTGTTCCTCTCAGTTTCAGTCCATAAATGACCACAGAAGAAAACACTGACTCCGTTGGAAACAGATGAATGGTAGGTTACAGTCTATGACACACTGACCGTGACTGAAAGATAGAGGTCTATCAATGAAAATGTACTGTGAGTTTAAAAGTAGGAATGCCCTGAATAACACAAGCTATGTGTTAGGACAGAAATTTGTCTTTAGATGGATTTCAATGCAGTATATTGTATTTCAAAACACAACTACGAGAAGAAGAGTTGATAAGAAATACAAACCCATACACATTTTTTTCCTATTTGTCATAGTAAGTAACACTTTCTGCGCCCAGCCCTGTAGATGCGAGCCGAACTACACTCAAACATTAAATACTCCTCTAAGTAAACAGGAATGTAAAATTTGTACCTTAGAAAACAACAGTTGTGAGAAACAGCTTCACAAACTATCTGGAGACAAAGGAATCCCATGGCAGGATAAGAGCTGTATGGTAAAGTGGAAGAAAAAATTTCTATCAGTTTATTATAGACTATATTTTTACTGTTTTTACCCAGAGTCTTTTCCCCCTTCTTTCTTCAAAAGCTTCAATATGTTATCTGGATTCAGAAAATCCCTAGATGGAAAATATGTGTTCAATAAAGTGTTATTGAAACTGTAGGTTGTGCTCCCAGGTATAGTGTCTTCTCTGGGTCATAAAATGGGGGAATCAGTTCAAGAACAGCCCAGACTCCATTCATATTAGCGCTACCTGCAGCTCTGCTATTGGCATCTCTAAGGAATCTTCATTTTCCTTAATTTACTTCATTCCATCACCTTATTTGTGCTAAAGCAGGTAGCAGAGTTATTTAGTACTCAGTCCAGCATAAACAGGCTATCACTTTACTGGATGTTTAGGAGTTTTGGAGTGCAAAATACTGTTAAGAGACTGTTAAGAGACCACTACAGTTCTACCCAAATCAAGAGCCAGTGATGAAGCTCTCTATATTCTCATCTTCCTCCTTCTTTTTTCATGCATAATAATCATATATGATTCATACAGGGGAAGTAGACTATCTTTTGAATTTAAAAATTATCTTGATTGGTGGTTGTGTTTAAAGATTATTTTTTATCTAAACAGTTTTGGTGGTTGTCACATATCCAAGATGAGAAACTTGAATCTGCTTCTAAGATTAGATGGCATTTTAATGTAGAATGAATATATTAATTCTGTGTGATATAATTGAATAAGCAGAGTTTTTAAATGGATACCTAAATTTTAGTCTAATAAACTGCAAACAAAAAGGTTCGAATTTTTTCCTGAGTGATTTCTGGAAATCTTGCCTAAAAATTCTGAGCAGAAGACAAAATCACAACAACAGAATAATTGAAAAAGTAAAAGATAGAGAAGAGTAACAGTCATAACAAGCAATAAGGTAAAATCCTCCAGAGAAAATGCTGAGATTTTTCATTAAAATTTATTTTTCCTCAGTATGTAGAGGATGAGTGATCCCTGGACTATGTTGAATAAGCAGTTGATCTGCTTGCAGCTCTCAAAAACACAAAGGAAAAATAGCTGTCAAGTGGAGTTTCAAATATTAGAAACAAGCCATGAAAAGTGGGAGGTGGAGAGAGATAAGATAAATTAAAAAAACATTTCCTTAGAGAACATACCAAATACATAGCTTGCTTTCAACAGCAAAACCCCAACTCTTTTTCCTGTAAAACTTTAGTTTAGAGAAAGAACAAGACCACGTACATTTAACATCCTGGAAATTTTACTTCATGGTGGCATTTAAGAATTCTGCTTCAACAGGTATGTGAACATTTTTCCCCGGAAGATGGAGTGGTTCGTGTTAAGCAGAAACCCACCCAGAATTTCTGAGGTGGAGGAGAGGAGTTCTGGGATTTTCTAAAAGGCAGGGAAACAACTGAGCATGAATGAAGTCTCAGAAAGGTAAAGAAATGGCCAAGCATAGCTCTCCAAAAGATCCAGTACAGGCACCAATATTTTCTCTTGTCAAATTTAACATCATCTATTAAAAACAAACAGAAAAAAACGCTTCAAATAGGAACATAGCTATTTTTCAAGGGTCCGTGGGTTTGAGAGAAAAAAGCTAAAGTGAATAGCTTGCAGATGTAAACATGAAGTCGCAAGTCTCTGTGCACATGACTTTCAGTGCTTTCCCAAATATGAGGGAGAGTTACTGATGCTTCTGTATATAAAATGTACCAAAAAGAAAACATTTAGCAGTACCACAGCAGGCTCATTCCCTCAGGAATGAGCGAAACATCACTTGAACTGTGTGTAAGTAAGAAAGAGATATTACAGTTATTAACTGATGGATTAAACTTTAATGAAATGAAGAAAAGTTACAGTTAAAGACTTCCTGATTCCTGGCAGGGACCGCCGGGGTCAGGGCCGCCTGCTGTGGACCACACCATCCTGTGGAATTATACACTGCTCCCTGAATAACTGAGTAATGACTGTGGAAAAAATTTCCATGGAAAACTGAGGATGTTAATATGACAGCATGAATAACTGAGGTATTTCTGTATTTGTTCTCTGCAACAGAAAAAAATGTTGTCTAGATAAAATATAAAGGATTCTGAATATTATGATAATTATTGACTTTTAATCAGTGTTCAAATATAAATATTTCAAAACTCTCAAAATTCTGCAGATGTTTTACTGTTTCAATTTATAAGGAGCAATTTTGCAAAATAAGCAGACAGTGCTTTCAAATTCTGGTAACCATTCTTCAGGGATACTAACTAACAAAATACTACATACTTTGAGTTTGTTTTCCAAACTTAGTCTATTCTAAATGCTCTGTATTCACAGACTATGAAATTACCTTCTGTTTGTTTCCTATATCCTTCAAATTAACCACTGTCTAGTCAGCTACACACTCCTGATTGAAGTACAGTATATCTTTGCCGCATTGCGACATCTCCATTAAAACCCCGCGGATTTGCGAGGAAAATTTCTCGCAATTTTGCTTCAGCCACTTGTGAGGTTCCCCGTGCCTCTGTTCTGCTGAGGGGCAGTGCCAACAGTTCCTGTGGGACAGGACTCACCCCGTCCTGCGGGAAGGGCACACAGCTTCTCCGGTTCACAATGGTGGCACCATGCCCCCATCCCTGACCTGGGAATCTGCCCCACGAAAGTGAGGCAAGTGAGGTGGGACAAGCACTGTGTGCTGGGATGGGGCATCTGCCGCTGCAGCAGGAGGAGGTTTCTGATCCCCCACACTCTGGGGCTGTATGGGCAGTGCTGCCTCTCCCGGGACCGGTGGTTGTTAAATGGAAAGAAACTCTGATATTGACGCCCTTCCCCCCACCTAAGTGGCACGGGGTGTCGCAGTGTTGCAAAGTTAAGGTTAAGGTTTTCCAGGCTCCAAGACTGTCGAGCAGAGTCCTGTGGAGGAATGACAAGCACATGCAGTGGCAGCAGCCAGGTTTCTGAACCCCCTCTGACTCGTGAGACCCCCCTGAGAATCTGTGGGCTTCTTTGGGCTGCTGCGACTGTGCGCACTCGCAGCCCAAACCCTGCACCACTGCTCTTCTCCCTGGCCCCAGTGCTTGTGCCCCCAGTGACCCGGCCCCACAGCTGTGCTGGCAGCCCCCACTGGCAGCCCACGCTGGCAGCCTGCGTTGGTGGGCCGGCACAGCATGCGGGGCTGGGACACCACGCTGGGACGCACCGGGGCTGGAGGGGGAGCAGCAGCACAGGGTTTGGGCTGCAGGTGCGCACAGTCACAGCAGCCCAGAGAAGCCCACAGATTCTCAGGGAGGGTCTCCTGAGTCAGAGGGGGCTCAGAAACAGTTCCCTTTATTCCCTTGTGCTGAGAGAGCCCGAGGGGAGAGGCGGAAAAGTGTCTGCAGTGCTTCAGAGTGCCAGGGGGTGGAGCAATGGGTGTGGCCTGCATGCATATTAATGACCTGCACATGTTTGTGAGTTTGACATTTTGCGAAAGCGCTGGCATGACCTGTTCCTCACAAATGATGGGGTATAACTGTAAAATGAAAATAATGTTATACCTATTTTAATGATAAACCTTGAAGAAAATTAGTATAGAAGACTTTTTCCTTTATTTTCAAATTCCTGAAATGTTTTGGATGAATTTGGATTTGCCATTTTCCTTCTGTATTACTGTTGAAAAACAACCCAGAAACTGAAAGCGATAGTCACTAAAACAGCCGTGTGGGAAACAAAGATAATTATAATAATAATTAAGGAATGTTTACTGGAGAGGCATGTCTTTCCTGACACAGTGGGATATCGCATTAAATTGTAACAATGCTGGCAGCCTCCCAAAGGATTCAGTCAAAGCAGGTGTTAATCCACTTCAGAGGCAATGGAAAATAGGTGACTGCATGTTGGGTTTAAATTGCAGTGCATAGTTTGCATGAAAAATAAAGGAGAATTCATGTGATTTATGTGATGTGTAATGTCACATAGTCTCTGAGACACAGTCTCCTCATTTGTTTTCATTGTCAAAATATGTGACAATTTTTTTTCAAAGAAAGAAAGAAAGAAAAAGAGAAAGAAAGAAAGAAAGAAAGAAAGAAAGGAAAGAAAGAAAGAAAAAGAAATTTAAAAAAAGACATATTATTAGTGGTTCACAGAGTGCTAGGTGGGATACTGAATTCTTAGCTAATCTGTACAAGAATGGAGAGAACAAAACTAAAAGCCCTGACATTCTGTCAATGACAGCTTTTCTATGAGTATAGTTTGCTCTAAAATTCCATCACCTGACTGAGAAAGTACTGCAACAGTGACCAGAAAAGCCCTCAATTTTGAATTTTGCATTGCTACCCCTTGTGGTCTTTACTACAAAATCCCCCTGAGTATACTTAGCTATATAAGTACACTTTATTTTCCAAAAGTGGCGTGTAATACACGGATCTGATGAGATTTTACTGTATCAGAATATAGTCAATCTAATCTGTTTAGAATTGCTAGTGTAATACTATCAAAAAAACATCTGGTCCCATAAAAATCTTCACTTTTGGCATTACAGCACTTTATGCCAAGAAAATTTTCAGCTAAAATATTTGTAGCATATTTTAAAAGTAATTTAATTTAAAGAAATATGATTTCACATATGTAGAAGAAAAAATTGGCTATACAAGTAAATATCTGAAGTTTAAATGGTATTTTCACTGTGCGTTTTTTCCTCATAAACAAGTGTGACACAAGATTTAAATGAGTGAAGTGCAGTAGGCAAGAGGATAGGTTGGTATGTTAAGTCTTTTTTGGACCACATTTTACAAATGCTCTCAACTTGTAACCTAGTTTATATTCATAACTCATACATTCTGTATTTTTTATGTTGTGGGTTTTTTTCCAGACAAGCATCTTGTGCAAAGAGACCTGCATTGCTTAATGGCTCAAAAGATTTGGCAAGTACATTGTATTAAATCAAGCATGCCTGCAAGACTTCCTTGAAGTGCTTCTTGGACAGACACGCTTCCTTTTCCTATGCAGTAGTTCACTATGTAAGAGTTACTTAGATAGTCAGGCATTGCCTGTGCTATTTTGAGCTGTACACTGCTTGAAAAACAAAACAAAATTAAAAGATACATTTCTTGTAATGCATACATTCTGACTTCTGGGAATTAATGTTTTGCCACTAAGTGGATACCATGTATTCTGTCTGTCAAACTGCAATTCCCTTTGTCCCCTGAGAACAATAATTCAACCACCTTAGCCAATGTAGCCATCTAACTGAACTTGCAGCCTCTATACTAAGTCAGTCCTTCAGAATCCAATCATGCAGTAAATGTCTGCATATATCTGTGGTTTAAAATTTAATGAATATGATCATTTTTTATGTGTTTGGGGATTTTGTTTGTTCATTTTTCAACAAGTCAAAAAACACAATGGTTGTATGAAATTAAACAAAAATTGCTTCAATCTTTCCTCCGTTTAGTCTACAGAACTGCAAGTGTCTTTCTTGGGTCTTGATAAAAATAATCTATGTGTGTTTATTTTTTTGATTATGGAAAATAAATTTTTCATTTACAAATCTCAACCCAAAAGCTCCCAGTATGGGAAAACCCACTATATTTACTTTTCAGCATTGAAGCTTCTATCCAGAAAGAAGTCCTTACCATGGACTAGGTGAAGTCATGCACATCGTTTAAAGGTAAACATTTATTTGCTCTGTACCTACACATTGGTGAACCCAGTCACTGAAGAATTCACATAGTCAAAGACCAGTTTTAGGAACTATTGAAAAAACTCATCTTTAGCACACAGACTGCTAACACGTTCAGACAGGTACTGTAGGCTTAGCTGTTCCCCAGCTCTCATGGATGAACAAAAGAGGCAGCCACATTGAAGTTAATGATTATACAGATGCAAAACTTGTGTCTTTATGATTAGTGTTAAGAACTACACTTCCCTTTTGCCTGTAGCTGTTTTGTCCTATTTTGTCTACATCACGTTTGAGTCATGGTGCCTGGGCTGTTTTAACATCCATACCATTTTTGGGATACATGGATAATGTATCTCATTTCAAATTACGTGTTATATGCTGCCTGGGTCAATGTTACTTGCATAACATCTCTCTCACATGAATAGCAGTAAGAACTTTTTCTCAGTCGAAGCTCACTAAATTCAAGTGCCTGTAAAATATAAATAGATTCAACTTACATTTTACCTGTGTAAGGATTTTCTGTAAATGATACTAATGAAATAGAAAATTTCAGTTTAAACAAAGTTTAATGCACTTTGCGAATTTGTTATTTAATTAACTATTTCATTATAAAAATTGTATAGTACTTTGTTGGGACTTCCCTTTGCTTTTGAACAATGTATGAGATTATGTTATTGTAGTTGAAACATTCAATAGAAACTAGTTCCTGAATAATATTCTGCCATTCAAACTTCTCATACAAACTTGTTGTTACCTTTTTAACTGGGCAATTTACAACTCATTTGTGAGTAATTTTAATGTTTGTCTGGCATCCTGAGTTCTGTTTTCCTCTTCTGACTCATAGCATCATGACCTGTATAAGGAGAAATTGTTTGCATAACCCATGCTTTTCATGCTTGCTTGCTTTCTTCAGTGTTGACAGGCACAGGATCTGTTAAAAAACCCAAATAACAGGAAAGAAAACTCTTCCTTTCTCTACATAACAGCTGCTGGAGACAACAGAAAACAAATACCTGAGATATATCTAGCTCATTATTCGGGTGACCTCATTATGAAAAACAGGAAAGACCCAGACTTCTGTGTTTGCTTTATAAAATGTTGTTTGCCTTCACTGGCTCTGTTGGGATTTAGGGACTAACTGTATGACAGGAAGCTCAGGGAAGCAGTCTTCATTGTCTACTGCCATTGTTTTTCTTTTGAGTTCACTAAGTTCATTTCCACTATACTATTTTTCTATCAGCATGTTTTTGATTCAGTTTAATTGACTGGAACTGAGGGTCTTAAAATAATCTGACAGCAGATTTGGTGGTGATTTTATCCTATCTTTTCTTTATCTCCCTTCCCCCCCTCCCCCACCGCCTTAAATCCATAGCCAATGACCTGAGGTAAAGCTTCGACACAGGAGCTCTTAAAGGGAATTTAAGGATTTTGGCTCAGTTCTGCGGAATAACTAGTTTCAGCAAAAAGCAGAGTACAGTCTCTCTAGCAGCATGATTAAAGAGTGAGCATCCTGCTAGCAAAGTTGATCTCGTCCTCTCATCTTAACCAAGAGAAATCAATGTCAGCTTTCTATTTTTTNTTGCTAATACTGTGATACTGTGATTTAGGCATTAATTAGATTAATCTTTTAAGCTTTTGATTCTACATTGTTTGAAACTAAATTTTCAGGGCAACAGACTCATTTGATCAGCCTGTTTTAAACTTGAAATAAACTGCCATGCATTGAAGAGACTCATATACAAGGCTTAAGTATAAATAACACTGGAAAAATAAATAAATCATCTTATGAACCAGGTGAAAATTTACTTTCTGTGACCAAGGGAAGCATAAAACATGAGGCAATCTTCAGATAAGGTAGGTTCTAAGTATTTTATTTTGTCATACGTCATACTTTGGGATTATTTACTTTAGGCTGTTTTTGTCACGCCTCAACTACAGAGTACAGAAGCATTTTTGCATTCAGTCTGACAGCACACCTTATTAATTTCCATTTTGTATATGGGCAGGACAGATGCATTTAAATGTACAAGGAGCCTGCATAGACCAATAATTTAGGAACTATAGTGTGTGCCAAGTACTTCTGAGACCCAGCTATGTGTAGGACTAGAAATGAAGATCTATTGAGCACCAACAGATAACTGCAGATGTCACCTTCCAATTTTTATCCTTCATGCCCTAAATCATGCTCCATATTTAAATCTTGCACTAGTCTTCCACACTGCCACTGTCCTGATTTAATCTACCCAAATTCTGCCCTCTTCTCATAGTAAAGAATTAAGATTAATAAATCCATGTACTACTATGACAAATACTATTTTTAAGATTTTTCATGCCTGTGCAGTAGTTACAAACATCAGAATTATTATTCCCTCAACTGTGAAGAAAAAATTTTATTAAATAGGGTAACTCAGCTTTCCACATTAAATCGTTAATTCCCTTTGATTAAAAAGCCAGATCATGCATGCTTGTGTGCACGCACATGAACATGCAATCAAGATACAATAAATACTAATTACTTTTACCTTCCGGGGATTTTCAATTTTTTTACCACCTCAACCACAATAAATGCAAATGTTAAATAGGAAATCTGGAATTTCCATACAGTACGAGTAGGTAAAAGTGTAATCACCAGGTAATCACTAGTAGCAGATGTCATCAGTCCCGTTATTTTATGTCCCCCCACCTGAAACACAGAATCAGAGAAAACTGCAATACTGAAACAATATGTATAGTGACTCTAAGAATGGGATGCAGCTCCAAATCAAAACAACATTAGTTCAAGTTAATATCTGAGACACAGAGTAGAATTCAGCTGGCTGAATTCGACGTATGTGTTTCATAATTTTATCTGAAGTGCCCGAGCTGGTTTGAGGCCTGCAGCTTTCTGGGTCAGCAGGTGGGATTTTGACAGGATAAAGAGGTCTATCCACAATTGGCATTACATGCTATTGTTTGGATAACTGAGATGTCTCCCATGTATTTACCAAATTATTATTAATATAATGCCAGCCTTATTGTTGGTAAAAGTTTGCAGTCGTACAGAGTAGTAATATTTAAACACTTATATTATGACCTAATATATACAAATATAGCACGAGTGAACTATATTTTTCTTGGGAAATCATGCTATTAAAAAAGTAAGAATTTAATACATAATCATACCTAGCTTAAAAAACACTACACTACCAATTTGTATCCAATTTATTTCCAGATACTTTAATATTTATTCAAATTTTTTTGTGTGAGAAAAATTATCTCTCTTTTCTACATCTATTTTCCACTTAGGGAAAGGACATTAAAAACTGTATTTGCCTACAGGATCACAAGAGTACAAGACAGTGGTGAGACTTTAACCAGGTTGGTGAGAGGCATGCTAGAAAACATCATATTAGACTGAAGATAGTAAAAGAGGTAAAAGTTATATGAGAAAAAAAGAGTAGGAGACAACAGAAAGGAAAATAGGGCTCACCACAGGAAAGCTGGAAAGAAGATGAGAAAAGGAAGAATGCGAGAATACAGTCAAGAAAGCCAAACATTGGGGGGAAGAAGATATCACATTGAAAAGAAAATGAATATGGTTAAATATAACATGCAGACAGAAGGAAAGGGAAAAGGGAGGGATTGCTCTGAGAGATTCATGGTTATATGGTAAGCTGGAAAATAATAAGGAAATGTTCCTGTTACTCTTATTAACTTTCCTCAGACTTAGTTTTAGCTAAGCTAAATCCTGCAGTTCATTGTTCAGGAGGCATTTCACTTGACTTGCCCAGTATGCATGCAGAAAATAAAGGAAGTTATTTATTCCAGATATGCTGTATAAAAACTAAATCTCAAAACTGTTAAAACAAAACTCACACATACCAGATCAGCAGTTTTCCCTTCGAAATCTGGCTTAATCAAGTCATCTGGTATCAGACAGAAAAACGTAATACTCCTTTTCTCACTTTTATCTAGTCTTGTTAATGCACAACTATGTTTATATTGCAGAAAACTTCTAATCTGAGGCTATGTTTTCTATAGATATAAATGGTCATGAGTAAAAAATGCATTATGTGAGTCATTTGTTTAGACAAGACCCCTTTCAGCATCTAAGCAGTTCTCCTGCATGTAACTGTTGCAATCAAACACTAATTGTTCGAGACCTCACTATAAGGACATTCTTTTTCTCACTGAACTAAAACTTCTGCAATGAATGGGGCAGTAGTCAGTTTTACAATGAGTTGTGTATTCTCTCACTTAAGCAATTATCTTCAATAGCACCAGTGTCAGACACAAAGCAAACTATATTCATTGCAATATAACTAAACTGATGATACAATGGAATTACTGGGTTTTACCACGTGTCAAAAGGAAACATGATTTAACTTCTAACTCTCCTCTTAGCTTTTGATTTTGGTTTTCAGAGGTAGTCAATATAAAAAAAAAATAAAAATAAAAAACTCAGTCATATTAATGTTACTCATTTCCTCTTTCTCCTTGGAGTAGTCACTTCTGCTGCTTGACTTTGACTTACATATTAGCAACCAAAAAGGAGTAGGAGATGCTAGACACATTCTGTGCCAAATATCTAGTTTACAATCTGGAGACTCAACATGCTTTAACCCATCTGAAAATCCTGCACATATTGCAGGATTTCTATGGCTTCTGTTCACTGTAATTCCTACTCCTTCAGACCAAATATTATTCAAAGGAAGAGAAAGAATCTGTTTCTAATATTCTTCATTATTTTCTAATCAGAGTTGAAAGAGAGAAACTGGGAAAATTCAGGTAGAACATGTATATGAAATTAATCAACAGATAAACGTGATATTTATTTCAGCAATTTCCTTTACTTCTGGAAAATGTGATTCTTTGTAGTATTTTCAAAGTACTGGTAACTCCAAGAGAATTCTTTGAAATATTTTAAAACCTGAAAACCTGAACACATCTTAACAAGCTTTGTACAGGTATGCTTTGGAAGACATTGAAGACTCTAAACCTCATTGAGGAGAGGGTAGAGAGGGAAGGTTTAAAAGCCTTCTAAACTCTTTAAAACCCACGTATTGTGTACATATCAGCTTATCAGTCAGTTCCTCTGGTATTTCAAATTTAACATCAGTGAGAGAAAATTGTTTCCTTTCTCCTCTGTGTTATCTTTTGAGTTTTAAATCAAAAGACAGTGCAGCTGCTGGTTACATGGTTTTACTGTCTATCAGTATAACAAGTTTCTATGAGCAGTTTCAATGTCAGAGTTGATTTCTTCCTTCTCTTCCATCACCATTGTATCAGCAAAGCAACACATGATAAGAAGGCAGGACTAAGCATATGAAGAGACAGGTAGTGTGACAGATATAAATGGTGTTTTCTCTTGGCAGTGCCACCTGAAAAGAAAGCAGGAATTAATATGTGTCCAGTAAAACTGAGACAAGAGTATATTGCAATGTAAACAGCAGGAATGTCCTCATGCAGACTTGTTACCTGGATTATTATTTAGCTATAGATATAAACTTCTGTTAAAAACAAAGAAATAAATTAAGACCTTTTTTGTCTTTTATTCTTAAACAGAAAAATTGTGATCAAATTGTTATTTTTGTTATTGGATATTTTTACACAAGAGAGAGTACATGCAATGCATGCAATATTTAAAGTTCATATATATAAAATTCATATTTCATAATTATTTTAGTGTCTATAGATTAATTTAACAAAGCTTAGAATCTTTTATGATAGAGACATTTTATGTAAATGTTCATATCAATTTCAATAATCCCATTCTGGCAGGACTGTGTCAGTTAGAAATGTAGAAAAAGAAATAATACAATCTATCAATTCTATTAGATGCAGTACTCCTGTAGGTGTTCTTCTTCTGCATTCAGGATGTGAATATTATCCAGCAGAAATCATTCATTGGGAACAACCTGAGCTACCTCTTTCAGCTGTGTTCATGAGTGGGCTTTCACAGGACATCAAGTAAATATCAGCATATACAGGTCCTGGTAAGATCAAATGTGCTACTAGACTGAAAAATGCTCAGGCACCTTACCAGCATATACCAGTTATCAGTACTTTCCCAGACACAAAGGCAGAAAAGATTTTTTTTAATGGAACCTGCTTGGTATTAAATACTATGGGGAAGTAAGGTATTTGCCTAAAATTTCAAAAGGTCCCTTTGGAAAAATCCTTCCACAAATTCTTGCTTCCTTAACTTATTTTTGCAGTTACTGAAAACTGTTGGTTGACAATAGTACATGCTATCAGTTTCTAAGAGACAGATGTCAATAACTCAAATGTGTAGCAATACATAGTAATGTTAAGCAAGCAGCTTACCTTTGTTCTCAGGCAAATACCAGGCCCTGAGTAGCTGTTGAGTCTGAGCCTTCGAGACAGTATCCTTGAAATCATCCATTTAGGACCAAAACTAGAAATGTTGATGATACCAACATATGGGTTCTATGACCAGGGTGTGTCCTTCACCAAACCAGGGTTGACAGACCCTGGAGGGCCGAGTCAATCAAATAGGGGCAAAAGTGTTTTGGCCCGGGGGCTGGGAAGACTCATTGACAGGGCTTTAAACTAGGTTCGAAGGGGGAAAGGGATCCAGCAGTCACTCAAGAGGGCACTGAAACGGGTAAGATGGAGCCAAAAACATATTCAGCAACACAGTTGAAGTGCATGTACAACAATGCATGCAGCCTGGACAACAAACAGGAAGAACTGGAGGTTATGAAGTATCAGGAGCGATACGATATAGTTGCCATCACGGAAACATGGTGGGATGATTCGCACGATTGGAGTGCCACATTGGAAGGATACACACTCTTTAGAAGAGATAGGAGAGCACATAGAGGTGGGGGAGTGGCCCTATAGGTTAAAGCAACCCTTGATACCATAGAACTTGATGATCAAGTAGAGAGCCTATGGGTCAAGGTAAGAGGGATTCCTAATAAAGCTGAAATTCTGCTCGGAGTATGTTACAGACCACTAGATGAGAAAGAAGAGGTAGACCTATTGCTCTTTAAGCAACTAGAAACAGACTCAAGATCAGCTGCCCTAGTTCTTACAGGAGACATTAATCTGCCTGATATCTGCTGGGAACTTAACACAGCAGAGAGGAGACAGTCCAGAAGGTTCCTAGAGATAGCTGATGACTGTTTCTTGATGCAACAGGAGAGTNATGAGGAAAAGGCAAAAATATTTAATACTTTCTTTGCCTCTGTTTTTAACAGTAAGACAGGCTGCCTGCAGGACAACTGGACTAGTGGGCTGGCGGAAAGAGTCGGGGTGCAATATAACAGCCTTGTAATCCAGAAGGAGATAGTTAGTGGCTTGGACCCTCATAAGTCCA
>WEKX01018232.1:20272-32974 GCA_013390025.1 Pitta sordida | reverse complement strand
ATATAAATTATTATCTATAAACATACATTATTCTCGATAAATATATAAATATTTATATATAATTATATAACATATAAATGTAATGCATAAAATACAATCCTTGGGAGTTCTTCAGCACGTTTGGAATATAAAACACAGAATGNGGGAATGTCCCTCCCGTGCTGATCCCTGCCCTGTCCTTGTGTCCCCAGGCCCCGTGGGGATGGCAGCGGCCGCTGCTGTGGCGACAGGGAAGAAGAGGAAGAGGCCACACGTGTTCGAATCCAACCCCTCCATCCGCAAGAGGCAGCAGACACGTTTGCTCAGGTGAGGATTCCCCGGGCAAGGAATTCCCTCTGCCCCATCCTGCTGAGCCGTGTGCTCTCCCCGCCTTGGAGATGGGTTTTTGGGGGGATATCTTTGTGGACCCCACAAGCTGTGCTTTAGTCTGCAGGAAAAAAAGGGTGAAAGTGCAGCTCTGCTCCCCTTTGGAGTGGTTTTGTGGTCCCTGGAATGGCCTTTGTGGTGGATCCACTGCTCTCCTTCAGCCCTCGGTCGCCAGTGAAGTCCCTCGGGGCAAGGTGGCCTCGCGAGGTGTTTGTAGTGGCTCTAAAATCAGGGAACATCCTGAGCTGGAACCACAGGGATCGTCAATCCTGACACCTCGGGAATGTTTGTGCAGCTTTGGGAAGAGCCTGGTCAGTGCCCAGCCACCCTCT
The DNA here is from genome assembly GCA_013390025.1 of Pitta sordida. Lineage (NCBI taxonomy): Eukaryota > Metazoa > Chordata > Aves > Passeriformes > Pittidae > Pitta > Pitta sordida. Next base: position 32,276 of record WEKX01018232.1, on the reverse strand, counting down.
GCCTTCCCCTGAGACCCCCCTGAAACCCCCTGACACAGCCCCAGGCCGGTCCCCCAGAGCAATAAAGTGACGTTCAAAGGGGGTTGGGATCAGACAGTTTCATACAAGCACAGAGAAAGCAAAGCAAAGGGGGAAAACTCCTCGCTGGAGGCTCACTCACCTGCAGAGCAGAATTTATTTTGGGGGTAAATAATCCAAGGGAGATGCCTGAGAGAGCTGCAAGCCTTTCCCTGGCTTTGGGAGCCACCGGAGCTCCCGGGGCTGCGTTCCAGGTCCCCACCTGGTGGCCCCCGAGGACTCCTCAGGAGACATTTGTGGCTATCAGCTGGCACCGTCTGTTAGGGTTTGGATCGGAGCAGTTTGGGGGGTTTTATTCCCTTTTGGATTTGGTCTGGTTTAGTGTTAAATAATATTCCTTGGGAAGTGAAATCCCTTCCTTTCAGAGCCACTTTCTGGTTTTCCCTCCTTCCTCCAACTCTCCTGGCTCAGCCACGTTTCTGAGGAGTGAGTTCTTTTCTCCCTTGGAACAGGAGCAATATATTCCTAAAGAAACTCACCCATAAAGGAATCATTTCTTCTCCCTTCTGCTTCGTTTCACTACATGTAAGACACTGACAAAACACATCTTTTCTAAATTTTTTTTCCCCTCTGATCAGTTTAAAATGTTTGTGTTCCATTTCCCCTCCCCGTGAACTGAGTGGGGAGTTCAACCTCCCGGTCCTGGGATCCCTGAGCAGCTTTTTGGCAGGTTCTGGAAGGGGCACTGAGCTGTCACCTCATGGATTTCTCAGGGTTTGGAGGGAAATCCTACTTCCCCCTTGCTTTAGGGGTTCTGCCAACGCTCCTGCCACGTTCTCTGGAGCTGCTCAAATGTGGATGAGAGGCAGGAATCACCCCGTGGAACATTTTCACTCCAAAGGGCCTTGCTGGGCTGGCACAGCATTCCCCAGGGCTGGACTCTCACAGCTCTGCTCTGAGCGGGATTCTGGCACTGCAGAGTTGCTCTGGATGTAAAATAACCCATTTTGTCACGTTTCTTTGGTTGAACCACTCCAGTGACTGGACAGAGCCCCAGTTTGGTGTTGCTGGGGCAGAGGGGCTGTGCAGCCTCTGGCTGTCCCAGCTTTGCCGGTTTCTCCTTTTGCCTCCGTGGGAAAAGGAGGGGGAAGGCAATAATTGCCCTTTTTGCTGCTGGGTGAGTGCAGGGGATGGCACAAACCCTTGGAACACGTGTCCAGCCTCCCCACCATTGCTCCCCTGCTGTGGGAACTGGGCAGCACTGGGACAGGCTGGTTCCTGCAGGGCTTTCCCTGATCCCTTATCCCGCTGTGTCCCTGTGTTCCAGGAAGCTGCGGGCCACGCTGGACGAGTACACCACCCGTGTGGGGCAGCAGGCCATCGTCCTGTGCATCTCCCCCTCCAAACCCAACCCCGTCTTCAAAGTCTTCGGCGCCGCGCCCCTGGAGAACGTGGTGGGTGTCTCCGGGAGGGTCCCCGGGGGTTTGGGGCGGCCCAGGGCAGGGCTGGGGTGAGCTGGGGGTTGTGTTAGACCCTGGAAGCAGGAGCTCAGTGGTTCTGGGCACTGGTGGGCCTGGAAGAGTCGGGTTCAGGGGTGGATTCGGGGATCCCTGAGGTCTTTTCCAGCCTCACTGGTTCTGTGGGTTTGTGACGTGGGGGTTCTCTCTGCGGGATTGAATAGCCTGGGTTAAAAGCTGGAGGGAGCAGCGAGTGAGCACAGAATTCCAGGATCCCTGAGGCGGCTAAAGCCCTCTGAGCCCATGGAGTCCCACCTTGTCCCCAAGTGCCACATCCCCAGGGATTTGCCATCCCTGCAGGGCTGGGCACTCCAACCCTCCCTGGGCAGCCCCTGCCAAGGCCTCCCCACCCTTTCCAGGGACAAATTCCTCCTCAGCTCCAACCTGAGCCTCCCCTGGCACAGCCTGAGGCCCTTCCCTCTCCTCCTGGCCCTTGTCCCCCCCCCATCTCCTGTCAGGGGGTCAGGGGGTTCCAGAGAATTCCAGGTGCCCCCAGAACACCCCCAACCCTGGGTTTGAGCCCAGCTCTGCCCCTTTGCTGCTCCCTCACCGTGGCAAGTGTCGCTCGGGAACTTCCCATCCCATAAATCCTCCCCCTTGCCGGCATTTCCTGGCGTTTCATCAGCAGCCACCGGGGCCTTCGGGGGTTTTCTCTCCACCTGAGGCTCTGTTTGCTCCGCTTTAATTGTTTACCCGAACCTAACAAACCCCCCCAGGTGCGCAAGTACAAGAGCACCATCCTGGAGGACCTGGAGTCGGCGCTGGCGGAACACGCGCCCGCCCCTCAGGAGGTGAACTCGGAGCTGCCCCCCCTCACCATCGACGGCATCCCCGTCTCCGTGGACAAGATGACCCAGGTGAGCAGGGACAGGGCAGGGATTTGGGGCCACCTTCCTGTTGGTTCTTGTTGCCAGCCTCTCCAGGGGATGGATGTGTCCCTGTGGGGCTGTGCTGGCAGCTGGAGAGGTGGCACTTGTTTTTCATGTGAAAAAAAATTTAGTGAGTTTTAGGTGAGGGCAGAGAGATTTTGGGATTTGAGTGAATCAGTGAAAATGTAGTGGATTTTAGAAGGGTTGGTAGACTTCAAAATCATTCAGGAGGCCTGAGAGTTACAGGTGGATATTGAGGGTGACAAACGCTGTCCTGCAGTCCCTGAAGATGAACAAAAGTGAGTGTTGGCCACAACCAGGGGACAAGAATGAGCAGCATTGGAGCTGATTGGCTGAAGGACTGATGGCAAATGACATATTGTTGAAGGGATGAATATTCATGGGGTGATTTGCATATGTGTGAGACAAGGGATTAATGATTGGTGACAAATCTGGGTGAGTCTCTCCCTCTTTTGTCACCTGGCAGGGCAGGGGACACTGCTGTCCCTCCTCCCTTGGCTCTTGGGCCATGGTGACAGGGCAGGGGACACTGCTGTCCCTCTGTCCTTGGCTCTTGGGCCATGGTGACAGGGCAGGGGACACTGCTGTCCCTCCTCCCTTGGCTCTTGGGCCAAGAATAAACTTTTCCTGTAGCTTGCTTGCAACTCCCTTGAGTCCTGCCTGATTTTCCTTAAATCAGTGGAACAGTGAGGAGGAGGAGGAGGAGGAGGCACAGGAACATCCCCTTGGGGCTGTTGTGGGCACGGGGGAAATGCCCCTTGCACCCTTGGCAGCAGATCTGTGGGTCAGGAGGGTCCCGTGGGCTCTGCCTCGCTGCAGAGGGTGGTTCCCCACGGGTTGGACTCCCTGACTGGGATGTGGTGGTGGAGCCCTGGGAATGGGGGACACTGCCTTTCTCAGGGGAAGGTGGGAGCGACTCCCCTGGGCCTCCCCTTTGGGCATCTCGTGCCCCAGGGATGCAGGAGCTCGGAGCACCACGGGATTTAAATGCCAGGAGGCAGATTTTCCACAGGGAGGGGAAGGTTGGAGCCTTTGGGCAATTCCCAGAGAGCTGCTGGAGCAGAAGATGTGCAGAATTCCCCGGGCTCTGGGCTGGTTTTCCATTCTCATTCCTCGGTGGGATCAGGTGAAATCACCCCAAGGATGAGATTTGCATTTGCTGGGACACGGGGAGGACATTCCTGTGTCCCCGAGGAGCTGGAGCAGGGAACAAAAAATAAGGGTATTGGGGTTTTTTTAGTGGGAATTTTGGTTCCTGAGTGTTTGCTGACAAGAAATGGGGCTGGTTTGTACAAAGTTGTACGAAGTTGTACGAAGCTCTGTGGAGAATGGAAATATTTATAAACAGAAATGTAAAAAAAAAAAGTGTAAAATTAAAATGTGGAATACAAAGGAAAACAGAGAACGAGTGTGAAAAGATAAATTATAAAATGCAAAGAAAAATATAAAAAGTAAATGTAGAAATATAAATATAAATAATAACCCTAAATTGGGTGCCAGGGAGCGGCAGGTGCAGGGATGTGAGCAGAGAGCTGGTGACAATAACTCTCCTTTAATTGCTCTGCTCCTGAGGGAAAGGAAGCCTTGACTTTGTGCACAGAGAAGTTTCTGGAACCTTGGGAAGGGTCTGGGCAAGGAAAGGGACGGTTCCCCGGGTGGGGGCTGGACTTTGGGGAGCATCAGAGATGAGTTTGGCCCTGAACCGGGTCTCGGTGTCCCTCACTGAGCTCACTGTTGGTTTGTTCGTTTGTCCCTAAATCTCATTTTATAAATTTTCACCATTTAGCTGAAGTTGATAATGATTTATAGCCTTTTATCACGATGATGATTTGTAATTTATGATGATTTATAAGGATATTTATATATAATCTGTGTATAACGATTTATAATCTATGATTACAGATTTATTTATAATCTGTGATTTATAATGATCTGCATATTTCTCTGGTTTGGAGTGGTTTGTAGTGACTTAGTTACGTGGTTTACAGTGGTTTATAATGATTTATAGTGGTTGATAGTGATTTAAAACAGATAACGACACACGAATGATCCATGATCTGCTCGCACAAGGCAGCAGAGCTTTCCTGGGCCTCTCAAAAATCACCTTTTCCCCTTGTGTGGAGAAGATTTTGCCAGAGGAAAACCTGGAGGAAAGGCCCAGGCCCCGGTTTTGCTCTCCTGTGCTTGGGGCTGTTGGGGATGCTGGGCTGGGGCCCAGCTCAGCCCCTCCACCCTCGATCCTGTGCAGGGAAGGGCTTGGAGGGAACATTTCCCAGCTGCCCTCAGCCCATCCCGGGGGGGTTAGAGCTGCCAGGGCTCCAAACTGGGTTTTTCCAGCAGATCTCTGGGTTTTTGGGGAGGTCCCTGTGGCTGAGGTGGGCACAGCCACACCCCAAGTGTTGTGTGTCACAGCCCCTCGTTAGGGCACTAATTAGGGACGGTGCTGCTGATTGTGTCCCCCGGGGGTTAAACACAAACCCTCCTTAACGAGTACCTGGAGCAATTAATTAATCCAGCCGGAAACAAGGAGCTTTTAACTGTTTTTGCACCGGGCAGCTCCAGAAATCCTGCTGTTCCCGGGTTGGGTGGGATAAATGGGGCCTTGAGGGGCACCTGAGGCACATCATGGGGGGTGTGGGTCATGGGCAGGCTTGGCCTGGGCTGGGAAAAGGGGGATTTAGGACATATTCCGTGGGTAATGGGGGAAAGGCAGCCTGGAAACGACTTCATGGAGCCCCTGGATACGCCAGGGTGTCCAGGGCAGGGGCTGGGGGAGCTGGGGGGGCTCCTCCTGGAGAAAAGGAGCTCGGTGGGGGGAGCTGCCGTCCCTGGAGGTGTTTGGGAAAAGAGGATGAGGAGCTCAGTGACATGGGGTGGGTGATGGGATGATGGGATGGGCAGCTGGGTTTTGTCCACAGCTCTGGGGTCGTGGGTTCAGTCCCTGTGTGGGCATTCACTCGGGAGTCGGACTGGAGGATCCTTGTGGCTCGTTCCTTGCAGCTCAGAGGACTCTGTGACTCTCTAGGGGGATGCTGGCAGCCGTCCCTCAGTCGTGGTTTTAAGCTGTAAGATACAGTGGTTTTCTCTGGCATGAGGTGAGCTCTCCCCTTGCTGCTGTTCCCAGCTGAACCAGCCCCTTGCTGGTGCTCCGAGGAGTCCCTGGTACAGCCCCGGCTGTGTGACCCCGTGTTCTCTCTGGTGACATCGTGGGCTTCACATTCGACCTCCAGCGTCTTTGCAGCATCTCTGGCTGCTCATGTCTGACTTCCTGCCGCTGTGGGGACATTAAGTGTGGGGTTTTTCTGCCTTATTCTGACTTATTTACTAGTTTTATCCCTTTCAGGTGGGCCTGTTCTCTTCGTGGCGGTGTTTGAGCCCTACAGTGTGTTAACACACCCTGTGTCTGTGCCTTGCTGTTGTCATTAAGTGACTTAATTGCATTTCTGCTCTTCCACCTCCTACTGAGCTGAGTCTGGGAGAAGATCCTAAACTTTCCCCCATTTCCCTCAGGAATTCAGGCCTTTCGCTGCAGATGGCTCCAACAGGTCGGGAGCTCCATCTGAAAACTTCGAGGCGCCTCAGAACCACCCGAGCTAAAAGTCCCTAACCCCGTCCCCCCTGTGCTGTGTTTGTTCCAGGCACAGCTCAGGGCCTTCATCCCCGAGATGCTCAAGTACTCCACGGGCCGCGGCAAGCCGGGCTGGGGCAAGGAGAGCTGCAAACCCATCTGGTGGCCCGAGGACATCCCCTGGGCCAACGTGCGCAGCGACGTCCGCACCGAGGAGCAGAAGCAGCGGGTGTGTGCCTGCCCCTCACACCGGGCACGGGGGGGCTTGGAACTGCTCCTGGGAAGGGATTGTCCCCTCGAGGGACAGAGGGAGGAGTCTTGGAGGGGACACTGAGCCATCCTGGGCAGCGGGGAGCTTTGTGCCCAAAGGGGACAGCCAGGGATGGGCAGGGAAGGGAGTTGGGTGAGGAGGTGGGGGGTGACAGCCATGGAGCCACCACCACACCAGGGGGTGTTTGTGTCACAGACATGGGTCTGTGGGAGCAGCAGGATCTGTGAGGGCTGCTCTGGGTGGGATGGGGGTGTTTGTGTCACAGACTGAACCTGTGGGAGCAGCAGGATCTGTGAGGGCTGCTCTGGGTGGGATTTCAGGTGGAGCTGAAGTGCTGCTGTGGCAGTCGGTGCTTTCCCCAGTCAGGATATTTTACATCTTGGAATCCCAGGGTGGTTTGGGTGGGAAGGGCCCTTTCCAAGGTCCTGCAGTGAGCAGGGACACGTTCACTGCACCATGTTCCTCCCCACGGCCGTTTCTGAGCCTGGGGGAAAGGAGGGGATGAGCAGATTAATCCCTGGGGCCTTTTGTTTAAGGAGTAGTCCCAAAGCCCCCATTAAACCCCAACCTGACCCTGCCCTGTGTCCCTGCCCCTGGCAGGTGTCCTGGACCCAGGCCCTGAGGACCATCGTCAAGAACTGCTACAAGCAGCACGGGCGTGAGGACCTGCTCTACGCCTTCGAGGACCAGCAGACCCCCCAGACCACCACCACGCACAGCATCGCCCACCTGGTGCCCTCCCAGACCGTGGTGCAGACCTTCAGCAACCCCGACGGCACCGTGTCCCTCATCCAGGTGAGAGGGGCCTCTGCCCAGCCCTGCCCGGGTGTTTGGGGTTTGTCTGCACTTCAACACAACGTGCCCTCTCCCTTCCCCGTTCCCATCCCTTTCTTGCTGCCTGAAATCCCTGGGATTCCTGCGGCGTGGCCAAGCCGTGCAGGGCTCTGAGCTGGGTTTGACTGAGGACTAACCCCAGCTTGTGGTGTCACCACCCGAGGCCTGGGCTGGGACTGCCTTTCTCTGACGGCCTGAGACATCGTTTAACCCACAGCTCAGGTATTGCTGTGCCACTCCTTCTCCATGTGGAACAGGATTGCTGCAAACCCCACATTCCTCCTTGTCCCCACACCATCCCATGCTCAGTGTGCCCTGGGTCTGGCAGCTCAGGGAGTCAAAAACCTTCTCTCTTGAAATCCCCCAGAGCCCCCCGTGGATGTGGGGTTGGAATCCCAGTTTCCCCAGCACGGCCTCTCGTCCCTGCCTGGCCCAGTTTGTCCCTCTTGAGCATCCTGTCTTTGGGGAAATATCAGCCAGAATTTACACTTCTCCTCTCACAGCCGTGAAGATAAACCCATGGGGGGTGGGGTTGCTGTTGATTTAGTTGTATTTTTGGAGCTTTTCACTGGTTGTCAGAGCATTTTGTTCCCCCACCAGGACTTTGCCAGGCTGGCTCTGGTTGCTCACCTCAACATTTCCCTTTCAGGTGACCTGAGGGGGCCACTGACTTTCTGGCATTTGTAGTTTAATAATATCATATTATTACACCATATTGAATTCATATAGCAATTAATTCAAATTAATTAATAGTATATGCAATATAATGTAGTTTGACTCTCCTCCCTGCCCTTGTCTCTCCCAGGTGTTGAGCAGGGAAAAGGTAATTTCCAAACATCCAGGGTCCGTCCTGTGTGGATGCAGGGGGTGGCACAAGGGCTGTGCCCACCCTGGAATCTGCCCTGGATTAACGCGGCTCCAGGGGGGATTTCCTCCCCCAGCCCCCCAGGACAGCTCCGTGTTTCCTGTGAGCTGGGAAATCACAGTTACTCATGGAATAATCACAGTTACTCATGGAATAATCACAGTTACTCACGGAATAATCACAGTTACTCATGGAATAATCACAGTTACTCATGGAATAATCACAGTTACTCATGGAATAATCAGTTACTCATGGAACAATCAGTTACTCATGGAATCCTGCAATGGCTTGGGTTGGAATGGGCCTTCAATCCCCCCCGGTGCCACCCCTGCCATGGGCAGGGACACCTCCCACTGTGCCAGGGGGATCCAACCTGGACTCTTGGGCACTCCCAGGGATCCAGGTGCAGCCACAGCTTCTCTGGGAATTCCAGCCCAGCCAGGAATCCCTTCCCAATCTCCCATCTAACCCAGTGGGATCCATTCCCTGGCTCCTGTCCCTCCAGCCCTTGTCCCCAGTCCCTCTCCAGCTCTCCTGGAGCCCCTTCAGGCTCTGGAATGTTCTCTGAGCTCTCCCAGTCTGGCCTTGGGTGCTCACCCCAGTGGCCCCCAGTCAGACCCAGTCCCCCAGAGCAGCAGCTGACCCGTGTCCCTGTGTCCCCCAGGTTGGCACCGGGGCCACGGTGGCCACGCTGGCTGACGCCTCAGAGCTGCCCACGACGGTGACAGTGGCACAGGTGAACTACTCGGCGGTGGCTGATGGAGAGGTGAGACCCAACCCTGTGTGTCCCAGGAATTGTGGGTTCCCAGCCCTGGGAACGGGGGTTCCCCCAGGATTCTGGACAGGGAGGGAGGGGTCGGTGTTGTTTCCACTGAGGATTCTGCAAACAAAAACCTGCGGTTGGGTTATTCAGCAAAACTAAGGGAATTAACACGGGTCTGAATTTCATATATTGTTGCTTTACACTTTCTTGGAAACCTGAGGTCTGAATTTCTTGTAGTATTATTTGGTTCTTTGTACCTCCTTGGAAGCCTCAGGAACTCCCAGGTGCTGTGCAAATAAATCCCAAGTGGGAGCAGGGAATGTTCCCCCAGTGCCAGTGGATGGTGCAGGTGGAAGCAGTGAGGGAAGCACAGCCCGTTTTCCTGAGGGGTGAGATCCCTGCTGGGGTTCCAGAGCACGGAATCACGGCATTGTTGGATTTGGAAGGACCTCTGGGGTCCATCCAGGGTCACCCAGAGCTGGTGGCACAGCAGCTCATCCAGAAATGTCACTCCACACCTTCCCTGGGTGATTCCAGTGCTCTGCCACCCTCCAAGGAAGCTTTTCCCTCCTGCTGAGGTGGAACTTGTGCTTTACTTTGTGCCCATTAAGCACAGCTAATTAACAGAATGCTCCAAGCACAGCAGTAGCATTGACCCCCTTGGCTGTGGGTTTGACTGGACAGGAGGGGTCTGTGGGAGCTCCAGCCCTGCCTGGGTGTTTATGGAATGTCAGCTCATGGCTGAGGGAGGGCTCTGGGGTCCAGCAACATTCCCAGCCGGATCCCAGCCTTCCCCCTTTTCCCCTTGGCCTCCCAAAGCTGGGGCACGTGCAGGGGTAGGGTTAGGGTCCCTGAAATTTGGGGAATTCCGTTTGGGGCAGCATCCCTCCCTCCCTCCATCCCCCCCACCCGTCTCCATCCCCGTTTCCCTGTGGTCTGGAGCAGGTGGAGCAGAACTGGGCGACGCTGCAGGGGGGTGAGATGACGATCCAGACGACACAAGCCTCGGAGGCCACGCAGGCGGTGGCGTCGCTGGCAGAGGCAGCGGTGGCGGCGTCCCAGGAGATGCAGCAGGGAGCCACTGTCACCATGGCACTCAACAGGTACCGGGGGGATTCTCCTTCTCATGGTGCCCAGACCCCTCTGGGTGCTCCTGACTGGGGTTTTTCCACAGTGGAATTCCTGTGTCGGGGGGCTCAGGGCGGTTCCTGGTCCCTGCTCTGTCCTGGGAATCAGTGCCTGCCTGTGGGTTGTGGGGCTTCTCCCAAATTCTTTCTGAAGGAGAATCGTGAAATCGTTGGATGGTTTGGGTTGGAAGATCCCTCAGGGCCCAACCTTCCCCAAGGCCACCCCTGACCGGGTCCCCAAGTGCCACATCCGCCTGGAAGCACCAAAAAGTGTCAATGGGTTTTAGATTGGACAAGTCCAAGGGGTTGGTCCAGGTGCTGCCCCTGGGAATGTGTGGGAAGGGAAGGATCAGCCACACTCCTTCCCAAATATCTGCCACTGGCTGTTCCCGCAGCATGGCAGGGCCTGGCCTCGTTTGCATAAAGAAATTAAACAATTCTGTGCTGAAAACAAAGCTCATTAAAAGGAACCGTGACATCACCTGGCAGAGCTGGACAATCCCTTGACATCCTGGGCATGGCCAGGTGAACTGGCAGGGTCAGGGATGAAGGGGGGAGTTCTGGAATCTGCAGAGCCCCAGAGTGTTCCAAAAGGATGAGTTTTGTATCAGAATCCAGAGCCCATGTGGAATAACTCCTTGGATTTTGTACCTGAATCCAAAGCCCACGTGGAATAACTCCTTGGATTTTGTGCCTGGATCCAAAGCCCACGTGGATTTTGTACCTGGATCCAGAGCCCACGTGGAATAACTCCTTGGATTTCCCTTAAGTTTTAGCAAATCCCAAGCCAAAGCATGCCAAGGTAGGAGGACAGGGATGTTCCCAGAGCTCTCCAAGCTGCAGAACCACCTCCTCCCCACCCATCCCCTGCGGGGTGGATTCCCTGCCTCCCCCAGGCCGAATGTGGGTCTCTCCCGTCCGGATCCGTTCTCTCACCGTGTGGTTAAACCAGAATGCCTGGGAATGCTCTGGAATGTCCCTAACGCTCCTCTCCCTGTCCCCGTGCCCACAGTGAGGCTGCTGCCCACGCCGTGGCCACGCTGGCCGAAGCCACTCTCCAGGGAGGGGGACAGATCGTCCTGTCCGGGGAAACGGCGGCGGCGGTGGGAGCCCTGACCGGAGTGCAGGACGCCAATGGTAAGGGCAGCTGGGAGCTCTGCACTCCCCTCCTCGCCTTGCTTTGCTCCTCACTGGAGGCTTTTCCTCTCTTTTCGTGTGGAAATGCCAAGGTTTTGCTGGTGAAACAGTCCTCCCTCACTGCAGGTGGCAGGGTTGGGTTCAGGATGAAGTGGCAGCACTGAGCTCCTTTGCTTCCCTGGTGCTGACGGCTCTGCCCTTTCCCTCCTCTTCATCCTTATTTTTGGGGGGGAAACTGTTTCCCATCTCTGTCTGCACAGTCTCCAGCACAGGGAGGACCAGCCTTGATCAACTGTTCATTTATTGCCTGTTATTATAATCCATTCATTTCTTACCCATTCATTTATCACCTGCTCAGAACATTTGTGTGTGTGTGTGTGTTTGGTGGCTGCTCCTGGGCAGCTCTTGCCTTTCTGCTCAGGTGAGACCTCCCAGTGTCCCTCAGCCGTTTATTTCCCGGTTTATTTCCATCTTTAGTTTGTTTTAGTTTCCATCTTGCCACCACAGTCAGCCCTTTTCGTTTTAAGGACTCTTGTTTCTCAGCTGTTGTTTGGTGGCTCTTCTGCCAAACCCGGTGACTTGTGCAGCTTCAAACTGAGCTTGGGGTAAACAAAACTGTAAATCCATAGGAACTGGTCTGAGGAATGGGAAATGTGTCTCACCCAATGCCTCCAGTTGCTGGAAGGGGTTCAGGGGGTGACTGGACGTGGTGCTCTGGTCTGGTGAACTCGCTGGGGTTGGACTCAGTGATCCCAGAGGTCTTTTCCAACCTGATTCCATGAGGCTTTCCATGTTGAGAGAAGAGGCCCGCTGGTTCTTTTGGTGGACTGGGAGGAGGTTTCTCAAAATAAACTCCAAAAAGGGCACAAATGGTGAGGAGACGTGCCCTGAGGGCGTGAGGAGACCTGCCCTGAGGGTCTGAGGAGATGTGCCCTGAGGGTGTGAGGAGACGTGCCCTGAGGGCGTGAGGAGACGTGCCCTGAGGGTGTGAGGAGATGTGCCCTGAGGGTGTGA
>WEKX01018232.1:0-19865 GCA_013390025.1 Pitta sordida | reverse complement strand
GTGCCCTGAGGGTGTGAGATGTGCCCTGAGGGTGTGAGATGTGCCCTGAGTGTGGGGCTGCTCGGGCATCACTTGTGGAAGGGGGTCCCACCCCTGGTGGCAAAGCCACCATCTCCTGCCTGGTCTGGGAATCTGGTTCCGCGGGCCCTCGAGGCAGAATTCCATCCAAATGCTCCCGGTGCTGCTCCGAGGGCTCCTCTGGCTCGGGAAGGCGGGTGTCTGGGGCTGGAGGAGGAGGGTTTGCTGTGGAGCCGGGCAGCCTGAAGAGGGAGCAGGAACGAAGGGAAATCCCTGTCCTTGGGCAGGAAAGCCCCGAGGGAAGAGCAGGGCTGTGCTGGGGCGGGAGGGAGGGTTGTTTTTATGGGGTCTGCCCCTGCTCAGAGCTGGCAGAGCACCGCCGTGCCCTTCAGCCCTTCTCCAGCCCTGGAATTCCTCGAGATGCTTCCCCCGGAATCTCCCACCTTTGTGGAGTGCCCCCCACCTCTCTCACAGAGCATTAATGTCATTTTAATGCACCCTGGGCTACTTGGGTTGTTTGGGTTTGGGGTTTTTTTTTTGTGGCAGCCGGGCTGGAAATCAGCTGGGATTTCTTGTGCATGAGGGGGAGAGGCTGCAGCATCTCCTGGGGAGCAAACCCTGGCCCCTCTCCGGGTTTCCAGAGCCCTTGGCTTGGCTCTGATCCCTGCTGGTGTTGAGGGGAAGGGCTTTGGAGTCCTTGGAAGCCGCAGGCTCCTGGCCAAGCATCCCCCCAGGGATTTGGGGATGGGGTATCCATTGCTGCTGGAACTGCCTGGGGGTGGGAGCAGATGGATGGGGAGCAGTTATCCCCCTTCTCCAGGGTGGGAGAGGGAGCAGCTACTCCTCGGTGTCAGGGCAGATGGGACTGGGAGGGGTTTGGGGCAACTGGTTGCAGGAAGGAGAGTGCTGGGATTGAGCAGGGAGTTCCCCCTGCCCGCTGGTGTTGGCTGGTGTTCCCAGTGAATGCCCCTCTCTGGGAATGCTCTGAGCCTTCGGCAGGACATTTCTGAGGGATTCCAGTCCCTGGAAGGAGTAGAAATGTGTCCCCGCCTTGTTGAGAGGGAAAAGGAGTGTTCAAGACCTCGGGATGGGACTTGGAGCAGCCTGGGACAGTGGGAGGTGTCCCTGCCCATGGCAGAGGTGCCACTGGGTGGGATTTAAGGTTCCTTTCCATCCAAACCATTCCATGAAAATTTCCCGAGGTCAGCTGAGGTGTTTCATTCCCGATTTTAGCCATTAAATATAATTACTATCTTTGATTAGATTTCTTTTTTATTTCTACCTCAATATGGCATTTTTCCCACCCATTCTCTGCAATGATTTATGATTACTAATTAAAGTGACAAAAGACAGCTAAAAAGGGGGAAAATCTTCTGTTCATGGACATCTTGGAATCCAGGGCTGGACGTCCCACGGGGAGCCCACGGCAGGGCTGTGGGTAACCTCGTGCTCCATTACATTTGCAGCCAGAGGAAATCAGATCCCTCTCTCCCATGCAGTGCCAGACTAACTGAGCCCATTATGCTTTCCTGGCTGCTCCAGAGCATCTGCTCCAAGCTGGGACGTGGGGATGTGACCCTGTGCTTGGAGGCTCAGCTGCTCTGTCCCTAAGTGGGTGGCATTAAACCCGGGGATATCCAGGGCCAGCACCCATTTCTGGTGGGCATTAAACCCGGGGATATCCAGGGCCAGCACCCATTCCTGGTGGGCATTAAACCCAGGGATATCCAGCACCCATTCCTGGTGGGCATTAAACCCAGGGATATCCAGCACCCATTCCTGGGAGATGCTCTGGAGCTGCTCCTGGAGGGGAGGAGGGCAGGAGCCCGTCCTCTGTTTGCCATCGATGATCCCAGTGAGGCCCCAGGAGCTGCCTCCTGAAATATTGATGAGGCTCCTGGCTGAGCAGGGCTGGGGCAGAGCTCTGGGGCTGCTCTGGGGGACACTTTAACAGCCACAGGTCTGGGAATGTGGTGGGATTGCTGCTGGGGGGGCTCAGAACAGGGCATGGGAAGAGAAGTGGCAGTGGAAAATGTGGGGTCGAGCTGTGATTATTGATGGGGAATTCATTTAACAGACCTGAGCTGGGCACGTGCAGAGATCCAATGGATCCTTCTTTGTTAGGTTGGACTTGATGATCTTCAAGGTCTTTTCCAGCCTTATCAACACTGTGACACTGTCCCCCTTCACCTGTGGCCACTGCTGCCCCTTTTCCCGTCCCCAGAGCCCCTTTTCCCGGTGTGTCCCCTCCCTGAGCCCCTGGACATGCTCCTGGGAGCCCGGCTGAGGATGAGAAGCCCACGGTGAGCCTTGCCCAGAATTCCCAAGCCCTGGGAGCCGGGATTTGTGCTGGGAAGAGCATTAGGGTGTGACGTGGGCAGGGGGGATTAACGAGCACAGACACTCAGGGGCAGTGTGGGAGCACATCTCAGAAATGGCTCCTGGAAAAAATTCCCTGGAAATCCGGGAAACGGCTCCTGGAAAAAACCCCACCCGAGGGAGAGAATGAGCGATGGCAGGGGGGGAGGCTGAGGGGCTGCCCGTGTTGGGTTTTAAAAGCAGCGTTTTGTGTTTCTCCTGTTGGATCTCCTCTCTCCAGGGAAGGTGCAGCCAAGTGCAGCTTGGCCCAGGGCAGAGCAGCTTGTGCACAGCCAGGAGGACAGGAAGGACAGAGCCCAGCTTGTTGTAGGGCCTTCCTGGTGGGAGCAGAGTTTGTTAATGAAGGTTTGCCCCGAAACAGGTAGGATTTGATGCCCAAGGCCAAGGAAAGGTGAGGAAATAAACGTTTCTTGAGTCGGGTTTGAGGTGAGAGGGCAGGAGAGATGCAGCAAGGAAGGCTGAGAAGGGTGAGTGTGAATTCCTGGATGGGCTTGAGCAGGTCCAGGAGCAGGGAGAGGTGTTTCCTGGAGGATAAATTCCGGTGTCTAAAGGAATAATTAGAAATAATTGAGCAAAATACCTTGGCACAAACCTCAGTTTACATGAGCTGAGTCTGGGTTGGTTCTCCCAGGGAACAAGGGGCAGGAGCAGAGGAAACAGCCCCAAACTGCACCAGGGGAGGCTTAGGTTGGACAGCAGGGACGATTTCAGACCTTGGCAGGGGAGGGTCCCCAGCCCTGCAGGGGTTCCAGAGCCCCGTGGATGTGGCACCTGGGGACACGGGCACTGGTGGCCTTGGCAGTGCTGGGCATGGTTGGACTTGATCTGGGAAGTCTTTTTCAACCCCAGAGATTCCTGGTTCTAAGCACTCTCTGAAGAGGGGGCTCCTGGCTGCCCCTTGTCCCTGTGTCCCCCCCCCCTCCCTGAGGAAGGTGCACTGCTCCCACAGCTCCCATCCCAGCAGCCAGGCCCTTTCCCAGTAGCACCAGAGGCTCCCCCAGCTCCCATCCCAGCAGCCAGGCCCTTTCCCAGTAGCACCAGAGGCTCCCCCAGCTCCCATCCCAGCAGCCAGGCCCTTTCCCAGTAGCACCAGAGCCAACCCATTCCCTCCTGGCAGTGCCACTTCCCTGTGTCCCCCCCCTTGCCCTGTCCTCAGACCCATCCCTGTGGCTCTGGTGGCTGTTCCACTGTCCTGCCCTGATTCCCAGCACTAATCCTGGGCGGTGCTGGGCTCAGGCTGGCCCTGTCACTCGGGGCTGTCACTGCTGGGACTGATCTGGGGACCGGTGACGATTAGGATTTGTCTGCCCACCAACGGGGCTAAAAATAGGAGGGTTATTTCTGGGGCCAGTTTGGCTTTTGGGGTAGGGAAACCTCGTTTTGCCCCCTTCATTGAACCTGGAGAGGAGAGGGACCGAGGAGACCTTCCAGTCCATTTCCAGGGTGCAAAGAGGCTCCAGGAGAGGAGCAGGGGGGGTTTGCGAGGGTGTGGAGTGACAGGATGATGGGAATGGCTGAAGGAGGGCAGGGGGAGGTGGGAGATTGGGAAGGAATTCCTGGCTGGGCTGGAATTCCCAGAGAAGCTGTGGCTGCCCCTGGATCCCTGGGAATGTCCAAGGGCAGGTTGGATAAATTTGGAGCAACCCGGGATAGGGGAAGGTGTCCCTGCCCATGGCAGAGGAGTTGGAACTGGATGGGTTTTAGGATCCCTCCCAACCCAAACCATTCTGTGGTTGCTGGGGACAGGTATTGGTACATGAGGGGCCCTCGGGATGTGCCACAGGCCTCTCTGCTCTTGGCCAAGGGAATCACGAGGAGCCCCCCGGGTGGTTTTGTGTCCCTGTTCCACACCCAGGCCTCACTCAGTGAGGTCCCCAGGCTGCTCCTCAGCCCTGGGAACGGCTCAGTTCCATTGCTGCTGTCCCCAAAAGCAGCCGGCCTTCCCCCCTGGGCATTCCCAGCCCTCCAGAGGGACCTTCCCTGAGAGCAGGGAATTCACCTCTGGCATTCCCTCCATCCAGCCAAGGAGCCCTGGGAACGGCTCAGTTCCATTGCTGCTGTCCCCAAAAGCAGCCGACCTTCCCTCCTGGGCATTCCCAGCCCTCCAGAGGGACCTTCCCTGAGAGCAGGGAATTCACCTCTGGAATCCCCTCCATCCAGCCAAGGAGCCCTGGGAATGGCTCAGTTCCATTGCTGCTGTCCCCAAAAGCAGCTGGCCTTCCCCCCTGGGCATTCCCAGCCCCCAGAGAGGAGAGAGCAGGGACTTCGCCTCTGGAATCCCCTCCATCCAGCCAAGGAGCCCTGGCTGGTCCCATCCCCAGGCTCTTCCGTGACCTTCCAGCGTGTGCAGCCCCTCCCCGGTGCCCTCCCCTGGTGTCAGGGCCAGCTTTGCCCGCCGGGTCCCCAGCTGTCACCGCTCTCAGCACGGCCCATTTACCTTCCACGTGTCCCGAATTAGGGGAATGGACAGGAGGGCCGGGGCTGGTTAAAAATTAAAGCTGATTACAGGGCATTAACGTTACATTTAAAGGAGCAGACAGCAGCCCTCCTCTCCCGGCGCACTTGCAATATGTTCCCTTTTGTTGGGGGCTGCAGGAGCGGGCTGGGATCGGTGTCTGGGCACGAGTTTAATTCCTCAGCCATGAAATGTAAAAGAGGAGCGGCCTGGTGGCTGCTGCAGGCCTGAGGTGGCTCTGGTTACCCTGAGCACTTCCCACCTGTGAGATCCTGACAGGAGGCTGCAGTTCTTGAATTTCCCCTTGGAAAACTCACCTGACCTGACACTGCTCGTGGATTTGTCTCCTGAGCTGGGAATGCCTGAGGGACCCCTGTGGTTTCACAGTTCACACAGTGAACCTGCATCACAAACCAGTGATTAGGCCTGGCTGGGAGCACCCTGAGTGAGTGGGGTGCTGGAGGAATCCACTTGGGGTTTGGGTTCTGTTCGTCTGGTGTCTTTGTGTGATACTTGTCCAGATGTACACCTTCACAAGGAGCTGCTCAGGGCAGGATGGGAACTCAAAAGAGGCCCTTTGGCAGGTGAAATGATTTATTTGTGTTCACTGGATCTGCTTTTCTCCATCTCCAAGAAGTCAAGACTCCAGGGAGAGCTCAGAGAACATTCCAGAGCCTCAAGGGGCTCCAGGAGAGCTGGAGAGGGACTGGGGACAAGGGCTGGAGGGACAGGAGCCAGGGAATGAGAGATTGGGAAGGAATTCCTGGCTGGGCTGGAATTCCCAGAGAAGCTGTGGCTGCCCCTGGATCCCTGGGAGTGTCCAAGGGTCCAGGTTGGATCCCCCTGGGACAGTGGGAGGTGTCCCTGCCCATGGAAGGGGTGGCACTGGGGGGGGTTTAATGTCCCTTGCCACCCAACCCATCCCAGGATTCTCATATCCCTGAATGAGACCTTTCATTTCCCTTCACCATCACCAGTGCCCACGTTAAATTCCAGGTGTCTTTCCCAGTCTGTGGTGAGGAATTCCCCAAGGCCTTGGCTCTGAGGCCGTGAGCTCTGCAGGTCCCCTCACTCTGGGGGGGTCAGGCCAAGCCCTTTGCTCTCAGCAGCTTTTTGGGGTGTCCCCAAAAGGTGAGAATTTTAATCCTTGGACAGGCCTCTGTCCAGAAGAGCTGAGGCTGAATCCAGGCAGGGTGTGTCAGCAGGACAAACATTTCCTGTTTGCAGCCCGGGAATTGGGATGGGAAGGGATGCCAACAGATCCCTGGGATAGGGAATGCTGCTCCTCTCCGGCCTGGTGCTCATTTATTTATAGTCTTGGCTAAAAGAACAGGGCCCAGGGGGAGTCAGGAAGCAGCTCTGTGCAGCTGCCCACCTCTCCATCCCTCTCTTGAGCCATCCCGGGGGTCGGAGGGATGTTTTCCAGGTCTCCAGCCTGGATGAGAGGCCTGGTGGGCACAGCTGTGCCTGTGATCCAAACAGGAGCTCCTGGAAGGGGCACAGGCAGCACCAGCCTGGGGAAAACCAGTGCTGGGAGAGCCCGGTGTGGAGCTGAGCTGAGCTGAGCTGGGTGGGAGGTAAAGCTGATGCTGGACCCAGGCTCTGCTTTGCTGCTCCTTTCTCAGAGCTCCCGGGATGAGGGCATCCATCACACGGGATGGATTCCTGCAGTCCTTTATTACCAGTGGCAGCCCCTCCTCAGCTTTCTGAGCCCATCCCTGGGTGAATTCCCAGCTCAGCAGACAGCCGAGGACAGCCTCATCCTGCTCCGCCAGGCAGTGCCAAAGGAGGGCTCCCAGCTCCCCTCCCTGGTTCCTGCAGCTGATCCCAACCCAGCCCTCGCTGCCAGGGGGTGAGGGTGGGGATGTGGGGCAGCTGGAACCCTTCTCAGTGTGGCTTTTGTGCCCCTCTCGGTGTGGGTTTTGTGCCCCTCTCGGTGTGGGTTTTGTGCCCCTCTCGGTGAGGATTTTGTGCCACTTTCAGTGTGGATTTTGTGCCCCTCTCGGTGTGGATTTTGTGCCCCTCTCGGTGTGGGTTTTGTGCCCCTCTCAGTGAGGATTTTGTGCCCCTCTCGGTGTGGATTTTGTGCCCCTCTCGGTGTGGATTTTGTGCCCCTCTCGGTGTGGGTTTTGTGCCCCTCTCAGTGAGGATTTTGTGCCCCTCTCGGTGAGGATTTTGCCCTTCAAGGCCTCCTGCTCAGGGCAGCAGCATCCCCTCGGCCCCATCGCTGCCCGGGACGGGCTCTGGGATGGAGGGGGCAGTCTGTGGTCCCACGGAACGAGGGCAGATGGAGCAGGGCTGGGCATGGGCACCCTCACCCCGGCACAGGCTCCTCTGACCCCGGGGCACTCCCGGGCTCTTAATGGCTCTGGTGCAACCTGAGCCCAATGGGAAGCTGGCTGGAATCCCCGGGAGGCACCTCAGGGAGTGAGATGGGCTCTGAGAGCTCTGCCCCCTCCTCGGCAGGAAGGAGAAATGCCCTGTCTGGACGTCGGGGCTGCTCCGAGGGCTCTGAGCTTCTCTGGCTCTTCATTTCCAAACTCGGCGGGGGGAGTTCGTGCTTTGGACCAAAGTTTCCTCCCGGTGGTCCCAGTTCTCCCTCACTGCCTGGGCATCTTCAGAGTGCCCGAGGTTTGGTTCCTTTGCCTCAGGGAGTGCTCAGCCCCTGCTGTCCAAGTGGCCTTGAGCAGACCTGGCCCCCTCAGCTCCTCTCCTCCTTCTATCCAAGCCCATCTGGAGGATCCCTCTGTGCCTGGGTTTATCCCTGTGCTTGCATCTCTGGCTCAGGGGCTGATTTTAAAGCCTGAAAGCCCAGCCCCATCTGCCCTGTGCCTCTGGGGCCCAGAGAAGGGCCCTGTCCTGCCCCCCTGGGCCGGGATGTTTCCCTTGCCCACAACAACCCCAGCTCTGGGTTCATTTTCCCAAGTGGATTCGCTGAACTTTCAGGCTTGTCCTTTTCCAAGTGAAGCTCCTCCCTCCTCCTTGTCCCTGGTGCTCAGATCTGGGGGTTTCAGAGGACAATTCCTGCCAGGGGGTGGGTTTGTGTTCTCTGAGGATTCACCTGAGGAGATGCAGCTCCACCCTGGCATCCCTTTGTCCACAAAAACCCATCGGTGGGCACGAGGAAAAGAGGCTGAATTTGTCACCCTAAGGACTGTCCCAACACTGATTGGAGTCTGGGATGGGCAGTAGGAGGCTGGACACCGGGACATCCCTCCTCTGCCCTTCCCATGGGCACAGGGTGACACTGAAGTCGCCTTCCCTCACCTTTTCCTCGTCCTGCTGCCTGTCCCAGCACTGTCCCAGTGCCGTGCTGTCCCTGCAGTGTCTCCCAGTGTCTCCCAGTGACCTTCTGAGCCGTGGAGACGGGCTGGCTTTGCAGCAAAGCAGCTCATGTGACGGGGGTAATCCTCAGCCAGGAAACAGCTGGCCAGGAGGATTCCAGGGAGTCGCCCTATTTTCCCTGCAGAGCCCAGCAGGGGCAGCTCCTGACTCCTGGGAAGGGCTGCCTGTGGTTTGGGCTGCACAGAGCCCTCAGGGGATGCTTTGGGACCCACAGAGCCCTCGGGGGATGCTTTGGGACCCACAGAGCCCTCAGGGGATGCTTTGGGACCCACAGAGCCCTCGGGGGATGCTTTGGGACCCACAGATCCATCAGGGGATGCTTTGGGACCCACAGAGCCCTCGGGGGATGCTTTGGGACCCACAGATCCACCAGGGGATGCTTTGGGACCCACAGAGCCCTCGGGGGATGCTTTGGGACCCACAGATCCATCGGGGGATGCCTTGGGAGCATCACCTGGAGCCCTGGTGGAGCTGGGATACAGACCCCAGGAGTTACAAGGGGCCATTTCTCCCCGTGTGATTCCCTCCAAACCTGTCCCCAAACCTGAGTGTGACTTTCATTCCACCTTCCTTTTTTTTTTGCCTTAATTTATTCCCTCACAACGACACCAGTCCCGCTGTGAGCAGCGCTCTGGGATGGCCCCCCCTGGACCCCCTTCTGCTCCAGGGATATTCCCTGGATGTTTTGCCTTCCCTGGGGAAGTTCAGGTGTGCCTGGGAGAAGACCAGACTCCAAGATGGGAAAGACTAGGGAGCACTGGCCTGGAGTTGGCTTAAAATTCCTCATGGCATTATTATTATTATTATTATTATTATTATTATTATTATTATTCCCAGCTTAGAGATTGGAGTGAGCTCTTGCCCTCTGGCATTTCCTCCTTGCTGCCACATCTCCCTGACCTCCCTCATGATTTTACCCTTCCAAAGCTCCGAGGGGGAGGTCGGGGAGCGGGTTCTGGTGCCGGTGACAGGCAGGGTCAGGTTCCTGCTCCTCCCGGGCAGCAATTTCCCCTCAGTCCCCTGCAGGAATGAGGTGCAAGGTGTGAGTTCCTGGGGGGAGCTGTGTGACCCCCCGGTTTCTCTCCCCGAATCCCTTCAACCAACTGTCCCCCAGCTCAGGCAGCCCCTGGTGCCGTGTCCCCACAGCCTTCCGAGGGGACCATCTGTCATCCCTGGCACTGAAAGGCTCTCTGCTGTTCCCCTGAGCCCCCCGAGCTCTTCCCTTCCCACCGGGAAAGGGGAGAAAAACCACCCCCATCTTTGTTCTGCCAGGCACTAGGGGACGTTAATGGGTGTGAGTTTAACTGGGGGACACGGAGCTAATGGAAGCAGGGGGTTATTGCTGGGATGTGGAGCTCCTTTGAAGTGCCAGGGATCAACAGCCCCGGGGGGGTTTGTGTTCCATCTCAGCCATCAGTGAGTTTGGCCGGGGGTTGTTCCCTGCTGCTCTGATCCAGGGATGCTCTTCCCTGACGTTCCTGCTGTGTTTTCCTCGGGGAAAAAAAAAAAAATATATCTCTTGAGTTGCACTTCCAACCAGGGATTGAGTGTTAAGAGGGTTGAGTTCCTGGGGGTTTGTTCCCATCCCACAGCCAGCAGTGGCACTCTGGGCTGGATCATCCCCCCCAAGAAGGGAGTCCCCAGCCCCCACTGCTCCTTTCCTTCTCGGGAACCATTTCCCAGCCTGTCCCACCCTGCCCTGGGAAGTGAAGGAGCCCCTGGATTCTCCTCAGGGATTTTATCCGTGGGCCACCAATCTGCCCTTGGTGGGATGGGACCCACAAGGACAAAACACCTGGGAGACTCCGTTCCTCTCCCTGCCCCAGCCTCGCTTTCTCTTGGCATCCAGAGGAGCCCAAACCTTCCCCTCCTCAGAGCAGGTGTTGGAAAGGGAGGAACCTGCCAGAGGCAGCAGCATTCCAAGGACAGGCACTCCAGGCAGAGAGGGGAGGAATGTGGGCCGTGAAACCTTCTCCTCACACGGGTCCAGGTCGTGTCCTCTGGGGTCTGTGGCTCATGTGGCTGAGCCAGAGCCAGGCCCTGCCCAGGAGGGGCTTGTGCCAGACGGGTCCCTTGTCCTGGAGAAGAAGGGGCAGCGCTTCCCAAAGCACCAGGGCCACCAGTCTGTGTGGCAGGGATGCTCCTGGGGCTGGATTTGGAGGATGTGCTTTGAGGACAGAGGGAAAATCAACCCCTTGGGGCTGTCCTCCCCTGAGGAGAAATCCCAGCTCACCTGGTGGCAGCTGGAGTGAGGCAGGGAAAGCTTGGAGCCCCTTCCCCAGGGATTCTCCTCCTGCAGAACCTGGGCACCTCACCCAGCCGGGAATCCCTCCCCTGAGGTGGGTGAGGAGCACGGAATTCCCTGGAGAAGAGGCTCCAGAGGAACCCTGGGGGACAGACCCCAACCCTCTGTTGTAGCAGGAATTCCCTGGAGAAGAGGCTCCAGAGGAACCCTGGGGGACAGACCCCAACCCTCTGTTGTAGCAGGAATTCCCTGGAGAAGAGGCTCCAGAGGAACCCTGGGGGACAGACCCCAACCCCAACCCTGTGTTGTAGCAGGAATTCGCTGCAGAAGAGGCTCCAGAGGGACGGGACCCTGACCCCAACCCTGTGTTGCAGCAGAGGAAACGCTGGGAAAGGGCTTTTGGCTGGATCTGGTTACGGGTCCCCTCCCTGCCAGGACAATGGTGGCTTTATGTCCCTGTCCTGGAATGTCCCTGTTCTCATGGAGCGGCTGAAACTCCGCCACATCCCGCAGCCCCTCCCAGGGATGCCCAGAGATGCCACCTGGGCGGCTTTTCCTGAGCCTCCCACCCCTCTGCTCTGGGAACTGGGGGGAGTTTTGGGGGCAGTGGTTTTCCTCCTCTCGCTCCCGTGCTGTCTTTCCTCTCTGGGCCGATCCAGGCCACGAATTGAAATATTTTTTGCAGAATGCAGCCCCGATATCTGGGAATGCCTCGTTCCTGCCCCCTGCTCTCCCTCCTGTCCACACACACCCGGTGTCCCGTAGGGAATGGTTTCAGTTGCTCTGTGTCACTGAACTCCCTCCCTGTGCGGGCTCTGGATTCTGGAATCCCCTCCCCAAAGGGTGTATTTCCCATGAATTCCCCCACTTAACCCCCTCCTCCCCTCCCCTCCCCAACTGCAGTGTGTGCCCTTTTCTCAGCCTTTTCCACTTGCGTTTCATTGTCAGGCGTCCTTACAGCAGAATATTCAGGGTGCAAGTGGAGCCTAGCAGAGTGTCCCTCAGGTGAGTGGAATTTCGGGCTGGCACTTTGGAATACTGGGATTGATTCAGCTGCTCTTGCACTCAGGTCCCTCCCCACCTGGGGTTTCTGGGGGTTAAAGGGGCTTTATCTCCCTGTTGGGGGGTGGTTTTTTGGACACCCCACAGCCCAGGTTTGGCTTTGCCAAGGTCATGTTGCAGAGTTAAAGCAGGAGATGAAAGGAGAGGCGAGCCCAGAAATGCCCCTGGAGCACCCAGAGCCCTGAGGAGTGACGAGTGTTGGGGCCTGGCGGATGGAGGGGGATGTTCTGGGGGGTCACAGCGCAGGACTGAGGGAGGTTTTGTTGTCTCCCACCAGGGACACCCCTTGTGACATACGTCTCTGTTCCCTTCCCACCCCCTCTGTGATTTCCAAGGATTCCTAGAGTGTTGTTCCTGCAGAAACTCTGCCAAGGAATCCCCTGCTCTGTCAGCAGATGGACAATTTCAGTGCTTAGTAATAACTCAAATGACTTTATTGTCAGAAAACCATTCAGTAATGCAACATTTGAGCAGCTGTCGGTGCTGCCCCTCCCTTGGCACCTTTAGTAAAACCAGGGGGAAAATAACAGGACACCAGAAAAAATGTAGGATAAGAACCAGCCTCAACTCAACAGGCAATTTATCCTCTGGGAGTGTTAAAACCCCAGCAGGGCAGTGGGTGTTCATGGCCAAATCTGACAGGAATCCCTGCTGGGGGGATGCAGAGGAGCCCGCTCTGGTTTCAGAGGGGAGGAGCAGCCTCAGCTCGTCCTCAGTGTTCCCCACCCCGGGTTTTTGGGGACAGTCCCTGTCTGTGGGTGCCAGAGAAGCCAAACCCGGGCTTGGCTGCACTTGCTCTATTTTTGTCCCTTTCCTGGGGAGGTGATTGGCCACAATAATCGTCTCAGGTGTGCCCTGGGCTCCGGAGCAAAGCCAGCTCAGCCCCGGGGCTTAGCAGGGTCAGGCTCGGAGCTGCAGCCCTGGAGGGCAGGGGACAGCTCCTGTTCCGCAGGGGACAGCTCGTGGGACAGCTCCTGTCCCGCAGGGGACAGCTGGGGACAGCTCCCGTCCCGCAGGGGACAGCTCGTGGCACAGCTCCTGGCCTGCAGGGGACAGCTCGTGGCACAGCTCCTGGCCTGCAGGGGACAGCTCGTGGGACAGCTCCTGGCCTGCAGGGGACAGCTCCTGTCCCACAGGGGACACAATCCCATCCCACAGGGGACAGCTCCCCTCCCACAGGGGACAGCTCCCATCCCACAGGGGACAGCTCCCATCCCACAGGGGACAGCTCCCATCCCACAGGGGACAGCTCCCATCCCACAGGGGACAGCTCCCATCCTACAGGGGACAGCTCCCATCCCACAGGGGACAGCTCCTGTCCTACAGGGGACAGCTCCCGTCCTACAGGGGACACCCTCCCGCTGTGTTTGTCACCTCCCCTGGAGCTGAGGGGACACAGCGCCAGTCTGAGCTTTGTCGTGCCCCTGATGTCACCAGGGCTTCTTGTCCCATCCTGAATTCCCCCTGCAGGGGACAGGGAGGGACAGGTGTCCCCAGGCAGGACACAAACACCCTTTCCAGGGGAAGTTCTTCCAGCTGCATCCAAACGAGGATGAGGCAGGAAAAACCCGGGAGTTTTTAATTTACTTTTTTAATTTAATAATTCCCGGTGCTGAGAATAATCCCAAGTTTTTCCTCAGCTGTCTGCCAGGGAATGTGTGTGGCAGTGGTGACGTGTCCCAAATCCCCCAAACCAACCTCCTGGAAATCAGGAATCCCAGCCCTGGAGTTTTGGAGTTTGCTGAAACTTAAAAACAAAAAATAAATCCCCCAAAGCAAACCCCCAAAATTCAATGACACCCCCAACCCCACCCTGAGAGATTCTGGGAGAAATAAGGGATTTTGATCCAAGGATGTTTCAGATCTCGGCTGAGCTTTGCCCCCTTGGGGAGGAGGAAAACGGGAACGTCTGGGAGATGGGGGTGGGATGAGCTGAGATTTGGGGACAAGTAAACTCCAAACAGCCCAATTTTGGGGGGGGGGGGGGGGGTTTAGNGTTAACTCTGGGATTCTCTGGGATCCCAAAGGTTTCCCAGCCCAGTTAACTCTGGGATTCTCTGGGATCCCAAAGGTTTCCCAGCCCAGTTAACTCTGGGATTCTCTGGGATCCCAAAGGTTTCCCAGCCCAGTTAACTCTGGGATTCTCTGGGATCCCAAAGGTTTCCCAGCCCAGTTAACTCTGGGATTCTCTGGGATCCCAAAGGTTTCCCAGCCCAGTTAACTCTGGGATTCTCTGGGATCCCAAAGGTTTCCCAGCCCAGTTAACTCTGGGATTCTCTGGGATCCCAAAGGTTTCCCAGCCCAGTTAACTCTGGGATTCTCTGGGATCCCAAAGGTTTCCCAGCCCAGTTAACTCTGGGATTCTCTGGGATCCCAAAGGTTTCCCAGCCCAGTTAACTCTGGGATTCTCTGGGATCCCAAAGGTTTCCCAGCCCAGTTAACTCTGGGATTCTCTGGGATCCCAAAGGTTTCCCAGCCCAGTTAACTCTGGGATTCTCTGGGATCCCAAAGGTTTCCCAGCCCAGTTAACTCTGGGATTCTCTGGGATCCCAAAGGTTTCCCAGCCCAGTTAACTCTGGGATTCTCTGGGATCCCAAAGGTTTCCCAGCCCAGTTAACTCTGGGATTCTCTGGGATCCCAAAGGTTTCCCAGCCCAGTTAACTCTGGGATTCTCTGGGATCCCAAAGGTTTCCCAGCCCAGTTAACTCTGGGATTCTGTGGGATCCCAAAGGTTTCCCAGCCCAGTTAACTCTGGCATCCCAAAGGTTTCCCAGCCCAGTTAACTCTGGGATTCTCGGGGATCCCAAAGGTCTTTCCCAGCCCAGTTAACTCTGGGATTCTCTGGGATCCCAAAGGTTTCCCAGTCCCGTTAACTCCGGGATTCTCTGGGATCCCTCACAGCCCTCCCAGCTCCTCTCTCCTCCCAGACATTCCCCCAGGACCCGGGACTTTTCCGTCTGCTGGATTTCCTGGCCGTAATACAATTGAAAGGGTCTGAAATCCACGCTTTGGATTAACATCTGCCGGCTCGATTAGGGCTAATCAGGGCGCGGGGCCAATCCCAGACCTGATTACTGGCCGCTCTAATCCCCCTCTCCCAAGGGCAGCAGCTCTGCCCTAATGCCCAGAGCCTCCCCAGCCCTCTCCTGCTCCGGGCTCTTCCCACCCCTGCCAGGAAGGGGCTACGTCAGGCCCTGAGCAGATTTAGTTTAATCTGGGCACAAAGGGATCTGTCTCTGTCTCACGGACACTCCCCGCTCCTCCCTGCCCAGACCTGGCCAAACCTCGGGGGAATTAGTTCGCCCTTTCCAAGGAAGGCCCCGCTGGGGCTGTTCCTTGGGGGTTCCTTTCCAGCTGGGTGGGTTTCAGGCGTCACCATCAGCAGCGCTGGGACACTGGGGGGGGCCGTGCCTTTGGTGTGGGTGGCCCGTGGGGACGGTGGTGACTCTGTTCCCCGGGTTGTCCCCGTGTCTCTCCAGAGCTCCATCGCTCTCCTCCAGCTTTACTGGGCTTGGCCTCCAGTGGAGATCTCAGGGGCGTCCCGGCCCAGATCTCTCCAGGTCCTGCCCAAACTGGGACGTGCTGGTGGGAGATCTCCTCTGGGAGGGATGAGCCCCAGCCCTCATCCCAGTGTTGTGCCTAAAGTCCTCACTGGGGAAACTGCCAGGGAGGGATTCCTGGGTTGGGCTGGGAGCTGGTGGGGGTGGGGGTGGATTTGGGTGTGGATGTGGACATGGATATGGATGTGGATGGATATAGATGTGGACATGGATATGGACAAGGATATGGGTATGGATGTGGATATGGATGTGGTGTGGGTATGGAAGTNTGGGGGGGGGGGGGGGTGGTTTAGCAGTGAGTGGGAGGAAGAACAACAACGTGGAGGTCCCAGTTCAACCCCAGTTCAGCCAGTGGTTTGGGAGCCCCTGGAGCAGCGCAGGAGCAGAGAGGGAAGAGCTCATTGCTGCAGATCCCCAGGAGCCACAGGATCCCCCCCGGAATCCCTGGGGCTGCAAAACCCCCTCCCCAGCCATGGGGTGACCCCCCTGTCCCCTCAGCCGTGGGGTGACCCTCCCCCGTCCCCCCAGTCATGGGGTGACCCCCCTGTCCCCCCAGTCCTGCCTCGGGGAGCTCAGGAACCAGCAGCACCGACGGTGGGACGTGGGCAGGAGACCCTGGCACCAGGATCTCCCCCATCCCTGGGGCTGGGAATGTTCTGGCTCCTGTTCCGAGGCTTTGGTGTCACTGCTGAACCTTTGGGGGGCCCTTTGTCCCCTTTCCCTTTGTCGTGGCTCCTGAGGAGGTGGATGGTCCCCGGCTCCCCTGGCAGGGGATTTTGGCTCGGTGCAAGTTGTTGTTGTGTGGGGAAATGTGGGGGTTTGGTTTTGGGGGGTCCTCCAGCTTGCTTTTAATTTAATTTTTTTTTCATTTCCTTGCCTTGGACTCGATGATCTTTGTGGGGCCCTCCCAACTCGGGATATTCTGTGTTTCTGTGGTGGTTTTGCTCAGTTTGGACCATCACAATTCTTCCCTCACGTCCCCAGAAGTGCCCCTTGGCTCTGGGCTGGGCACGGGGGTGACGTGGTCCCTGCTGACCTGTGGGACATTCCTGAGCGCAGGAATTCCAGCTGGATCCCAGGGGATCCCGGTTTAGGAAAAAACTCTTCCCAGAAAGGGTTGTTGGCCCTTGGAATGGGCTGCCCAGGGAGGGGGTGGAGGTGTGTCAGAGGAGCCTGGATGTGGCACGGGGTGCCGGGCTTGGGTTGAGGAGATGGTGCTGGGTCACAGGTTGGACTCGCTGATCCCAAAGGCCTTTCCCAGCCCAGTTAACTCTGGGATTCTCTGGGATCCCAAAGGTTTCCCAGCCCAGTTAACTCTGGGATTCTCGGGGATCCCAAAGGTCTTTCCCAGCCCAGTTAACTCTGGGATTCTCTGGGATCCCAAAGGTTTCCCAGTCCCGTTAACTCCGGGATTCTCTGGGATCCCTCACAGCCCTCCCAGCTCCTCTCTCCTCCCAGACATTCCCCCAGGACCCGGGACTTTTCCGTCTGCTGGATTTCCTGGCCGTAATACAATTGAAAGGGTCTGAAATCCACGCTTTGGATTAACATCTGCCGGCTCGATTAGGGCTAATCAGGGCGCGGGGCCAATCCCAGACCTGATTACTGGCCGCTCTAATCCCCCTCTCCCAAGGGCAGCAGCTCTGCCCTAATGCCCAGAGCCTCCCCAGCCCTCTCCTGCTCCGGGCTCTTCCCACCCCTGCCAGGAAGGGGCTACGTCAGGCCCTGAGCAGATTTAGTTTAATCTGGGCACAAAGGGATCTGTCTCTGTCTCACGGACACTCCCCGCTCCTCCCTGCCCAGACCTGGCCAAACCTCGGGGGAATTAGTTCGCCCTTTCCAAGGAAGGCCCCGCTGGGGCTGTTCCTTGGGGGTTCCTTTCCAGCTGGGTGGGTTTCAGGCGTCACCATCAGCAGCGCTGGGACACTGGGGGGGGCCGTGCCTTTGGTGTGGGTGGCCCGTGGGGACGGTGGTGACTCTGTTCCCCGGGTTGTCCCCGTGTCTCTCCAGAGCTCCATCGCTCTCCTCCAGCTTTACTGGGCTTGGCCTCCAGTGGAGATCTCAGGGGCGTCCCGGCCCAGATCTCTCCAGGTCCTGCCCAAACTGGGACGTGCTGGTGGGAGATCTCCTCTGGGAGGGATGAGCCCCAGCCCTCATCCCAGTGTTGTGCCTAAAGTCCTCACTGGGGAAACTGCCAGGGAGGGATTCCTGGGTTGGGCTGGGAGCTGGTGGGGGTGGGGGTGGATTTGGGTGTGGATGTGGACATGGATATGGATGTGGATGGATATAGATGTGGACATGGATATGGACAAGGATATGGGTATGGATGTGGATATGGATGTGGTGTGTGTATGGAAGTGGATGTGGGTGTGGATATGGATATGGATATGGATATGGATATGGATATGGATATGGATTTGGATTTGGATTTGGATATGGATGTGGATGTAGGTGGGGATGGATATGGATTTGGATATGGATATAGATGTGGATATAGGTGTGGATATGGATATGGGCGTGGAGGTGGGACATGGACATGGACACGGGTGGGACCCTCCTGTCACAGGGCTGGGTCACCCCGTTGCTCCCCAGCCCCTGGAGCAGTTGGAGCTGCCTGGGGAGGGACACTGGAGGGGGGAGGGAGGGACACTGGAGTGTCCCCGCCGGGGTCAGTGCCCTGGTGAGCACGATTAACTCCTCAGCTTTCCTGTCTGTGCTGGGAGTTATCCAAGGACACCGGGCAGGCTCTGGACAAGTGTCCTTGGCAGGGACCCTGCTGCTCCTGCCACAGGGACCTGGACCTTGGCAGGGACACTGCTCCTGCCATGGGGACCTTGGCAGGGACACTGCTCCTGCCACAGGGACCTTGGCAGGGACACTGCTCCTGCCACGGGGACCTGGACCTTGGCAGGGACACTGCTCCTGCCACGGGGACCTGGACCTTGGCAGGGACACTGCTCCTGCCACAGGGACCTGGACCTTGGCAGGGACACTGCTCCTGCCACAGGGACCTTGGCAGGGACACTGCTCCTGCCACGGGGACCTGGACCTTGGCAGGGACACTGCTCCTGCCACGGGGACCTGGACCTTGGCAGGGACACTGCTCCTGCCACGGGGACCTGGACCTTGGCAGGGACACTGCTCCTGCCACGGGGACCTGGACCTTGGCAGGGACACTGCTCCTGCCACGGGGACCTGGACCTTGGCAGGGACACTGCTCCTGCCACGGGGACCTGGACCTTGGCAGGGACACTGCTCCTGCCACGGGGACCTGGACCTTGGCAGGGACACTGCTCCTGCCACGGGGACCTGGACCTTGGCAGGGACACTGCTCCTGCCACGGGGACCTGGACCTTGGCAGGGACACTGCTCCTGCCACGGGGACCTGGACCTTGGCAGGGACACTGCTCCTGCCACGGGGACCTGGACCTTGGCAGGGACACTGCTCCTGCCACGGGGACCTGGACCTTGGCAGGGACACTGCTCCTGCCACGGGGACCTGGACCTTGGCAGGGACACTGCTCCTGCCACAGGGACCTGGACCTTGGCAGGGACACTGCTCCTGCCACAGGGACCTTGGCAGGGACACTGCTCCTGCCACCCAGGGACCACGAGGCCTTGTCCTCCTCTTTGGGGAAGCCTCGCTCAGGAACCCGCTGTCCCCCCCGTGCTGCTCCTTTGTGGTCACCTCCAAAAGCTGTGTTTATTTCCCCCAGAAAGGTGCAGAAACATTTTCAGAAATACCTGAATTGTCCCGCTTGTCCCAGTCCCCCCGAGGTGGGCACAGGGATAATCCCAGAGCAGAGCCAGGGGGTTTATCCTCCCAGCCAGCAGGATTTGCCATTCCCATTCCCATCCTTCCTGGCCCTTCCAGCTCTTCCCTGTTTTCCCACCTCTTTCCACGTTTCACATCACAAAATCCCGGGTGGGGGGGCCGTTGCTTTGCCGTCACCTTGGCTGGGCCACTCCTCTGTGACCCAGGACTCTGCGATCCTCACCCTGCGGGCACCTCATCCCTTCCTGCAGCTGAGCCACCCTGGGAAGGAGGTGCTGCCTTTGTTCCATGCCTGGGGAAGGGCTGAGCACTGGGGTTTGCTCTCCTTTGTGTCCCTGACGTGTCATTTGTGTCACAAATGTGTGAGAGCCCGGAGCTGGCGCCAGGAGGTGGTTTGGGGCGGCCAGGCCGTGCCCTTTCCCTGTCGTGGTGTGAGGGCAGAAGGGCCTGGCAGGGGTGGAGAGGGAGCTGGAGGGAGGGAGTTGTGTTTGGGAGCGGTCGGGTGCCGTGATCCAGGGTGAATTTGGGGGTGAATTCCCGTGGGGAAGCGCAGCAGGGACCCACAGCTCATCCCTTCCCCAACCCCAGGGCTCCCAATTCTGGGCACATCGAGTGGGACAGTGTGGTTTGGGACTGTGGGTGATCACTGGTGGGTCGAACACGGGAGCAATCCCTGTGTCCAGGGAAGTTTGGCCCGGTGGGATGGGCTGTGCAGGTCCCTGCTGGGCATTCCCAGGGAGCGACCCCTGACCCCTGTGCCATCCCAAAATACGGCTGTGTTGGGTTCCTGCCCCAGAAATAACCCCACATCCTTCCTCCTCATCCTCACGGGCTGTCCCTGCAGCTCAACAGCCCCAGCCAGCCCATTCCTTCTTATCCCCATCCCATCCATCCATCCCATCCATCCATTCCACCCCATCCCATCCCACCCCATCCCACGCGGCTCCATGAGTTTGGGGGGGAGGGAGGGACATGATTTCCCTGAGTGCTGCATTTCCAGGAATCCTGGAATGGTTTGGTTTGGAA
>WEKX01018229.1:0-23521 GCA_013390025.1 Pitta sordida | reverse complement strand
CCAAGACAGCTTCCAGAGCCCTGCGCACACTGCCTGTGCAAACTACCGTGCTAACATGATGCAATCTGTAATGTGCATTAAAGAACAAAAAAATTAAATTGCCTCATAGTTCATTTTTGTTAAGACTATTTTTATCTTCTGACACTAGTTATTGCCGTTTTCCTTTGTTTCTTCAGATGTTGAAAACCCGGTCAATGCCAGCAGGTTGAGCCCACCGAGAAGGCAGAGAGGAGCCTGTTTAAATGCAAAGCATCTATGTGAGATTCTGCAAAGAAACAGAGGGTTGATGTGCATTTGCGTGCAGTGAGCCCACGTGTTTCACGGGTCTGGGACTGATCCACAAAGGCCACAATTCGCGAAGATAGCAAGATAGCGAAGATATGCAATTAAACCCTGCCTGTTGCCCCACCCCCCCTGAGGGATGGGATGCCATCGTGGTCAGGTCAGGCCGGGCCATGCTGCTTGCGGCTCCCTTCCCAGCCCCCTCTCCTTGCCACTGGGGAATGGGATGGGATGGATTGGGATGGGACTGGACGGGATGGGACCAGGACCAGGCTGGGCCATGGTGCTCATAGCTCCCTTCCCAGCAACGTCCCTTCACTGCTGTGGGATGGGATGGGACGGGACAGGACTGGGACCAGACGCCACGACTAGTAAACTGACACTTTTCTTTCCCTCCCTCCACCTTTTTTCTTTTTTCCCCCACCTTGGCATCTGGGCTCGTGACTGGGAACAACAAGAACTCGAGCCACTTGCCTCAGCATGGCACACGGATGCCTGCCCACCCCGATGTGGTGTGGTGTGCAGGTGCCTGCCTGCCCCGTGCGGCCCCCTCCCTGCACAGCATCAGGGCTACTGCCCCTTCCCTGCTGTGCCAGGAAGAGCCACGGTCTCTTGGCAGCCACCATCGTTCGGGAGAGGGAAGCATTTCTCCCATCTTTAATTATCCCAAACAGTCCAAGCACACTCAGTGCCCATAGGGCATGCTCACATAAACATGTGCCACACTGATTGAAAATAGGTGGATTTTTGGATTTTCTTTTTTTTTTGTTAAGGTTTTCAGCCTGCAAACCTGGCTCCCTCTTCCAGGCCAACGTCAGACACTGGGGATGGAATGGCACTCCCAGTGCCAGGGGACTTCACAGCCTCAGTCCCCAGGGCAGCATGGAGGGAGTGTGGGCACTATCCCATGGGTGTGAGAGGTGGGAACCCTGGGGACAGCCTTTCCATTGCCACCCTGGCAACAAAGGGTGCTGTGCAGGGGGATCCACAAGGGCTTCAGGGATGGGGGGAAGGTGCCTCCTGCTCGCGCTCTTATGCACAGAGACACACAATGGTGGTCCTCTCA
This sequence comes from Pitta sordida, assembly GCA_013390025.1. Taxonomy (NCBI): domain Eukaryota; kingdom Metazoa; phylum Chordata; class Aves; order Passeriformes; family Pittidae; genus Pitta; species Pitta sordida. Next base: position 22,173 of record WEKX01018229.1, on the reverse strand, counting down.
TGCAGTCCGGTGGAGAAAAATGCCAGCCACGTAAATACTTACTTTCATATTAAATGCATCTTGGATGGGACCGGGCCAGGCCAGGCCAGGCCGTGCAGCTTGTGGCTTGCAGCTCCCTTCCCTCACCACACCTGGTTTCTCCCAGGTGGGGCTTATTTTCATATTCATGAGCTCGTTTACATATTCATAGGCTGTCTGCCTTCACAGCATATTCTATGTATGCGCACACACCCGCTTTTCACTGAAAAATGAACAGCAAAGTATTGAAACCACAGAGAGGTGAACGGTGGATAAGTGGAGGTCTTCTGTAATTATTATTGCTCATATCAAAAGCAAAAGTACCATCCAACATTCATAGTACAGGCACCATCTTCCCAATACTGAGTGACAGAAAACGTCATCGCCATAACAACGAATGTTGTCTCCTAAGAATAACATTAACCTCTCTTGTTACTAGTTTTAAATCCTTGAGTATAAACAGTAGTGGCAAAGCATGTGTGCATTGATTTACGTTTTCATTACTTAATATGTATCGAGTGTGCATTAGCTGCAGTAAGACTAAAAAAGACATCACCAGAAAAGGAGGCAATTAAAGGGCTGGAAATACAACTATTAATATAATACAGTCCTGGAAACATGATCAAGGAGAGATGTCCTGTTCATGCTCATGAAAGTCAGATCTCTCCATGGGGAAGCCTGGCAGAGAGTGATCTTCAGCAGCAGCATCCTCCCCCTTGATCCACAGGTTGATTTTGAATACTGGAGAATGGTGGAAGAAGAGAGAAAAAGGAGAAAGGGAGAGAGAATTATTTCTATTTCTCTCCTTTCCCTTCTGCACTTCCCTCACTGCACACTCTTTATCATGAAGGGCTGAAATCCAGGAAACTTGAACCAAATATTCTAGCCATTTTAAATTGCTGCATTATACATTTTTTTCAGAATGTCACCAAAGCTTTTTCAAGTAGAGGAGATGAAATTCCCCTCATAATGACCCTGTAGGAGATGGTGATATCCTGGGAGTACCATAAAAATGCCACTAAGAGACATTTCATTTTGGCTTCCAGGGGCTCTATACTTACCTATTTTGACTTAAAATCTTTCTTCAATCTCTGCAAGAGAGGCACATGACACAGGAGTTGCACTAAATGAACTCAGATCAGGGAAGACAGTTTGTAAATTGAGACTTGCTAGAGCTAAATCATGTTCACTCTTTTGATCTCTTACTGATAACTTTTATCCAAAAGGTATTGAGGAAGTTAATTGCAACTGCTAAGATGAATCTTTAGGAAATATAATGCTTCAGGACCTTCTTTTTCCTGCTCCCCAGACCCTATGTGCAGTTTTTTCAAGGCCTCAGTTATGAAATAGTTATCTTGCAAATTTTAACATCCTTATCCTTTTCTATAGAACTGTTTAGATGAAGAAAACTGTAGTTTTTCATTTGTAAGGTTTAGGAATCCAGAGAAGCAGAACATGAGGGTGAAAGGAGATGGCTTTCTGAATTCAAGCTAAAGACAAAGCTAAAAAAGACTGTTTTCTGTTTAGAGACTGAAGTACTATAGACAGTCTTGGATTAGAAACAGCTGAAATTCCTGTTGTAAATGTCTTAACTACTTTGTGTGTCACGGCTTTTAGATACACTGTTTCGCAAAGATAATGAAGTTGTGAGTACCTGTTAAGAAAGCTTTATGCATATAAAGAACAGGTGTTGGTAAAAGGTGTGGGACGTTGTCATGGTTTGACCCTGGATGCCAGAGATTCACCCACAACCTCTCCTGGAAGAGGAAAACTGGAAAATAAAACTGGTCACAGGCAAAACCAAAGCAAACTACCAATGAAGAATATAAAGAATTTATTTATTAACTANCAGCAGCGGGATGCCTGGAAAAACATTCCTACCCCTTCTCTAGTAGGCCTGGAGGACCTTCATGGCTCTCAGCTTCTCCCTACAGGGCCTGACCCGGCACACTACGTCTTGCTACTGAGGTTTTTCTCTTCTCTCTCAAATATGTTTATTCACAGAGGCAATCCTATCTCTGCAACCTTGAAACACTGGCAGTGACTGAGGCCCAGGCAAGAGCTGAGCTGTTAACCCCCTCACTGCCAGGGGTGCAAAAAAACCCCAAACCAGGACAGACATCTAGTTACTCTCTAGAAATAAGTATCATAAAATTCTTGGTGGCAAATCATTGCAATTTACCCACTGACAATAAATATTTTAATATTCTTAGATCACTGAACTGACAACAGAGCCTATCGTTACTTAAGTGAAAGAAACAGGCAGCAGCAGATATATGAATGTTTGATGGAAAACAAAAAATGTAGTCAATAGCTGTGGGGAAAGATCAGGTTATATTACACCAAAAGGAGAGCTCTTTCCTCCCAGATAGGAAGGACACTATAGTCCATGCAATACACTGGAGTCCCAGGAACCTACTGCTTGTTTAAGTGTGAGCAAACAATGGTACCTGTGGTAGAGACACTTTAAACAACACTGAGACAGTCCAAGCTTGAATCCTATAATCCTCCACTCTGCCTCTGTTCTGTGCTGCAACAGGCACAAGGAGGCCTCAGTGTGATGGATTTCTATCACTGAAAGTCTCCAGTGCTGGGAATGCTGAATCCAAACACAACCAAAATTACCTACACCCTTGCAGATCTTCACAGGCTGTACTAGCTGGTTGGTGGAAAGAGCAATAGCTAAGCTTGAACCTTCCCCTCTTTCTTCCACAAATGACCTTGCATCTGCTGTCAAGCTGTCCCCTCAGCAAGTGATGTGAAATCTCCACTCTGCTCTGTACCCTGTCAGGGAAGGGAAAATCCTCTAAAAAGTCCAGCTATAGGGCTGTAAATTCCTGGACAAACTCTGAGTATGCATCGGGTATTTTGTGATACCAAGAGTCTTCACATCTAGGTATGCTCTGTGGATGCCTAGTAGGTTGAGTGCTGCACAAAACGTTTTGGCAAGGGTGGGTATCTTTCAAAACAAAATGTGAAGTGTCATATTCATATTTTTGTTTGTGTTTAGCTCAAGAAGACTCAAGCCCAACTTTTGCGTGTCTTTGAAATGTCCCTTAATCTGGTGTTTTCTTATCTGCTTCAAAAGAAGCATTTAAACCACATCAATGCCTCTTGAAAGAACAGGAAACAGCTTCCAGCACTTGAGGAAAGACCTACTGCCCTTGTTTGCATTTGTTATCTGCAAAACACAGTGGCCTCTCTCTGTATTGCATGGACCTGCTGGGGAGCCCTGTCTGACCCATCATGTGTGATGTGGTTCTCCATGTAGATGACAGTTCTGTTACACACAGTGTGCATCTGTAAAGTGTCTGATTGTGGTGATGCACAAGAAATTTTATGAAATTAGTTTTGGCTAACCAGCAATAGCAGAGCTTAGCAGTATGCACTGGGGAAGTTGGTGTGTATGGGAGGAGATGGGCTAAATCCAGTTCATTGGAAGCAGGAAGCCCCATCTGCTTTGACACTAATGCAAACACAAACAGCTTTTAATATTTTGCACAATTAAAATTGAGTAATTTACCATCTTGCTGACAGCTTCAGCAGCAGCATGAAAGCTGACTGGATACAGCATCTGATTTTATGTGTTATCTGCTTCAAGATCCAAGTGGATTTATATTTTCGTGTATCATAGAAATAGATAAAAGTCTGGATACTATGCCAGTGGATGCATAAAGATCTTGATTGCTGTGGAGTGCCTTACAGTTATGGACATATGGGGATAGAAAGAGATTCCTAAAACATTTCTGCTATGTGGTATAGACAGAGGGCAGATAAAGTATTCAAAATTAGCTTTGGATTCAGTGATCTAGTTTTTCCATCCCTCATCTTGGCGATGTGCAAAGTTAGGGATTGCATGACTGTTCAAACGCATCATATCCAGGAGAGATGTATTAATTGTCTAGATGGGTAAGCACACCCATTGCTTCCACTGATCCACAGCAGAGCTCTGTAAAAGTTATTTTTTCCTAGGTGCTGATGTAGTTTGTATATTCACTTCCAGTAACCATTTAATTTTTGAACTCTAGTATCTAGTGTAGGTTCTGATAATGCGTTATACAGAATTTTGTTTTTACAGCACTGCTGGCATGCTGGCATGTACAGTGCTTTTGGACAAGAGCATGTTGTTGTTTGTAAGCCAAGTAAGATTGTGAGTCCACAAAATCAAAAAAGGTAGGGAGGATCAGTGAGAAGTGGGGGGGCAGGGGTGTGTCTGTGTATGGGGCGGGGGGCTAAAAGTAGGGAGGATGAAGGAAGAGAGAAGACACTTTTTCTGAAGGGGAAAGAAGATTATCTAATCTTTTTTACAAAGACTTTTCCTTTTGATGTTTTTCTTTTTGCTGAATATGGCAGAGTAGAGATTCATCACAAAATCTAGCAAAATAAGTGAACTTTGATTAGAGATGCATGTAATATTTTGTTCAGTGTTGTTCTGAGACTAAGGTTAGAGACCACTAAACAAATGCAGACTCTTGTTGTTTTGAAAAGACTTAATGGCACATATATTTTATATTTTCTGGTGACATGTTTCTTCTATTTTGCATTTTGCACTGACAGTTTCTTCATGTAAAGCAATCAGTATTTGGGTTGCATGTTTGTTTATATCCAGTGCAATCAAGACAAAACCCCCAAATCACAAAACGTGTTTTTTACAGAGTAATACTGTGCTGTATCTTTGGCAGTAGGAGGGTGGCTGTCTGGGATTAAATCCCCAGATAGGTGTTAACATGATACTGTTTTCTGGCCCCTGTTTCTCTATACACTTTGAAGCAGATAGGTGTTGAAAGGTGGGGCTGGTGAGTCAAGTGCATTTTCCTCTCTATATATAGGTAGACAATAAAAATCATAGGCTTTGTGTTGCCTACCACACATTAGTATTTTTACTGACCAGTCTGCATACCTTATTTAGGGCTCCACCACCCTGCATTGATATGCAAGCAATGGTTCCATGGTATGCCTTGCCAGGCAGCTCAACGAGTTATAACTTCATTGCTGTTTGATGTATGTGGGTCCACTTGGAAACTTGCATGTCCACTGAGGGACTCCTGAATGCATAAACACGGAGAGCTGACAGGGCAGGTGTTCCACCAAGCTGAGCCAGGGGTCCTGCCTACACAGTCTTCAGTAATGGTAGATGTGCATTTCACAGCTACATGCCAGGAAAGGAGGTACTAGACAGTGGGCTTTAAGTGGAGTCCCAGTAAGAAAAGAACTTTTCTTTGGAAGCCAAACTTTATACCCCTTTCCTTTTTTCATCTATTTGCTCTGTCTACAGCTGTTGTCATTATCTTTATGAATGCCCCATTCCAGTACTCTTCTGGATTTCACAGAGTGACTATGACAAACAGGACAGCAACTGAAAGGTATCCTCAGGACCATTCCTAAATTATTCTCATTTTGTGAAGCTGACAGAAGCCACAATAATGGCCTTGCTGTGGAAAGAGAGTTTTGAATGGCAGTTTGTTTTATGACTCATAATTTATTTCTCCTGAAGTTGTTGATCTCATGCCCGACTCCTCCTTCCTTTTCCCAGTCACACTGTGCAGTGCCATTCTGCAACAGCTTTCCTTACATTTCACTGTATGCAGCCTCATAATTTTTACCACTGTGAAATGCTTTGGCATATAGGGAGTGAGGAAAAATCTGTGTGACAAGCCTGATGTCTTAGAAATATTTGGTATATTCCTCTGCAGAGGATAGAAAGTGTAAAAACACAAAGGAAAGTATTCTGTGGAAAAAGGTATTCCTGTATGTTACATGAATGCTGTTTGAGTGCTACAAATTCCTGCACTAAACATAATAAAACATTAAAAACACCTCTCCTGCTAGCAACTTGCACTAGAAGACAAAACTCAGCTGCCATGAGGATTGATGCTTGGTAGAAAAAGGTTAGGTAGGAGAAGGGAAGAAAGAGAGGACCCCTCAGACCCTCCCAAGTTGGTCACATCCTGCCTTTCTCATTCACACTCTCAGACAGTGTATGACATGGGAATTGCACAAGTATCCCTGAAAACCCTGAACCCACACTTGCATGACACAAATTGTGATGGAAATACACCTGCCTGTCCCCTTCCCAGGCTTTGTTTGGAAAAAGGAGATGAACCTGAGGCTGACGTGAGGTGGGATGATAGATTTCCTATGTTCCTTCCACTCACTGCATGGCCTCCCTGATGGGGAGGTCACCTGGTCACCCTGCGGTGGAGAAGGAGGCTTATCTCCTACCTCCTCTCTTGGTGTGATCCATCTTTCTCTGCACCGTGCCTGCCCAAATACCACTGTTTTCAGGAAAGAAAAGGTAGTGTGGCCAGTGGAAGTAGTCCTGGGCTGCCTTTGAAGTGTCCTGAAGCTCTTAGCTGGTGTGCCCGCATCTGATGGGAAGGGAGGTCAAAAGAGCTCAGGTGGAAACAACTGCCGAGGATAGCAAATTCTTACAAATTAGAATGCCTTTTAGGAAGACGGTGCAATTTTGATGAGAAAGGTAACTTTCATTTTGTGCTTAATAGTGCAAGGTCTTGGGTGCCTTCAGTCCTCATTCATGTTCATGGGAACTGACTGTCCTCGTGCTACCTGGCAGGTAGGGCTTCTAGGTCAGTTCTCATTCCAGTCTGTCACTTCACTTCCTAAAGAATGTCTTATTTGATGTTGCCTGTAGCACAGGGAATTAATGAGGTTTTCTTTCAGACTCTTCCCATTTATGCCCAGAAAATCAGAGGGACAGATGTTTTCCTCTGTTAGAAAATAAACCTCTAGGAAAATGAAACAGAAAAGCTGGTTGGATGCTTGTACCATCCCTTTCCCAGAGACACCAGAGGGGATTGGACCTATTTTGGGTCTCTGAAAAGAAGGGGTGACTGTTTGGCGTCTGACTGTCCTTCTGAGCTGCGTTTCTTTCTTATTTCAAATTATTGCTAACGCTCGAGGAGCACCTCTGACCCCACCATTCTTCAAGAAATGGATGCACGGCATACTTAATGCTAATGACATCTTAATCATCTGGTGTTTGAAAAGGAAAAAAGTCCAAGACAAGTACTTCTGTTAGCAGGAGTATTTGATAAACAGGGACTGTATGCATCTAGTTGAAATACCTCTATGCTGAGCTGTGCAATTCACAAAATGTAAATGGGGTGTTTATCAGACAGATTATTTTCTGAAAGCACGGGCAAAATTACAGTAATTACTTTTCCTCCTGCTACATTATCTATATTCCCAAGAAACTTTATAACTTCATAACTTCATACAGAAAATAAATAAATATTTACTTAAAAGATAGAACAGTTGAGTAAAGTTTCCCTTCACTTCCCACAAAATCAGCATTTCTTCTTAACAAAAAGCTGTTCTTGGCAGCACCATTTTTTCACAGGGGCAGAGAGAAACAGGTACTGTCAATGGAAACTTTTTTCAAGGAGATCACTAGAAACTGTTCTATATTTCTAAGAAGCTGTAATTTCCTCAAATTTCCACTTCCACGACATGTCTTTCAGTGAGAAATGAGTTTTCCCTATTATTCTTCCTTCAGCAATTGGGTTCTTGGGCACAGCTTTTTGCATATACACCAAGGTTATTGCCTCGGAACAATTAATAGGAAGGACCCACCATTTTAATATGAAATAAAGTTTCATCTATTTTAGCAAACCACATACTCTTACACAGAATCACAGAATCATGGAATATTCTGAGTTGGAAGGGACCCACAAGGGTCATCAAGTTCAACTCCTAAGTGAATGCCCATACAGGGATTGAGCCTACAACCCTGGTGCCATGAACACCATGTTTTATCTATCTGAGCTAGTCTCAGGGTCATGTCATCATCTTTTGTTTTATATTTTCATATAACCTAACTCCCTATCCCGTCATCCCATTATCTAGACCGTGTCACTGAGTTCCTTATCCAATCTTATCTTAAACACCTTCAGGGATGGTGACTCCACCACCTCCCTGGGCAGACCATTCCACTGAGAAATCACTCTCTCTGTGAAAAATTTCTTCCTTACATCCGGTCTAAACTTGCCCTGGTGTAGCTTAAGGCCATGTCCTCTTGTTCGGGTTCTGGCAGCCTGAGAGAAGAGATTTACATCCGCCTGACTTCAACCCCTCATCAGGTAGTTGTAAACAGTTGTAAACAGTTGTCACCTCTGAGCCTCCTCTTCTCCAAGCTGGACAATCCCAACTCCCGCAGCCGCTCCTCATAGGTCTTGTTCTCCAGTCCTTTCACCACCCTTGTTGCCCTTGTCTGGACCCTCTCAAGCACTTCAACATCCTTCTTAAACTGGGGAGCCCAGAACTGGACACAGTACTCAAGATGTGGTCTGACTAGTGTCAAGTATAGTGGAAATAGTCCTACTGGCCACACTGTTCCTGATACAGACCAGGATGCCGTTGGCGCTCTCCCTTAAGCTCACTCCTATGCAGGGTCCTACACTTTAGTCACAGTAACCCCATGCAGAGCTATAGGTTGGGGAGCGGCTGGAGAGTGGGCAGGCAGAAAGGGGCTTGGGAGGGCTGGTGGACAGGAAGCTTAACATGAGCCAGCAGTGTGCCCAGGTGGCCAAGAAGGCCAATAGCATCCTGGCCTGTGTCAGGAATAGCATGGCCAGCAGAACTAGGGAAGTTACGCTTCCCCTGTACTCGGCACTGGTTAGACCACACCTTGAGTACTGTGCCCAGTTCTGGTCCCCTCAGTTTAAGAAAGACATTGAGATACTACAATGTGTTCAGACGAGGGCAATGAGGATGATGAAGGGGCTGGAACACAAGCCCTGTGAGGAGCAGATGAGGGACCTGGGGTTCTTTAGCCTGAGGAGAGGAGGCTCAGGGGAGACCTTATTGCTCTCTACAACTACTTGAAAGGAGGTTGTAGTCAGGAGGCTGTCAATCTCTTATCTCAGCCAACCAGTGATAGAGAAGACGACACAGTCTAAGGCTCTGTCAGGGGAGGTTTAGGCTTGATATTAGGAAGAAATTCTTCACTGAAAGGGTGATCCACCATTGGTACAGGCTGCCCAGGGAGGAGGTAGAGTCTCTGGATCTTAAACACATCTCTGGATGTGTTTAAGAGTAGGCTGGACGATGCACTTAGTGACGTGGTCTAGATGAAGGGTTGGTTTTGGGTTACAGGTTGAACTTGATCTCCAAGGTCTCTTCCAATTTTGCTAATACTTTGATATACATGCATTTGATTATATTTCATTATTCATGAAGAATAAAAGACTGCCTTTAAAGGGGAAAAAATCATCTGCCATAATTTGTTCAGCTCATCAAACTGTGTAATTATGGTGTAATTCTACCATCAACTGGTTCTGCAATACTGTAGAGCTCTGCAGACAAGAAATAAGCAAATATAAGCATTTTAACCTGGTTTAGTTACCTTTTTACTCTCATATATGAATCCTGAAACATTTCCTGGACACTTGTGTCCTTTGTCACCCCAGCATGATGGTGTCCACGGTCTTTTATGTGTTTGTCCTCAAAATTTCCACGTGCAGTAGAAAGTGCTATTTTGTTATAACTGAAACTGAAGGGCAGTGCAGAAATGTTAGAAGACTTTTCTCATAGCCACCTGAGAAAGTCATAAGGGGTCAAGAGCTCAAGCCATGAATTCAACTGGGACCTTCTCACTTTCTTTCAAGCTTGTATTTATGAAAATTTGTTCACAGCCACTCTCACACCTCTGACCTGGGCACGTCTGGATCGAAGACAACCTGACTGACTACACTGAAAAAGCCCCAGAATGCTCAGCTTGTCCATCACATTCTTTACCTGAGCTGTGAGGATAGGAACGAGCAGCTGGATGGTGCTACACTCTCAAGCAAAAGGACTAGAAGTACATCAATCCCTTCAGTGATAGCACCAGGGTCTGAGAGCTAACTCCATTTCCCAGGACACTGCTTCAGCCTCTGAACTAACTTTCTTCACATGAAATACAGTTAACATGCAGGTGCTTTGTAGCTGGGCAGAGACCTTATGATGTCATTGCTCCTTAGCAATGTCATCCCCAAAATAGCCATTTGACTCTGAGTAAGTAATCAACAAAAAAATTTAACCTCAGCCAGTTCAGCCCATGCTAAGTCCATGGAGGTGTTATGCATTCAAATAGTTGGGAAATAGTTCAAGAGATATCAAGTAGCTAATCGGACATCATGACTGCATGATTGCATAAATTCCTTGAAAGAGCAGCAAAGGGTGAAAATTGCTGATGGCAATTTCCACAATAGAGTAATTTAACTCAGAGGCAAAGAGAGTAGTGAAGGAGAGAGATAATATATATGTCAGTGTGGGAGAAGTTGGATTTGTACAAGAGGGAGTGTATTAGAGTATGTGTAAGTGTGGAGGAGGGTTTGAAGTGGGGTTCTCAGAATTAGGGCAAATTCTGTATTCATAATGGACCTTGCACAGAAGCTGCATACGTGCATATGTATACATCTGCAGATGTCTGAACTTGATAATCTTGGAGTCCTTAGTGTTTTTTAAGATGCTTTGCTGAAATATATTTCCAGTTCTTGTAAGTCTAAGGAAAAAAAGCCTTGAAGGTGGGATTGAAGGCCAGATGAAAATGCAAAACTCAGAAGATGCGCAACATACATAAAAATATTTAGATTATATATATAAAAGTAGCAAGAGGGTGGAAAGATGGAGAGGAGATGGCAAGATGTTGCTGTAATTGCCTGCTGGAAAGATGCTGGCTCACAGGAAAGGTTTGACAAAAGAGGAAATGGTAGTGTGGGTGTGCATTCCAACTCCATGTCTGGGCAAAGGAAGACATGTAGAGGGTCCTCTGCCACTGATAATAAGGAGTTTTACCATACCAGTGCCTTCAGGTAGCAAAAGAGCCTGCTGTGTGCTATAACACAGGGTCATTGGATGTACAGAGGAGCACACTACTTCTAAAAAATCAAAGGTTAAACCATTGAGAAATTGCTTTCTACAGAAATTTAGTAGAAAGTATCTCTTTATTGAGATGGGCAGTGAAGTAAATCTAAGGTCTTTATGCACACAGCATCTCTCAGGTTCCTACTCATTGCTACCTTCCCTGGTAATGCACTCTAAAAGTATTCCAGCTTTGAGACTCCTAAGCACAAATTTTTGGGCTCATTTCCAGTCACTGATCTTTCCAGTGGGAACAGTCTATTTCTTACTTCTGCCACTTAGGCACAGCAATTTGTACTTCTGATTCATGCTGTGGTGAACTGAGGGGAATATTTTATAGCACTAATACCAATTGTCCCCTATCCCACTGTAACTTTAAAGTGCTTAGCAAAGCCTTGGGAGGTGTGGAAATGTATGACAAGAAAATACAGTCAACCCTCTTTTTTCACTGTACTGTGGGTCTGGTCCCCCCTGCAAAGCCCTCCGGCTGCGTATATAGGCCGCTGATTAATATGCAAATTTGCACCGCCCCCTCACACCACTCTGCTCAGCCCCAGCATGCTACAGCTCTGTTTTGGAACTGCCTGCTGTGTGTCAGTGTTTGTGTCTGCTCTTCGTGGCACCTGTGGCTACCTCGCATCGGGAAAAACCCGTTTTCTGCTCAACCAGGGAAGCTAGTGCTAGGATGATGCTGCTGTCCCGATATCTCTCCGAGTGGGTAGACCTGGTCTCTCCATATTCAGGGTAGATGTGGTATCCAGTCTTGGACATCACATCAACCCTAGAAAGTCTTGGACACCATGTCTACCCTGAGAGTGTGTAAATCTTTCGTATGTGTGCAAATCATCCCGGGGGGAGATGTGGGCGGACCACAGTCTCTGCTCTGAGTGGAATGGGGCAGGCATGGTGCCAGCGGACCTGCCACAGCCTCCTCGCTCTGAGCTGAATGGAGCAGGGCAGGCATGGCGCCGGTGGTCCTGATGCAACCTCCTCATTCTGAGTTGAGTGGAGCGGGCGGGCATGGAGCAGATGTGGCACAGATGTACCACAGCCTCCTCACTCTGAGCAGAGCAGGGCGGGTGCGGTGTGGGCACAGCAGTACACTGGTGGTCCATGCGGCAGGGTGTGGGGGTTAATTTGAATATTCATGACTGTCTACTTTGAATATTCATGACTGTCACTTCACACAGTCGCTGTACCAAATGCCCCATGAAACGGACCTCCTCAATCATGGAAAAATCATACCGTGAAGAAGTGAATTTGCAAATGGGCAACTGCGAAGTAGAGAAGGTTGACTGTCTAGTGTTCATGTAAGTATCAAGATTGTCCCTTATATTTCCCTTAGCATCCTGTATTGGGTCTGTCTGAGTCCATAGCAGTCCTCGCAATGCTGTGCTTTGGAAGGGTGTTGATAACACACAGGTGTTTTGACTACAGCTGGGCACACTGCCCCTTCCCCCTAACTGAGAATGAGATTCTGGGAGGGCACACGAGCAGGCCAGCTGACCCAGACTGATCAAAGGGATATTCCATACCATATGACGTCAATTCAGATATAAAAGCAGAGGAAGGGAGCAAGGATGGGGAGCATTCATTTGTTCTGGATGACTGCTTCCCAAGATGTGTAGGAGCCCTGCTTCCCTGGATATGGACACTTCTGCAGATGGGGAAGTAGAGATTAGTTCTTTTGCTTTGCTTCTGCACGGGCTTTTGCTTTGCTTTATTTGTGCTCCTATTAAACTGCCTTATTCCAAACCACCCTTTGTATATCATCTTATTATCAGGACTGAGCGATCGTTCTGGCCCCTGGTGTCCAGTCAGGGTAAAACCTGTTACACCTCCAAAAATCGTGTTTGTAAGTTTACAAATTCTTCTAGTTATGAACACACCTCACAAGGCAAAGATTTCCCCTTGAGAAGATATTTCAAATATATTCTCAGTAGTCATTGATCATAAAAAGTCAATGATCTCTTGGTCAGTAGCTAAAAGACTTTACTCTGACCTCATTAACCTAAGGGTGAAGTGTACATTGGGTTGTCTGTATTTCCTTTTCTCTTGCAGTGATTCAGTGCAGTGTTGGCTAAGGATGAACAACATTTATGAGAGGAGTTTGTATGGAATATCTATATTCCTCAAATTTACCAACAGTTAGAAACTTCTAACACCAGTAGTTCCTATAGTCAGTCTTGGGATCATGTAAAGGACTAAGAAAGCCCATCATCCCCTGATTTTGTCTTTCTGTATCCCGTCTATAGGGGAAATTCTGACCTTAAAGGGCACAGCCAAAAGATTGGAGGTGAATGTTTCTTTCAAGATGTTGTTTTCTATTATGGTCTTCAGGAGTAGAAACCACCTGGGATTGGCTGTTCAAATGGAACTCGATTTCTAGAAGGTTTTCATCTTTACTATATGCACATGGCAATAATTAGTTGCAAAATAAAGGCTCTATGGATTGTGCTTTGCCAAATGATTTAGATATTTGTGATGAATTTCCACCTTCAAATTTTGATTGCCTATTCACTCCATGCAGAAAAAATATAGAAAAAATATCAACACTGTATAACTGAGGTGAGCATCTCTTGATCTCCCAAAAGGTGCCTAATTGGTTTCCACTGTTTAAATGTCCTCTTGTCTGTGGACTATCACAAACTGTACATATAATTTTTTTAATTGGTTCAAAGCATTAGGCCACAATATCTTTGGAATAATTTAAGGAATTATTTAACTGTAATGAACTTAAAGGTAGCAGTCAAAATAACCCGTTTAAGATGCCAAATCATTAACACACACTTGCATAAATTCCACTTCCAAATCACAGAATATTCTGAGTTGGAAGGGACCCAAAAGGATCATTGAGTCCAACTCTTCAATGGCATCACTGCCTCCCTGGTAGGAATCGAACCCCTGGTCTCCTGCATGACAGATGGAGACACTAACCACTGTACTGAAGTGGTAGTCGATTTGAAAGCTTTTACAAAATTCTGAAAAGTTTTGCATGATAGAATCCAAATACATTCATGCATAACTGAAGAGTGATACTGTATAAAATAAACAAGTGATGGAAAAGTCAGCAAGACTCATTGGTCAAAAGCTACAAGAACCCCAAGGCACTTTTTGCCTATGAATGGAATTAATTTTTTTAATATACAGGAGAATTAAGTGGCTCTCATTTTCCACCCTGGGTCTGGCAGGCAGATACAGTCCACAGTAGCCCAAGATAAATCCCGCACAGATTAACGTGTAGGTGTCTGTAATGAGGATGACTAAACTGCTATCATACGCTTTGTGAGTGGAGTTTGGGAAGCCACTCAGCTGCCTGGACATAGGAGTATATTTCCCGGTGCATGTTGGGACTAGTTCAAACAAATGTGCTGATAATCATGAGGCTGTGATACACGTACTTAGAAGGCAGCAACCTAACACCAGAGTTGGTGCAAACAGCTGTGTAACAGTTTTTTACATTGATCAACCATGTTTGGTTACATTCAGACTAGCTGTTAAAATCAATTAATTGATCAGACTATTGTTACCTGGAACAACACTGCTGATGCTGGATGAAAGACCTCCTTAAATTCACAGGGATGAATCATTGCTGGTGCACATATGCTGATGTAAAAAGCATAATGAACTTCGGCCGTGATGACTGAGTGGAGCAGAAGCTGCTGAAAGTGGCCGAAGCCTCTCTGCAGCTGCCATGTGACTGGTAAGATTTGCCTGCAGACAAACAATAATCCATAAATCCTCAGGCTGCCTAATGGAGGTGTGATCACCACTCACTCCCTCCAGCAGCATGCCATCAACAAGTCTCTCTTCAAATGGATGCAACAATGTCACTGCTGTAAGAGGTGATGCCTCCTGAGGTCAAGAAGGCTATGCTTTGTTCAAGGAGAACTTTAAGGCCGCCCTAGATCACAAATTTTGACAGCAGTTCAAAGACCACTAGATCTAAGTTTGGGTTCAAATACATGTTTAGAAAACTACATTGTTGTCTGAGGGTTTCTTTGTGTTTCCCAACCTCCTCCTGATGGCTATGATTGTATTTTCATAGGTAAGGTGATTTTTTTCAGTATGTCCAGGTATATCTATGGCACTCTGTTGTGGGACAGGATAGGTACCTTTGCTGCTTCCACATCAGTGAAACTCAGTGTGGCTGTAACTGCTCACTTGACAATTTTCTCTACTGACCTTACAGCAAACCTGTTTCTGTCCGTACTTGGCACAGGTCAATCTCTTTGGAAAAAGTTTTAGATTAAATCTAAGGCATGGAAGGGCATTTACATGATTTGAGATACTACAGAACTGTATAGGGACATAAAAATTTTATTTTAGAAATTATTTTCTTTTAAAAGCATTTATGATGCTTATATATATATAGCTTTTTCCCCTAAGTGTCCGGGATTAGAAGTAGTATGAATTTATTTAATGTTTAAAATGCCATCACATTCTCCTGGTTGGTGATAAATATGGGTTTTGACACTAGGGAAATGCTCCTCTATTAATCTTATCAGCTTTTTTCTTTGTTTGCTTTTTAATTTTGTCCATTTAGAAACATTCTTTTAACTCCATGGACATAATTTTTTGTTTTCCTCCTCAGAGATCCTGAAATGATATTGAGTTACTTGAGAAATTAGATTTGTCAGCTTTATTTCTGGTTGCTGTCTAAATTAATTTTATAATTAAAACCCAAAGATGTGTGTCTAATATGTATGAATCTACGAAAAGCAGAAAGAGGAAGATGTATGCTTAAACCCATGCAAAGGATGTAGTTTGACACTTGTCAGCGTTACGTTTCAGTGCAAGAAAGGAAATACTTTTTTTGGCACAGAGCTCAGGGAACATGTAGGCAAACCAAGCAAAATCTCATGAATTTGAAAATTAGTCTGTGTGTTGTTTGTAGTCACAGTCAGTTTTTGCTAAAACATTCAAATACAAATTATTGGATTGCAGATTTTTTATGCACTATGAGTTTTGTTCATTTATTCATCGATTACATATGTTGCATTTTATATATGAGGCTGGGATAGGGAAGGAGAAAAATGTTGATTCAGGGACCTTCTTTCCTACCTATGTCCTCTCAACTTTATTTTCCCCTGATTCTGATCACTCAATACATTTTAAGCAAGGAGAAATATACATTTCTCTCTCCTCCCGTCCCCTTCCCTCCTCTCTGGTGCTTGGCATTGCTATTCACCACATATATTATCATAAACTATTTACTTTGTCTTCATCACCATGACCTTTGTGCAACTTTCCTCTTTTGGAGATGGAGTGAATTAATTGCTGCCTGTATGTGTCAGCACTAGCAGTGTTCTCTACTGACTGGTACCTTTGCAGAGTTGTGTTGCTTTTGAGGGTAGCAGCACCAAGGAGGTGCTCTGCAGATTTAGGAGCAACACAGGAAACAGCAATCACAGTCCCTACCACTGAAAATGCTCCTTCAAGTGGTAACATTTATGAGCAGTTCCCCTGTTCCACTAAAATTGGAAGGCTCAGGGAGACTGTGGTCTAGCATTTCCAGTGAGCCCCAGATGAAGATGCATTCATAGACTCAGCACCCCCTTAATGAGGTGTCAATGCAGGATCACAGATACGAGGAAGCACTAGATCTATCTGCTTGAGAGCCTAAACTGGTGTGAGGTAAAGTCATTGCCATAGATGCTCACCTTGCTGTGTTTTGGGTAAACTGGGCAGAGAAGGCAAGGTCCAGTTCTGTTTACATGGGACCTGTTGAGTGAGGGCTGGATTCTGCCTCTACCTGCTTAATGTCAGATCGAGGCTTTATAGCTGCTTTTCCAGCCATATGGCATGAGCCTAGAACCACACTTGCTCTCTTGAAAGAAAGCGATGGAAACCAGGGCAGTGGGACATCCTGCCTATGCAAGAGTTGAGCAGATAAAAGTGCTCACCTGGACAAGGCAAAATTAAGGTCTGCTCGCTGGGCTATAGTATGAAGTGGCATATGCCTCCAATGACAGGTTATTATGCAAAGATAGTTGAGTGGCTGACATGTCTCACACCTTTGGCTCTATGTCCACATTCCAGTGAGAATCCTGATACTGATGGCTTTTAAAAACAAAATCTTGATAGGAAATGCATTGTGACTGCAGTGTTCCTGAGTAACTTTAATATTGGTTTTGGTCACAGATTCACTTGCTCATGTGTTGTTTGGTGACAGCTCTTGGACACCCAGTATTTCAGAAAGTGAAGGTCTTGGCCCAAGTCTATATATATACCTGCGGTTAGCAAAAACATTTTAGTAGTGAGCTATACTTCACATCATGACACAAAATGATAATTTTCCAACATCTCTGCTGGGAGAAGTGCCTTGGTACTCAGGTACTTTAAACTTGTCCATCTCCTGCTTAGTTGCAAAACTGAGACTTGGTGTATCCAGAGGTATTTTCTTTGTTACTCAGCTCTTGATGTATGCTGTTATGCTGGGTTATTGTGGCATTTTGTGTTGCTTTGCCAGCCTAAACATTTTCATTTGGTTTGTTTCACAATGCATCAAATAGAGTTAATGAAAACCATACTTTAGATTATTTTTACACAGAAGAGCAGTAACACTGACCATGGAATTGCCCACAAGGGGCATTTTTCTGATCTTCCCAAAGTCTTGAATTACTCACATGACCCAAACTCTCTAACAGCTTTAGCTTTCCTCTAAATGTTGTTTCATGCCTGGACTGGGGAATGTGGACAGGTATGGGCCAAATGAGTCTGGAAGATGAAACCTGGTTCTGGTTATTTCTGGAAATATTTTTGCTGGTCATTCTCCTTTGGAAATTGGTAAATAAAGCAATTTCAAGGCTTTTTGTAAATTTAGGTTCTTTTTCAATTAGAATCCATCCATTCTTTCTGCAGATAATTAATGGTTTTCTGTTGATGGTACAGCTGGTTAACTGCCTGAAGCAGGACTTGAACTACTGCGAAACAAACTTTGCAGAAGAAGAAACCATGTAGAAAGAAGAAGTCCAGAAGAAGACATCTCAGATGGTACCATATTGCTTAATCTGGGAGCAGTAAGTAGAGTGGTTTGAGCTGGGCAGAGCCTGTACAATCACAGCTGTGATGTTTCCTGTGGCCAAACAAACCCGTGCACTGTTAATGGGGATATGTCTGCGCAGTACTGGGTGGCAGTCACATCGCTAGCTAGTCTTTGATTTCCTGTTTCTTTCTTAATTTGATTTTCCTAATTGATCTTCTGATTCTTTCCTAACTCTTTCCCCAGATTCAGACAGTTCACCCTCTGTTGTCTTTCTCAGCGCTGTATGTGACAAAAATCTCATCATTCTTGAAAGACAAAAATCTGAAGTGTGAATCCTAAACGTTTAAAGATTTCTTGTTGATTGCATCACCAGTAAACATAATTGAACTTCTAACCATTTGGCCATGATTTATTGCTGTAAATAAGAAGCTCTGCACTGCAGAAAAGCACAGTTCTATGTTACATAAATGACTGCCCCACTCCACCTGAGAACACACTTCCATGTTTTTCTTTGGACATTTGAACTGTATAGATCACAAAAACCAAACAAAGGCTGCAAATCTTGTGTCATTCCTGCTCTTGACTGTAAATGTTTGAAACAATAAGGACTTCAGTCTCCACACTGAAATCTCTTCAAAAAGGAAGAGCAAAGTGCTCATAAAAGATTATAGTCTTTTCTTCGTTGCTGCTCCATTTCCCCATACTAACCTTTGTTTTAGGAGCATCTCATGGCTATAAAATGCAGAAAGTTTTCTTTAGACTTAAAAAGCATTTCAAAACATTCTGTGTGAATATAACATGAGTTTTTTTCTGTCTTTTCTAATAGGATGAACTTCTTTGCTATGTACTTCCAAATCTTCTTCCTCATTGTGAAGGTGGAAGGAGAAGAATGCGGTCATCAGGATGTATTTCTTCATTTGTGCTTCAAGGGAGGCTACATTCCCCTCCTCAGTGATTGGATAACATCCTATGTTCCATAGGACAGTAGTATATCCATTTTATAGATCAGAGATCCAAATCCAGCCCTAAATCTAAAGTTTTAACTAGTGGAAGTTCTGTGGCCTCAAATCAGGGTCAAATGTGCATTCTGCAGATGTTCCCTTCCTCTGCAGTTTGGACAGATGACGCAAGGACTTCATAGTGATGGAAATGAAGTGGCAGGTGATTTCTGTAGACCTCTGCTGGGACAATATCAGATGCATTCCCTGTCCTGCCCTGTGGACAAACAAAACACCTGTTTCCAGAGCTGTCAGTCAAGAACTTCTCAGGGTAGGAAATAAGTTTTAGGAAACTTGGGCTGTTGAGACACCATCTGGCTTCCTTCTCTGCCAGTATGTTTTATTGTGCAAAACAGGCTTCCAGTATCATCCTGCAAAGCAGCTCCTGCCTTGCAATTCTTCCTGAAACAAATCAGCCTTGAACTAGTGGCACGATGTTTATCCAGGCTGTTCACCTCCTGAAGGCAAAAGTGTAGATTTCACCTTGATGGACTTTAGCTTTTTTGTTTCCATCTAACCAAGGGACAAGTTCCACCCAGGGGACAGCTCGTCAGGGTGGGAGGATAGAAATGGGTTGATTTTCTAGCAAATATTTGCTTTCCATGAGTAAAATATATATTTTTACTAGCCTTCAAGGGCAAGAAAAATGGTTTTGCTAACGTCACCATCAACCAGTGAACTGTAGAGCTAGAGAGGCAGCTTTGTCTGAGCTTATTTTCAGGATAGAGCCAACTGCAGAATAACTTTGGAGGGTTGCTTTTTACAGAGTCTCAGATACAACACTGACAGAGCTGACTCCATGAGCAAAACCAGCTAAGGAAATGCACAAACTCTGATAAATTAAATACCACCATAGTTTACAATTGGTTTTATTATGAAATCTTATCTCTTCTTACTCCCTGTTCCCCCTCTTAGTTTATAACAGGGTTCTAGGATGTCCTGGTATTCGTGTGAGGTTTTTTGATGGAATGCCAAGTTCTAACAAAATCCCTCCAGTCTCTATTTTTTAATCCTATGTTATGGTCTTCTGTTGCTTCACTCCTATTCCTTTCACAAGTATGCCATGTCTTCCCTCTGTAAAATGCAAGTCAGCTTTTAACGTCAGCAACCAGATCTGCAGAGAGTGTGCAATTTTCCAACCTCCTCCCCAGACACAACTAGTCTAATCAGCTATATTCAGTAAGGAACAGTGATAAAAACCAGAAATGCACCAGAGGATTAAATACAACAACTCTAGTATAGGAACTGTTCTTTTCTTTCTGGGGAAATCTAAAAAAAAAAAAAAAGAAAAAAACCAAGAGAGAGAAAACGTACCAAGTTAAGTGCATGTTACTATTATACCCAGCTATTTCAGAGCAACTACGTACTTGAGAATCAATCTTTTTTTAGTCTTAAGTCCTGGAGCATTCCTTTAAATTCATAGCCTATCTTCTTCCAAATTAACTGATCTTTGTAGACAAGCCCTCGACTAACTTATTCTAAAACTCTAAAATAGACAAACCAGTGTCAACGCCAATGCCCAAGGGTGTAAGTCACACAGCTTTTCACATTAAAGGCATTATGCTTCCACCGCATCAGACTTTTAAAATGTATCTGCTAATATGTGGTAATGAAGCCATTTAAAACCTAGTCTAGACAAAGCCTGTACGATTGCCCTCTGAATGCTTGATGTGATCAGCTAACATCCTGACAGCAGATCTGATTACCCCCTTCTAATCACGAAAGGCTACAAACATCATAGTTATCCAGACTTTCCTCATAGCAAAGAACAGGTCTGTGCATGGAATGTAAGCCTCAAAATACCCTTGTGAGGTGAGACCTTTCCCCTTTCACAAACAAGCCTATCAGTGAGGATGGAAAACCCAAGCTTTAGCAGACAGAAACACATCTATGCAGAGGAATCTGTTACACTAGAAGGATGAAAAAAATCATACAATGGCAAATAACTTGTATTACTGCTTTGACATTGGTGATCAGCTGACAGTCTAATTGGAATTGGAGGCAAAGAGCTGAATTGGAGCAGAGATATGACTGGATATATGAATACTGTAAACTGATCACTTTAATTAATGTAAAAGTTTTTCTCTGCACATTTTAAAGAAGTTTTTGAGGAATTGGAAAGGATATTAAAAAAAAAAAGGGTGCAATGGTTTGAGGAAGAGAAGATAAATGCTTTATAGCAAACACTTAAAAGCCCAATCTGTTTCGTTTGTGAGAAAGAATACTGAGAAGTAAATAAACTACAATATATAAATATCTTCATGGGGAGAAAATATGTAGTACTAACGGATTATTTAATCTTGCAGAGAAAAGCAAAAG
Source organism: Pitta sordida (assembly GCA_013390025.1). NCBI lineage: Eukaryota > Metazoa > Chordata > Aves > Passeriformes > Pittidae > Pitta > Pitta sordida. The sequence continues at coordinate 987 of WEKX01018229.1, read as the reverse complement.
TGGCTAAAAGAAGCCAGAAAAAATGGAGTTAGGAAGTTAGGACACAATTTTGACAATGTTAATTTCTTCTAACAAACTATCAAGCAAAAATATGTCTTTTTCATCATTTAATAACCGTGATTATGGCTGGATGCTTTCCTGAAAGGTGTACAGTGATTGCCCGCTTGTTAGCAATCTGTATTTTGTGAGAGCCAAATAGTCGCAGTTGATTTTTCTGCACCTTGTGCGACCTCGGTGCGTGTGCAGAACATACTGCGAACCCATCAACTCATGAATATATAACAAGCTCATGAATATATAATTGGTCCTGCCCACTGTCACTACCCATCAGACTTGCCATACATCCTTCATTCTCACCATTTAGGGGGAAGGCAAACCGCTACCCTCTCTGTGATGCCAGGAGCACTGCTGCGCAGCCGGCACAAAGGCACTGGGGTCATGCCAGCACTTCTGGGCTCGGCGGCATGGCGCTGCTGCGAACTGGGGGATGGTGGGGGATGGTTGCCACTGCCAATGATGACCCCGGGGTGGGGGCAGACAGGAGGTTTAATCCCCAGGCGGACAGGAGTGGAGCCACTGACTCAACACCTTGCCTCAGCTCTGCTTGCACCGCTGCAACATTGAGGATGTAGCCCGGTGTGTCCCGATGCCAGCAGTGTGGGCTCCTGATGTCAGAGTCTGACCCTTAGTGCTGGCACCAGAACCCCACCTCACAGAATCACAGAATCACAGAATCACAGAATCAGTAAGGTTGGAAAAGACCTTAGAAATCATCAAGTCCAACCTATCCCCTATTACCAATCTAATCCNTCCCCTATTACCAATCTAATCCAGTCAAACCTGTTACCTAACCTAACCTAACCTGTTGCCATCCTACTACCAACACACCATCCTACCTATAACACACTGCCCAAAATAAAAAGTTTCTTCTGGGAAGTAGGAGAGTAGGTATGTGCACTATGGGGTTTTTGTACTTAGATGTTTATT
>WEKX01018226.1:14133-32996 GCA_013390025.1 Pitta sordida | reverse complement strand
GCAGGTAGAGGACTCATCCCCACCTGGGACCTCACGCCGCATAGANCCATACTCAAGGTAGACATCTACCCCAAGAAACTCTCAGGTACCATGTCTAACCTGAGAGTGTGTAAATCTTTCATAACTGCATGAAGCTTCCTTGCTTGAAGCGGAGGGCGGCTCATGCTCGAGCAGAGCTGAGCCGCCGCAGGAGTGGCACACGCTCGAGCAGAGCAGGGTCCAGCTTGCGCCGGAGTGGAGCCAAGCCACTGCATCTCTACCGGAGCCAGGCCGCCGCAGATGCCTCGGGGCAGGTGCGGTGTGGGCAGAGCAGTGCACCCATGATCCGTATGGCATGGCGTGGGATTGATTTGAATATTCATGACTGTCTAATTTGAATATTCATGCATGTCAGGTCACGTATATGCAGTTGCAAAATAGGCCTCCTTAATCACTGAAAAATCATGCAGTGAAGAGGAAGCCGCAATATGGAGGGCACAAAGTGGAAGAGGGCCAATTATAGTCACTATCTATGCACTTGGAGCATAGATTCGTTTCAGACTATCTTAAAGGGATGTTCTTTGGTTTACAACTGATTTGAAAATTTGATTTCATCTTCTCAAAATGTGACTGCTTAAAATCTTTGTTTAGCTAGCACCTTTCCATCTTGTTTCTTTGCAGCAGGAAAACTGATGAATTGACAAGAAAGTGATGCTTTTTTGACTATCTAAATTATAAGAAAATAATAATTACCTAATATATTTTCATGATTTAAATGTGTCTGAAACTTTATATTTTCTCTAAGGTTTCCTTTTTCTTTTTTCTACTTCCCCTAATTAAAAAAAAAAAAAAAACCTTCAGAAATGTAGCCTTGTTTATGGATTTCATGCTCAGTTAACAGAACAAAAATCATAGTAACAGTATCATAGTATTGATAAAGTTGGAAAAGGCCTTGAAGATCACCTAGTCTGTCCTATAATCCAACTACATCCTAACATCTGTAACATTTATATCATGACCCTCAGCATCTCATCCAGTCTGCCCTTAAACACCTCCAGGGACGCCGATTCAACCACCTCCATGGGCAAACCATTCCAATGCCGAACCACTCCTTTGGTGAAAAACTTTTTCCTAATGTCAAGTCTAAACCCTTACTGGAGCTTAAGACTAATCATAATGTAGAGTGTGTTTTCATCAAGACATTAGGTTTTCCAAAATTATTCTGTTGTTATATTTCTGCATACACTCAAACACATGGCCGTCAGACATTTGCTCACCTTTATAGCTTAATTGAACATTTTCATTTCCACTAGAAGGTACAGTAATTTTTGGTTTACTCTTTTTTATGTTTTTATAAATGCGCTGCCAGGAAAGGTAACTGGCAATGAAATGTCTATATTCAGAACTTACACTTCTTGATAGTATTGTTTTTATACATGTCTGGCTATGTCTTTGCAATTGAGTGCTGGGTCAAAGGTTGAAGAAAAAATGCAGTGAACTTCTGGCTTTTCCCTACCTGTTTCCTATAAGAGAGTGACCTTTCAACCAGCTGTGAGTCTCTTCAGACATTTTGTTGTGATATGATGCCTGAAATTCAACTACTTATCATGTCTCTAGATGAGCAAGTTTTGAGGTTGTGAGTCTGCTTAGACTATTTCAGAAGATATCTATGATTCTATGATAACATCACAAGATGAAGATCTTACCTCCTCTAGATGGATATTGTTCATCAACTGTTGCAGTTCCTAATTTCCCAAGGCATAAGGCAACGTGCACATGTTGCATAAAAAATAAAATACCTCATTTAAGGGGAGAAAGTATAGACCTCTCAGAAATACAAGATATCATGTAGTAACCCACTCTGGTAAAGACATGCTCATAGTGATTGTGAAGACTTCTGACATACACTTTAATATCACTGGCTTTGCAGAACACAGCAGCTGAGAAAGATCCTGCCAAATCCTCAGGAAGTAGAACCTGATTTTTTGTTATCTTCTTTCATTCTGAGAACTTTTTGCAGCTACCTGAAGACAACACCACTCTGGAGGTACTGTTCCAGACTGTCTTCTCTGTACCTGTTGCTAATAACACAACGACCCCTGAGGTGAGGCAGACAGGTGATACAGACAATGCAATGAGGGCCCTGACAGCCATTTAACATGTAATCTATTCCTTACACTACAGGGGTCTGAGCTATGCACACCAGGAGAGCTTATTCCTGGTGTCCCTGTTGTGTTATTTACCTCTGCTCTGAGCAGTTAAGTCCACCACAGCCATTTAGTAAATTATCAGTTTTCTTATTGGCCCTAAATTGTGCCTAATTAAAAATCTGACCTCCACAAAATAGTCCTCTTCCTAAAGACACAGAACATAAACAGGAAAAATCAGCTAATTGCTGCAAAAACTGCTTTTGTGGCACTGTAATTGGACCTCAGTGAAATGAATGAACCCACTGGGGATTCCCTAATGAATGTTTAACTGCAAACAGTAGTCGGGCACTTAAGCAGCTAGGCTGATGGTCCCTAATGGAATCAAATGAAATCAAACAAAATCAAATAAAAGAATCTGGCACTTTACTAACCAGATCTCTTGGCATTGGGACATAAAAATAATATAATTCGGGGTAAATAAAATGTAAAGAAAATTTATTTATAATGCAGTGACAATTTAGCCAGTCTTGCCTGTATTTTCTTTCTTTTTCTAATGAAAAAAACCCCACCAACGAAAATGCTATCTAATGTGCTGAATCTTTCTAAAGCACTTTCAATTATTTTCCTCTTTTCCTAAAAACACGGAAACATTTTTTTTTCTGTAAGTCATATTCTCTGACTTTATTTTGCAATGCTTTCCAGAGGCTACCTGTGTAACTGCATAATGTTGCTAATTGATTAAGATTCTTTTCATTTTTCCAAACCTTAACAAGGAGACAAATTCTGATCACCTCAGGAATGCGAGCTGTACTTTACCTCCAAATATCTATTCAACGCAACATGTAAAAATCTGGCCTCTAATATGTAACTTGACATTAAAAAGCAAGTCATTAAGCCTGACCAGTACAGGACTTCAAGATTATATTCATGCATAAAGCAAGCTTAAAGGATCAGAGACATGGCACAGTCATATAACTTTGTTTATTATCATTACTGTTGTTGTTTTTATTATTATGTTTTGACCTCAGCTGCACAATGATGATATCTTGTAAATCTTCAACCTATAGGTTACATAGATGAACAACTTGCAAAAAAGATCTTGAGTGTTTGGGGCTTTTTTATCACAATTAAAAATGCTTAATGATATTCCACTACTGAATTGTTACAGCAAAAACATGAAAACCTGGCAAGCAGCATTTTATTTTGTGACTCACATTTTTTAAATCTTTGCTGAAAGTTAGTGAAGTTCTGTGTTATTTTGCAAGTACTGCAATTTATCCAAGTGAGAACTGGAGAGAATTCAACTTCATCATGGACTTTCAGATTTATTTAAATAGAGAAAAATGCTACTTATCGTCGTGTCTAACATTCAAATATATATAGTTTGTTTACATATAAATAAAAAATCTGTTGCAATATATTTTCAGAATTATAGGTTAGGACCTCTGCTGGTTGTTTCTCGATGTGTGTGATTAATAACAGGAAAAGTACTTTTACTTACTGTTGCAATTACCTACTGTTGCCAGTGAAAATATTTTTCATGAGCAATTAACACAAATAGAGGGAAGTTTTCATAAGATTTAGCTTCTAAACTGCATGGTTATATAAAAAAAAAATCCACTTCAGTACAGTGGTAAGTGTCCCCACCTGGCGTGTGGGAGACCTGGGTTCGATTCCCGCCAGGGAGACAGTGTTAAGAGTTGGACTCGATGATCCTTGTGGGTCCCTTCCAACACAGAATATTCTGTGATTCTGTTAAAGAGTAGAATACCTCCCTTCTGAAGTATTATGCGTCACTTGATGGACTTATGAAAAATATTAATATATATTTTTGTATATTCATGGCAGAGGGGCCTGTTGGAATAACAGCTTTACGTACTGAATGACGAGCCATTGTAAGACAAGAACCAGTGTTTGTTGTCATGATGGTAGCAGTTGCTAAATAGAAATTGCTAAGATCTGAACAGTTAATTTGAACTGCTTATATGTTTCTAGGAGTAATCATTGAAACTGAAGAGTGAGAATAAAGCAGATTTCAGTTAGAGAGAAATCTTGATTTCTTTGGTGGAACTAAAAACAGTGCTGCGGCTGGACAAGTGGGTTGAAAATATAAAAAAACTGAACCCATTAATATTCTTGTTAAGACTGACCATTTGGGCATGGCATATAAGTGTGCAGAAGTAGGTATAGACAAGATCAAGTAAGGTTTGGTTGTGATGTAGTCTAGAATTGTTTCAGATACTGTCATGGATGGAAAAAAGGTATGGGTGGCGTCATTTCTCACCAATTATCTTCTGGTTGTTACCCTTTCAGCTTTGCACAGTTAGCATATTACACAATCCCATCTAAACTCCATTCCACTTGCAAAGTGAACCCAAAGACAAAAGAATCTGTCCATTAATAATCTCTGTGTGAGGTAATATTTGCCAAACATAGTTGCAAAAGCAACAAGTACTCACAATTTCAGAAAGTAGTAAAGAAGATGTTTTAAAATAAATCAAAGTCACTAGCTGTTCTCCATGCAAGGTTTATCAAAATATAAAAATGAGTTAATGAAGTTTAAAGTAGGAGTATGCTCAAGAAACTGAGAGAGGGAACCTTACAGATATATACAGTTGGGTCTCTTATACCATGGTACCACGGGTTTTGACCCTCCTCCGCGAAGCCCTCTGTCTGCATTGATTGGCAGCTCATTAATACGCAAATTTGCCATACACTTTCACACCACCACCTGGCACTCTGGTGCTGTTTCAGCACTGCCCTGCTGTGTGTCGGTGTTCATGTCGGGGTTTCCTGGTGCCCGCAGCCACCCCATGCCAGGAAAACCCCCTTTTCCGCTCAGCTGGGGACACTGGTGTGGGGAGCCGCCTGTGGTGCTGTCTTGTTGTCTCTCTGGGTGGCTAGACCTGATCTCTCCACACCCAGGGTAGACATGATGTCTGGTCTCAGACACCAAATCTACCCCAAGAAAGTCTCAGACACCACGTCTAACGTGAGAGTGTGTAAAACTTTTATAACTGCACGTAGCCTCCTCGCTAAGAGCTGATTCGCTGAGGGAGCGGTGCGTGCTCGGCTCGACTCTGCCACACCACCGTGAGCTGAGATGAGCTGAGCCGTGCCGCGGCGCAGGCCGGCCGCCCCGAGCCGAGTCAAGCTGCGCTGCAGCGCAGGCAGCCACGGGGGGAGAAATTTGCATACATGACTGTCTATTCATGACATGTCTGAGTTTGAATATTCATGCGATCAGGTCACGCATGCGCAGTTGTGAAACAGGCCTCCTTAATTGCTGAAAAATCATGCCTCTAAGATGTGAAGCCGCAATATGGGGGGACGTGAAGTGGAAGAGAGTTGATTGTATTTCATTATGGACTAAATCATAGCTATGAAATAAATCCTTCATTCTTCAAGGAGAGTCTCTTTTGATAGTCTGTAGAAGCTATGTTGAAGAAAATGTATAGTTCTTTTGTAAGTGCACCCACAGTGTTGACTAATGTGCAATGTAAATAATTCCGAGTGTTTGGAAGGGATGGTGGTGAAAAAGAGTATGTCTATATCTGTATTTGAGGTCCTTGTTCAGTACAGTACTTCTGAGCTCAAAGTTCATATTTGGACTTCATACATTGGCATAACTCTTTGGTCCATTAGAGTCATATGCAGAATGACTACATTTGAACTGAGAATAGAAGAACAGAAGAACCTTTAACAGTGATAATGACCTCTCTCAAATTGCAGCTACACTGAGCCTCCCGTGTATTCGCGGTCCTGGGGTCCTGGTACGTTCTGGGCATGCGCCGAGGTCACACATCTCGCAGAAAAATCACATGCAAATACTGAAGCTCTCAAATAGCGGACTGGGAATACGTGGAGGCTCACTGTATTTTTTAAATCACCTCACAGCAGTAGGAGTTTTCTATTCATCATTTTACACATATACATTATATATATAAATAGAGTTGTGTCTAGACTGTGAACCATTTGCTGGTCTGACAGCTGATATGTGGGTACCTGCTATCTGAACTGTAACCCTCTGTTCTGGATGGTGCTTGTAGATACCTATGTATGACCAGCTTACTAAGAAAGATGGGCATTAGGCTTCTGTGTATGCATGATGTGAAAGGTCTGCGTGTACAGATTTAGAGGAATGCAAATCTCAAACTGACATGTTTCTAGGGGACTGAAAGGACGAATACATGTGCAGGGTGTCCCAGTTTGGTTTTTTTTTCCTCTGGCAGCGAGGGGGTTAATAGCTTCTGCCTTGGCCTCCCTTGCTGCTATGGAAATCAAAGTTATACAGATAAAGATGTCTCTGTGAATACCATATTAGAGAAAAGAAAAATACTTAGTAACAGAAAGTAGATGGCCGGGTCAGGACGTGTGTAAGAAGCTGAAAGCTCTGAAGGCCCCCCCCCAGCCTACTAGAGAATGCGTAGGAATGTTCTTCCAGGCGTCTCGCTGCTGCTTGTGGTGCAAGTCTATGGAATAGAGAGAGAGGAACCAGTGATGAAGAAATCCACCTGAGGCCACGACTGAAGATGGAGAATCATGCTGCAACAGCTGCAGATATTTCGGGAGCCCAGAAACATGGAGCCGGAGCTGATCTCGGCAGAGATCCTTTGGACAGATGTTTTGTGACCGAATTGCATTGTGGTAGGATCTGAACCATGTACTTTGGGATGGGCTCATTATGACGCAGCAAAAAGCCAGTACTTAAAAATCTTCATCCTGTGTTATAGCTCTTGGACAACAGAGAATGAAAGAGCTGTTGTCCATGGGTCGAGATCTCACTTGGGAAAGGGTCATGAAAGACTTTTCCTCTCATGAGAGAGAGAGAGAGAACTTTATGGAAGGGCAGAAAGATGGTTCCTACCCTAAATCTAGTCAGAAACTTGACTGGCTTATCCCCTATCCCTGTTCCCCCTTTGTCCCCTGGTGACAAAAGGGAATATGAGATCTGTTGTAAGAGAAGGAGGGGTGGGGGGAAAAGGTTGCCTTTAAAATTATGCTTCTCACATTAAGCTCTGATCTTGTTAGTTAATAAATAAATCTTTTATATTCCTCACTTGTAGTTTGCCTTGTTTTGCCTGTGATAAGTTTTATTTCCAGGTTTTTTCCCAGGAGAGGGTGTGGGTGAATCTCTGACATCCAGCCAGGGTCAAACCACAACAGAGGGTCATGCAAAGACCAGTCTGTTTGATATGGGCTCTGGAGTAAGTTATAAATTGGACCCTGCTGTTCAGACACCTTGTATTATTTTTCACCATCTTCTCCCACCTTTGCAGTTGGAGACATTCAGTTTTGGAGGCTGAAGCATGGCTCTGCTGCTTGAACATTTGCTGTTGTCAGCCCTGATCACAAGCAGAAGGGAAAAGTCATTTTCACCAACAATATGTTACGTGTTTCATTGACTGAAATGATGCATTTCTGAGGCAGGTCTTTATTACAATTCCAGCTGTGAATCACTGCTCTAGATTTCCCCTAGCACAACTGAGATCAGAGTCCCTTCCACTCAATGTGTCACTATCAGAATGCTGAAAATCAATCAATGATTACAATTTGTGATTATTTGCGTATCTACAGGAGTAGCATGTATTGATTCCCAATCTCTACATTGCTCTTTATTCTGACAGCCATATAATGAAGGAAAAGAATACAAAGAAAAAAGAATAAACAGAATGATTTCTATATAGTCTACTTCGTTACAACTTAATTAAACCAGTAGTAAGCATGTTCGACTCCAGCATTACCAATTTTATATTCATTTTTATAGTATCTTACATTATTTTATATTAAATTAAATTAATTAAATTCTTAAAAAGTAAAATAATAATGTAGTAATACATCATCTGGAATTTAAAAAAAACAAACTGCAAGTTTCTCAGTCTGTGCCATAGTAAGTGCATTATGAGTCACTTATTCAGGGAGGAAGGAAAATACCTACAATATGGGGAGAATAAATAAGGGAACTGCACAACATATGCAGACAAACAACAAAGGGAGAAAATATTTTTTTCTACTTCTTCATTTTAGGCTTCTGGGATTAATAAGCAAAGGGAAATTTGAGTGCTAAATTTTTTTATGTTAAAAGGCTCATTTGCAAAAAGACAAAGTAAATGGAAGAAAAATAATTTATGCAGTGAATTGCTAATCCAGCTGTTTTCCTTCTGGGCTTAATTGGATTTACCTAGAATTGATATTTGGTGTCAGCATGTGTTATATCATCAGCACAAGCAATAGTTACCAAACAAAGAATCCTATCCAAGGAAAAATATTAATTTATTTGTCTCATATTTATTGTAATCACTTTTTATTCATGTATGTCACTATATAGTATTTCTGTTTGAAGCCATTTCATATCTATGATCCAGTCTTAGTTATTCTATCTTAATATCTGAAGCAGTTCAGCAATGTAGAAGACTCACAGCTGAACAAAATGGGGTAGGAAATGGTTATCCATCTCATGTTCTGCCTTCCAGGCAGCTGCACTGGCTATAAAAAGGTGTGCATTGTACCTAATGGCAGGTGGGTGACATCTGAATTCTTGAGTAAGACATATACTGTACCTTACAGTACTACAGGAACAAGAACTTCACTGGTTCCTTCTGGAAATGAGGAGTTCCTCTCGGTGACTGAGCAAGATTTGTCAGCTAAGAAGCTCCACATACATATAAATGCAAACCTGAATCTGTCCAGCAGAGCAGGACAGAGGAAATAGGGTGTGGAAAGGATGTATTTCATTAAAGGCATGCATTGCAGATTCATCAGAATGACCAAATGATATTTCAACTGTGTTTGCAGATAAAAATCATATTTTTCTCTCTGTTGAGATAATAGTGATCCATGATTCATTATACACAGGTATTCAACAGATACTTAGATACTCTTTCCCAACCTGCAAGGTTTTAGTGATCTGTTTAGTTTGGTTCACTTGTAGTGATGGGTTTCCTCAGTAACAGTTTGTTCTGGCTGTCTGCTCTGGTGACAGAAAATCTTAAAAATACTAAATCATAAATGCAACAAGTGATGAATAGTGTGACATAAATAGTGCTTGGGTTTTTTTCATTAATGGATACCCCTCTTTGCTGACGAGTTCAATGGGACCTGTTTCCCCTTCCCCGCTCTCTGCTGCCAATTATTTAAACATTGTCAGAGATGATGCTCCATTTCAGGCTGGTGGGTCATGATGTAGCTTCTGCACCTGCATAGCAATGTATGATGGGCAAATGTTCCACACTTTTCATTACAGATTTTTCATTATAGATTTTTCAGTACAGATTTTAGCTCAGTGGAGACTAGTTAAGGAGGTGATCATGGCTGAGTGTTCACAAGCAGTTTCAGCTGCACTTGACCAGCTCTGCTTATGAATCCGGACATAAACCAGAACTGATGCTACACCTCAGCAGAGGAGACTACTGCTTCCTTCCCCATCTTCTTCTAATGTTTGCAATCCATGTTGCTCACCAGTTTGCTGTCTCGTTAAGAGCAATTGGAGACAGTTTTGCTTGCTGTCGCCATCAGTCCAATGGCCACAAAGCCCCAGGGCTTGCGGCCATTCCTCAAACCACAGGAAGAGACTGGCAGCTCTCACCCCTGTCCTTGTGCCATGGCCGTAGCCTTGCATGCTGGCATTGCCTCCACACTGGAGTGCAGTGAGGAAGCAGTTCCTTTAGAGATGTGACACAAATTCAGCCTCTTCCAAGCCTCCCATTGAAACACTAACTGCAACATAGATAAAATTATCCGAGTCAAAGTTGTTCAGATGAGTTTGAATTAAATGCAAAGAAGATCATTCCAAAAGCAGCAAGAGGTTATTGTCAGACAACTGTTGTGAACTGACAAATAGGAAAACCCAGAAAGCTCACCTTTTAGAATTTCTATCACTAAAAAAACAGGCAAGTAGAGCTGCCACTCCTTGTTAAGCACTATAGGTGCTTATAGATCTGGCTGCCTCACCAGCTGCGCAATGAAGGAAGCATTTTGATGCTTGTGGTTGTGGCTGCAGCTGCTGTTAATAGACCTTTGGCACAGGGGAAGGGTATGTGTTTGGGAGCTGGAAATCAAACAGGGAAAACGAATTTCTTAAAATAACTTCTGCCTCTGGGCATTCTCTACAATTGCCTCATCTTTGACTTCTGCAGTTTTCTCCAGGAGGTAAATTTTAGCTTCATTTAGAATCTTATTTTGATCATAATGCAATTCATTGTTAATGCAACTCCACTGATTCCAACATCTTCTTATGGAAAGACCTGCAGCGGGGAGGGGTGTTTAGTAACGTAGTCCGCTGAAGCTTATACTCAAGGGGTGATTATTCCATCACAGCTTGCTAGACAAATGCCATCCTCCAAAGTCAATATGGTGTGCAAAGATGAGAAACACTTGCAAAAGTGACTAGAGGGAGTCAAAGTGGAAGAGGCAATGGTTTTCCTGCATGTATCTTAACTCACTGTTAGGATTACAAAGATTTACTGGAACTGAGAAATTTGGATAGTGTAAGGGAATGGGAAAATAAGTAATTTATTAGGTACATTACTGTTGTTTGTCGGTGAGTATAAGGCTGATTTTATTTTTAATTCCTGACATCCATCTCTTTGATATGGCTGACCTCCACAGATGATTGCTGAACTGGTTCCATCTTTCAGAGAGGGAATGAATGGGGGTTACTCCTACTGTACTTTTCCTGCCAGGGAAAGTATCTCTTCTGGTGACATTTTACAACATGGAGCTGGTGGCAAGGGAAGACTGTGGTAAGAGAGAGAAAATTTAAGGACATTAAAAGGAATTCTTCATAGGAAGGGTCATTAGACATTGGAATAGACTGACCAGGAAGGTGGTGAAGTCACTGACCCTGGAGGTATTTAAAGAGAGAGTAGAAGATGCACTTGATCTAGTTGACAAGGAGGTTATGAGTCACAAATTGGACTCAATGATTTCTAAAGTCTTTTCCAACCTAATTGATTGTGTGATTCTGTGATTCTGGAAAACAGGCCTGAGTAGCAGTGTCTAAATGAAGCACCTTTCAGAATTCCTACATACTATTTTTCTCCCGTCTTTACAATGCAGCCTCTGGATACAAGATAGCTTCAGGGGTCCAGACTTTAATTAGCTCTAGAATTACTGCTTGTGCCTACCTTAATGATTAAATATGCCACTTAATCACAACTTAAGTAAGGAAAATGACCCCCACTTTTCATTGACAAGTATGATAAAGAGGTTTCTGGATCTTTGCCGTACTGAAAGAGGACCATTTCTTCCTGAAGATCTGAGCAGCTTCCAAACTGGGATTTTTGAAATGGCTATTATTTGTTATAGGTGACAAATGCTTCTAATACTTCTGTCTCTTCAAAATTATCATCTTTCTGTCTGCTTGTATTACCCACAGGTGCAGCTCCTGCCTTATTGTTAGCAGAAATGCCAAGGAAGAAGGAGGGATGTATGGGTTCGTAATATTTTTAAAGTTTCAGACTTCTAGATATAATGGATATAATAGAGAGAGAATGAGATATTTATGACTAGTCACTTATTTATTTAGTAATTTTGAGAAATCAGGCAGTAGTATGGTTGAGGATATGTACATAGGGAATGACAGGAAGAATTTCTGCTTGTGTGTCCTGAGACTTAGGAAACCACTGCAAATTAAAACAGGGCAACACATGCTGATATTACTGCATCCACCCCCATAAATCACAAGAAAATATTGCAGTAGATAACTGAGAATGCTGCATGCACAAGCAAGAAATAGTTGTGGTAGAAGCTAGTGCAAATTAGGTGTTATAGCCAAAGCTATAGTTTATATTCTTGTTTATTGATGGAGTAACCTGCTTCGTTTACTGCACTAACCGCGTTATGAGGGAACCGGAGTACGGCGGACAGCAGTATCTATTGAATCTCCATAGATGGCAGCATTTCACAAAGAACTCGTACGACTCTTTCCTTCCTTATTTCTTTCTTTTCTCTTTTCTTTTCCCTCTCCTCACCTCTCCTTGCCTCTCCTCGCCTCTCCTCCTTGCCTTTTCCTTCTCCCTTCCTTTTTCCCTATTTCCCTATTTCCCTATTCCCCTTTCCTTTTTTCCTATTTTGTAGTTCTTCTTTCTATTCTCTTTTTTTTAAGATTGAGCAAATGCCAGGGTAGAAAGTATCTCAAAATAATGTAGAAAAATATCAAAAGGAGAAAGTCTCCACTAAATATATCAGAGTGAATTACTCCAAGTTCTATAATATTCCTACTTTATTAGTATATCATAAATGACCTACATTGCTTCAAGACAAAAATCTTAAAATTCATGTTATGTATGAGAAAGCAGTTTCATTCTGCAAAGATTTGTTCTGAGGGAGTCTTAAGTTTTGCCCCAAATTAACTTTTAGACTGCTGTCAATCTCCATATTCTCTGTGGGTTTTGCACTTCTGTGAACCAGAAAAGAGAGAAACAAATGTATTTTTGAGACATGCATGCAAAAAAATATTATATATAAGAAATAATAATATTGTTAAGTCATAACTGAATATTGGAATTAAAAAGTGAACCATTTTATCACATAATTAGTTCTCCAAGGGGACAACATGTTTTGATCCATCAGGAAAAGCAACTGAGAAATAAAATGTAGAAATGTAGATGCAGCTGGTATAAAACATATAATTCCTCAGTGGCATAAGCATTTGACAAATGCAACTATTTAGTTGTTTTTACAGAGGATTCCAGCTTATGTGAACAAATGTTTCAGTATCTGGCTATTTGCCCACAATCCAGTTGGGTTTGGAGTCTGGATGATTGTATTTATACTAATCCCTGTGTAGTCTACTGAATTCTTCAAACCATAGGAATTCAGTTTTAGCATGTCAGACAAATGTGGCCGTCTTTTTATTTGGTCTTGGTTTCTTAATATAATATTTTACATCCTCTCTTGGCAAAAAACATGAGAAATCTGGGTGGAGTATTAAAAATGTGTGTGAAGTGGTTCCTTCTGAAGTAGCTGGATGTTTCCGAGTTTGTTTAATCTGAAAATGCAACATTTAAGTGGGAAGACTTTTTTTGATCACCAAGAATTCAGGCATGTTCCATGCAATTTTTCCCTAAGAATTTTTTATGACTGTATTTTTGACTGTTGATGTAACTGTCTCTCTCCTGCCATCTTCATAAATAGTAAATTATGGTCACTATACTGCAGAATTCTCAGAAGATTCCTGAGAATCGATGTGGTTAGGACAGTCATTGGGAAGGTGGCAGACCACTGGTAAAATTTCTTTTTGCCCGTTATAGACATTTAGACTAGGTTTTTCATATGCTCAGGTATATGGGAGATTGGTGACTAATCACCAATTTATTAGACTTTTTGATGTGTGTGTGTTTCTCTTGTTTAGTAGCCTATTGTGGGCACACAAAACCTTTGTAATAAAAGCATTGGATTTGACTAAGTTATTTGTTACCAGCTATATGTGGAACACGTGGGCTCAAATCCCAGTTTTGCCGCAACTTTCTCATGTAACCTCAGGCAAGACAGTTTATCTGCCTAAAACTTAGGCACCTAATCTGAGCTAGTCATCTAGGCTCCCACCATAGTCAATGGTGAGAGATAGGCACCTCCAGAAGGCAACTCCTAAATCCTATTTTAGACCCCTATCTTTGAAGAAGATGAATCACCCCCTGCAGGTGCCTGTATCTGCATCCATTGATACTGAGGGAGCCTGGGTGTCTTGTCTAAACTGGTTGCTTAACTATTAAGTAGCCAAATAAAGGTATAAAGCATTTCACTACGGGTATTTCTGCGCCTCATTTACCTGAGAATTCAGCCCATTTGTGAGGCATGATAAAACAGACACATATGGGCAAAATGGTTGTGAGTGGTTTGCAAACTTGGTTTGTCAACATCACAGGTTTTACAGTATCAACATGTAGGAACCAACAGGATAATTTGGTCTTCAGATAAGTATATCCCATGTTGAGAAGAGGAGGCACTTTTACTTTCTGCTAGCCCTATAGATAAAAATTTAGAGAAGAATGAAACACAGACATGTATTTAATCTAAAATGTTCTTGTTGTCTGTGAATGTGTTTAAATAAATCTGTGATATACACAGACTTCATATTTTTGAACTAGATGTTAAATGACACTAAATGTGAACTCCTTTGTGCAAGCAAACCAATCCTGAATTATTTAATTATGCTTCTGCAAGAAGGGTAGGTAATTCAACAGAAAGGAAGGTCTGTGTTGGTGTATAAAGTTTTTGCTTCATCATCCAGTTTTGGTTTTGTTACCAGCTACCTCAGAAGGGTTTACGCCTCTCTATTAGTGAGCACTTTTAAACCCTTGTATTGTCAGGTAATGAGTACAATGCACAACAGCAGTTATAATCTGATTATAAACCAAATATTTTCAGTTTAATTCTTTAACCCTCCATAAGGGAAAAAAGACATCTATTTGTCAGTGAGGTGAATACATGAAGTTGACTTGATACTTAAATTTAATCTGATCTCACAGGTCAGTACCTACTTAGACCCACCAGGTCCTAAATCACAGTTTGGGGTACCCCGCCCTGTAAAATAAGCGTGTGGAGCAGCTACAAGAGACTGACTGCTGATGTCTAAGAGAGTTACACTCAGTGGGAAGAGACATGTTTGTAAATGCAAGATAGACAGTAAGGTACCCTTGTAAATAACCGTTGTTCTACAGCCTAGAACATCTGAGGCTACCTGAGGCCATCTGAAGCTACCCTATATGACAGTCAGAAAGGCAATGTTACTTTCAGGTTCGAAGATTATTACAGGAAAAAGCACATACGTTTATTCTTCTCTTTGTCCATATGCATAAGACAGGTAAAGTACTTTGGGATCAAATGGAACAATGGAAGGGATGCTTTCCCCTTTTCATATTTCCTTGGATTGCTGTATTTCTATGCTGCTTCAACTAATCTCTCTTACTCAATATAGAGGATTGGGAAAATAGGTACTTTTACTTGCATTTGTAAGTGCATGCAGTATGGACATAAAACCCCATAAATATCTCAAGTTGGGTTTAGATATGTTTGAAAATGTTTTGTTTTTTTTTTTTAAATAAACATGATACACTTTTGTCTGCAGTACAATTTTGGAATAAAGTACATGGAAATATGGAGATCTTTTCTGTATTCATTCATTTCCTTAATCTCTGAAAGAATTGAGCAAAAAGGTCATGAAGCAGAGTCACAGGCTTAGATGGAGAAATATATATTTATTTTCAAAAAGAAAGATGTAGCTGAATCTGTTATACATACTTCTAAATCAGGCCTAGGGTGTCTAATAAAAATATGTGGCTTCTCAACTTTTAGGCAGTCAACTTTGATCACACACTTGACAATGAAGATTGTTCTGTGGAGGTAAAGAACAACTTGCTGATTTAAGCATATTAATTTCTCTCATACTATTAAGTGAAAGCTTATGATCATGAAGAGTGAATTTCTAAGTGTCCTTTTGTCTGTTTCTGCCTTTCTTTTTCATCTGTAGTAAAACAACACAGTATTTTTTAAAAAGAGAAAATAACAAGAAAAGATGGTATACAGACTGAACTAAAGGAAAACAGTGTCTTTATTTTCTTAGAAAACAAGGCTGCTGTTTGAGATGACATTTTTGGTTTTGACAAAATTGTCAAAAGAGATTTAACTCCTCTGTTTCCAGATCACAAGATTTCTGTAAAAGCAAGGGTGCCAAGGAAAGGAATTCCTCTCTCTATTATTAAAGACAGATCAGATTTAACAAATTCGGTATTATTTTGAGATAAGAAAATTGCACAGAAATAAACAACTTGACATTTTACTTCCTTTTTGCACTCTGCCAGAGATGGAAACCACATGAGTGCAGGCATACTGGCTTGGAAATATGAAACATGACAAATCATTGTTTTGCTTTGTTTTCAAAAACCAAAGAAATTGCATGCTTCCCAGTAAATTACAGTAAGGTTTCCCTGGGTAACCTATGGTTCTTCAGAAACTATTTTAGTGTTTTAGAAAACTGTTAAACCAAACAAGTAATTGTTTATTAGCCCTCAGTGTACAATTCAAGCCAAATAATTGCAAACATACCCATTCTTATATCATCTTAAAACTGAGGGGAACCTGTTTCCTCTTAGAGGAAAAGGCATATTTTCTTATTGAATGGGACAGTGAGTGAAATAAAGTGTGGCCCCACTGCAGTCAGTGGAAGGTTTGCCTTGTGGGACACACTTCCACCCACCTGGCAGGTGTATCCATTTCTGTACAGTGCCCATGCACTGCGGTGCTTGCTGGAACCAGAACATTAGAGCTACGTACACTGAGTAGGTCCCAGTCCTAAAGCGTGTCTAGTTTTCCATTTTGAAGACAGATTTTGGAGGATGAAAAGAAGGAAATTATGATGGAAAGGTTGAAAAAATGCTACTGTTGAGGTGTGCATGTTTTTCATGAGTTAGCAACTGAACTTAAAATTTACTCTCCATTGCTGATTTTAGCACAGTAAATGAAGCTATTCCATTCGCATGATTGTCTACCAAGGTAAAACAATTTTAGAAACTAATAAGTAAATAACATATTATTTATTTATGTGACATTTATCTGGAAAAATATGTGTAAATTATATTCTGTAAAAGTTCCTAACCTTTCTTTGTTATTGCTTGGTATGTTGCCCGGTTCTTGTAAGAAGTTATGAAGGATTTTCTATGCCTGTGTTACCAAGTACTCTCCTTATTTCCAAGAGGAGCTAAAAGTCTCTGAGGAGCTCAAACAGAGTGTGAACGAGCTGGACTTAAGACCTGGAAATGCAGTAGATAGGTTGGACTTGGGTTGTGCTGCCACTATGGGTAGAACTCAGGGATTTGTGCTGCTGGGTCATCTCTGAGCTTGAACTTTGGAATCACTTAAAAGTTGACATAACCCATATGTTTTACCTATTTATTACACCAAGCCCCTGTGAACTGCATCTACTGTTCCTAATTTCTAATATTATTCCTTTTGTATTTTTTCCACTAAAAAAACCTGAGATGAGACAAGTTAATTCCATGCCAAAGGATGCATTAGCTAGTATTCAGATGGCATTTTCAAATATTAAATATAATACCATTGAAAACTATGGATAAATATAACTTTATTATAAATTTCATTTATGTTCAGAAAAGATACTGAAAGCTATCTCCAAGATATGGAGAACTGCCTTACCAGTCCTCCTTAAAAACATATTGATACTGATGTGAGCTTTATCAACAAGATATATAGGAAAAACCCTCACATAAATCACTGTATTTTGTATATAGGATTCAACTTCATTAATAAGATAATAATTATAAGGCTAGAGAAATTAGTGTTCTGCATGATGCAGGAAAGACTAGTGTTTGTAGAGACTGTTACCAGTCATGATAATATTGGCAGAAAGAATGTGGGATGTGAAATCACAAATATAGCAACGGAAAAAAAGTTTCAGGTAATTCACAGTGTCCTTTAGAGAACTATGAAAATGCAGTTATTCTAGCTTTTTAAATACATTTATTATTTTTAAAGTCTTTATTATTCATATTACAATGAATTGTTACATTCCTTAGCAGTCAATCTTTTTTTTTTATATAGGGAAGAGGACAGAATATATCTCAGATTAAAACCTGCCTAGAAATGCCAAAAACTACGTTTTTCTAATGGACAATCTACTGTCTTTCAAACGTTAAGTTTCATTTAGAATACTTTGAGGGAAATTTTCCTTATGACAGAAAATTTTTCATTTGAGCATTTTCATTTTAATTATACTATTTGACATGAGTTAATTTAAGTATTACGTTACAATCTTGGTAGAAATTGTAACTTAGGTCTGCAGTCTGTTCTGTAGTCTTGTTCTTGGAGATAGGTCTACTCTTCCAAAGTTCAATGATGATTCATTTTGTTTATTCAGTCATATGCCAGGAGTGTCACAACTCTCTGAATGCCTGGAAAATGCAGCCTGGCCAGGAAGCTAGATCCATAGGAGAAAATGAATCTGTCATGCATTTTATTCTCACTGCCATGAGATAGTTTTAGTAACAGAGTTGACCACCAGTGAAGAAATTATGATTGATTTATTGAAGTACATGAAATATTTAGGTAGAAAAATTACAAAATGATTGTTTTAAGAGAAATATTGAAATGAATGGTACTTTCATGGTACTATGGAAAAGAATGTCCAAAGGTTCACAGGTTATTCTGAGTTGGAAGGGACCCTCAGGATCATCTAGTCCAAATCCCAAGTGAACACCCACCCAAGGATCAGGCCCACAAGCGTGGAACCACGGGCAACATGCTCCATCCCTCCAAGCCTCCCACCAACAAGACCATGTCAGTGAGCTCCTCATAGAGTCTTTTCTTAAACACCTCCAGGGATGGCAAATCCACCACCTCCCTGGGCAGACCATTACAATGAGCGATCACTCTCTCTGTGAAAAACCTCTTCCTAATATTCAGTCTAAACCTCCCCTGGCATAGATTAAGGCCATGTGCTCTTGTTCTGGTGTCGTCAGCTTGAGAGAAGAGATTCACACCCACCTGGCTGTAACCTCCCCTCAGGTAGTTGTAAACAGCAATGAGGTCACCTCTGAGCCTCCTCTTCTCCAGGCTGAACAACCCCAGTTCCTGTAGCCGCTCCCCATAGGGCTTGTCCTGCAGTCCTTTCACCATCCTTGTCGCCCTTCTTTGGACCCTCTCAAGCAGCTCAACATCCCTTTTAAACTGGGGAGCCCAGAACTGCACACAGTACTCAAGATGTGGTCTGACCAGCAC
>WEKX01018224.1:0-14346 GCA_013390025.1 Pitta sordida | reverse complement strand
GATTGCTCAGTTCTGTGGATAGCCCCATGAAGCAGCAATGGTGGCTCTTCACTTCTGTGAGTGCAAATCTGATATAAAATTTGTGTTCCCGTAAATAAAAGATTTAAAAAATCTGGAAAAACCACAGGTTTAATTCAAGAACCAGTTGATATAAGACTAAGAATAGTCTCAAACTTCAAATAAAAGCAATCTGTAAATTCCACCTTTAGCTGACTAATATTTGTGGACCCAAGGGCAGGCAATGGTCACCTGTGATGAGCAATGACACACTGGTGGAGACAGCAATTTCTTCTCATGTCACTGACTGCACCTGATGATTCACCATGCCTCATCTGACTGATATTGACAGAATACAGAACTTCTTTTTACATCTTTGGATGAAAAGGTGTCATAGCAAATCATGCTCAACCTGATTTCAAATAATGCAGATTTTTATTTCATTCCTTAGTGCCAGGTGTAAACAAGAGTTTAGTGCATCCAGACATAAGAGGTGTGTGTTAAATTCATTTCATTGATTCCTTCCTTTTGTGTGTGTCTCTGTCTGTTTATGTATTGGAGTGGCAGAAGGAGCCATAAAGATTTATAGACTTTATTTTCTGATAAGCCTTACAAAGGATAAGGTCAGAATTTTCAGGCACCTGGAGTCTGAAAGGTAATAAAATGTACAAACAACTGTCTCTTAAAAGTAATGAAATTCAATGTTGTTTTCATGACTATCTCTTACTATTACCTTCTTTTTTAAATTCCTTTTTTCCCACTAAATTCAATAGTTTTAACCCCACCATATTCAATGGTTTTAATATAAACATACTCTGGGTTCAGGAAGGTAAACAAAATTTCTTACCTTTCTGCTACACTGTTTTCATCCCTTTTGTTTCTGTCAAACAAAGTCAGCTTGAAAATGTCAGACCTTAAGTGTGACTCCAAAAAAAACCTATCTAACCTCTTAGGAGAAAAACAGAGGTNAAATAAAATGTCAGTTCTATAAAAAAAATTGTACTAATTATGGTAGAATTCTATAGAACCTTACCCAATTGAACTCTCTTTCTATCAGCAACTCTGTAAGAGAAAAGAGATAGATAAAGTTCCAATTTCCCATGAAAACTATCTGCAAAAGCTACAGCACTGCTTTTTAAGCAGGAAATAAACACCAACATAAATTAACATGCAAGCCTATCTACAGCTGTACAACTTAACTTCTTGATGGATAATTTAAATCAGATTTAGACAACAAACCTATGTTTATTGGTTTGAATAAATCCAGAAAACAATACTCAAAATGATAACACATGTGAAAAAAAAAACCAAAAAACAAACCACCTCACAGGATTAGATGCAATTTGAAGGGAAAAAAAAGACAAAAAAACCAAGCAATGAAATTCCAAAACAAATACGCAAAACTCAGGAAGAAAATATCCCGAAATGAATGAAGAAATGAGAAATAAAAAGCATTTTTGACATTTACAGAAATGTAAATGCAATTTACTCAGGCTCTTATTTATTTACAATTCATGTAACAAACATCTTCACTGCAAATTAATTATGGTTAGTTTTATTACATAAGGCAATCTATTCCACAACATTTGTTTCAAGAGAAGCATGTGGATTTACTACAAGGCTGATCAGGTACATTTTACTTCATATTTGATCCAGCAGTGTTTAAAAATAAACACTGAAGACCAAACAAACACTGTTTTTTTAACAAATCCTTTCTTGGACTGTGAATGGAACACTCTTTTCTATGGAAAATAGAGATAGGATTCCTACAGGAAATATAAGAATCTAGAAATTTGATATAAAATCCTTATTTCTATTTTCTGTTTCTGGAGATAAAGGCCTTATATTGATAATTTTGTAACTAATACTTGGTATATATATTCATTATTTAGAAATGAGAGAGGGAAAACTTTCATGGTGTTCACACCAATCTAACAAGCCAACAAGGTAGAATGTTTTGGTATGTTTTGTCAGAAAACTCTTTTATTACCATATTAAGAGCAATTTCAGCTTTCCAAACAAGGTGGAAGTTTCTTTCCTACAGTGCATCTCCCTATAAAATAACAACAGATCCTAGGAAAGGCAGGTCTGCAATGGTAACTAATTTTTTAAATGGTGACATGGAATCTGATTCGAGTTAGAAGGGGCCGTAAAGGTCATCCCATTCCAACCTCACTGTGATGGGCAGGAACACCTTCCATTAGCCATCAAAAGAGAGTCAAAATATCTGTGACTGTGTGTACTGGAAAAAACCCAACACAACAGAGGTTGCAAAGAACAATGGAGAGAACTGTGAACAATTAGGAGCACAGAATACTGTACAGACTACGAAAAGTGTAAATTCCTGTAAGAGTTGGTCAGAAGAAGAGTATTGTCTCAACATTGGTACCAGGGACTTGGACAATGTAAGGTACCCGGAAAACTTGGGCTAAGATCTTGACAAGAGTTTGCCGAGGCCTACCTGCCTGAGAGTAGCGGCTGCCAGGTGCTGCTCCCTGGACTGTGACCAGAATGCGATTCCTACAGAAACCAAGGCGTAGATACCCCAGAAAAATAGCTGAGTGTGCTGCACCCTTCTCTGATATGGGGGGAGGGAACGCCACATCCTGTACCTATTCTCCAAGAATCAAGGAACCATAACAACCCGCTGTCCAGGAAAATGGATTTGTTCATCGCAACACAAAAACACACCTCCTGGCAGAAGGCCACTTGCTTCTGACCCTGACCACGC
Source organism: Pitta sordida (assembly GCA_013390025.1). Classification (NCBI taxonomy): domain Eukaryota; kingdom Metazoa; phylum Chordata; class Aves; order Passeriformes; family Pittidae; genus Pitta; species Pitta sordida. The sequence goes on along the minus strand of WEKX01018224.1, from coordinate 11,618 downwards.
CTCAGACACTCCTCCTTGGGCATGCGTGGCAGAGGAAGACAGAGATTGGCAAAAGTTCATGGGACAGATGAGGAGGCAAGGTGTGACAGCTAGTATAAAAAGATGGCCCCCTAGCAATGAAACTTTGGAAGCTTCCCCCACCCTGCATGACAACAGTCTATATGGACACCTTTAGGACTCGTTTCATCTGGTGGTAGTTATAACCCTTTTTCTCTCTCTTTTCTCTTCACTTTCACTCTTTCATCTATCGCGTTGCAGCTTTACGGGCACGTAATAAAGTTTCACTCTTTGATTAAAGCTAAACTCTCTCTCAGAATTTTGTTTTGCACACTGAGATCCTGCAAATGAACCATTATGCTTCCAGCCTAGCTGACTGGACTGTGACCATTACCCATTACAGCTGACCCCCGTAACTCAAAGTCCATTGGGTCTGCCTGGATTCCTGCAAGTTCTGGAATCCATGAAGATAGTAAACCCATGAGTATTCAATTAGGTCACGCATGAAACCATGCTCCCTCTATGAATAAGTTCTGGAGGGTGGTCCTGAGAGTGCAGCTCCCTCTGTAGTGCCTCATTAAAGCGGAGGAAATGCCTTTTGCCGCTTCTCAACCGTGGAATCACAGCTCCCAGGAGGGAGTTGCTTTTCCGAGTACAGAAACCAGGCAGCAGTGGGCACAGCCAGAAGCCTTGATGCCTGCACCCACCTGCCCAGCAGAGCTGAGTGAGCATGGAGGCTCCTACCACTGTCCTTTCCCTGCAGTGTCTGTACTGGGTTTTATCGGGGTTTTGGTTGCTGGTGAACACTCTTGTGTTCAAACAGGGTAGAGGCACCGTGCTGCTACAGAGTAGGAACCTGGGGCAGGCTTGGGGAATGAGGTTGTTGCTGAGCAGGGTGGCACAATTGGTACCCTGGTGTTCTGTGACCAGGGTGGCTGCAGAGGTTCAATCCTGGTTCACCACCTAGCACCTCAGCTGTGTTCACAGATGCAAGGGTTACAGCCACCTTCACGGCTTCACATAGTTATGTCCCTGGCAGTGCTGGTGTCTCTGACCTACCCTTTAACCCATAAGAGCAGAAGGGAGGGCAGAAGGTGAAATGGCTTGACACAGAAGGGGTTTCCCTTTTGGAGCAACCCACTGCAACAGCAGGAGACCAGCAACTTGGTGGTATTAAGGATGGAAGCCATGTGTCTGCCCATCACATCGTAGGCTTTGTTAGCCCCCACTCAACCCAAGTGGGTAAACAAGCAGTGGGGACACCACAGTCATGGCCGAGGAGGAGCAGGCAGCCTATCCCAGGGACCACGATGAACGCTGGACAAACCAGAGGCAGTACCAGGACCTATCTGGATGCCCACACCCGCCCGTCTCTCACTGCAGCGGACAGACTGTCCTGGACATAGTAACCATGGGAAACCTTCTTCGCCTGGCTCGTGCCTAATTTACATATCCATCAACATCATCAAGCCACAAAAGGTTTTTGACTCTGAGAAGCACTGTGCTATAAGCTCCTTTTCCTGTCAGGCGAGAGGTGTTTTCAGGGGTTTTTTGTTGATTTCCTTCTCCTTCCCTGCCCCTCAAGCTGGTTGTGCTTGTGGCAGCGGGCCCTCCGTAGGCCAGCAGCTGCATGCAGCCAGACCAACACTGTGGGCCCAGGGAAGTTGACAATTGCCGCTTCTCCCCGGCTCACCATCACCTGCCTTATCCCTGGCGGTGGCAGCCACGGTCTGCTTCCCACTGGGGCAGTCCACAGGAGCATGGGCTGGCAGCTGCTGTGCAGGGTGAAAGAGCTGGTGGCTCTCTGTGATTTGCTCCTGCTGCCACTCCTCGGAGATTTATGACATGGTGGAGGACAGGCGGGAGGTACTAACGCAGCAACAGGGGACAGATGTGCCCCATTCTGGGAGTGCCCACAGCCCCACTTGTCCCTGTGCCTGATGCTCCAGCCTGCAGCTTTTTCCCCTTCCTTTTCCTACCCTCCCTGCATACCTCCTTCACCCTACACATCCTAGAAGGGACCTCCCCAGGCCTGCCCGTTAAAAAATATTTCTGTGTTTCTGATAAAGCAAGAAACATCTACATACAATAAAACAGTACACGTACATACTCTCCTGCTGCCTGGAAGAACAATTTTATTTTGGGTTCCAGAAAGAAGGGTTTCCAGTGTCAGCACTAGGGGTCAGATTCTGATGTCAGGAGTCTGCGCCGCTACCATTGGGACACACTGGGTTATGGCCCCCACATTACAGCCATGTGGACAGAGCTGAGGCGCAGTGTAGTGTCACAAAATGGGTATATAAAACAAAATATATAGTTTTGTATGAACAAAAACAGAAGAAAAATGTTATTTTATTGCAGATGAATTTTTAACATACACTTATGCAGCCTTTTTTTTCACAAGAAGCCACAAGCTTTTTATAAGTTACCAGACTGATACAAGGCAGGAAAACCTGTGTTCTGACACTGCCATTATTAAAACTAAAGGCTTTACTGGGATTTATGAAATTTTCACTTGATCCCTAAAGAGACATTGCTGATGATCTGCCTCTCTATACCTTCAGAAAGCCAGAGCTGTGAGTTACACGCATAATCACACACAATATTCTGAGTTGGACTGGACCCACAGGGTCATCTAGTCCAACTCTCAAGTGAACGCCCACCCAGGGATCGAACACACAAGTTTGGAGCCACGGGCATCACTCTCTGTCCATCTGAGCCTCCCATTGTCTAGGCCATGTCAATGAGTTTCTCATCCAGTCATTTATTACACACCTCCAGGGATGGCGACTCCACCACCTCCCTGGGCAGACCATTCCAATGACAGATCACTCTCTCTCGGAAAATCCTCTTCCTAACATCCAGCCTAAATCTCCTCTGGTGTAGCTTAAGGCCATGTCCTCTTGCTCTGGTGCTGGCAGCCTGAGAGAAGAGATTGATACCCACCTGACTGAGACCTCCCCTCAGGTAGTTGTTACCAGCAATCAGGTCACCTATGAGCCTCCTCTTCTCCATGATGAACGACCCCAGCTACTGCAGTCACCCCCCATAGGGCTGGTTCTCCTGGCCTTTCACCATCCTTGTCACCANCAGTTCATAAAAGGAGATCAGGTTGGCATAGCAGGACCTACTTTTCCTAAATCTGTTCTGACTAGGTCTAATGTCGTACGTATTTTGCAGGTGCTGCATAATTGCACTCAGGATAATCTGTTCCATGACTTTACCCAAGACTGAGGGCATGTTGACAGGTCTATAATTACCCAGATCATCTTTCCAACCCTTCTTATGGATGGGTGCCACATTAGCCAATTTCCAGTCATCTGGTATGTCTCTGGTGAGCCAGGACTCTAANCCATTACTCCCCAACCCCTCTCCATTTCCCCTCTCTCCAGCCTCTTGTCTCCCCGCCAATACCGATGCAAGGGGTTATGTCCAAAGCGAAGAAACTGGCACTTAGACTTGTTAAATCTCATACTGTTAGAATCTACCAACTTCTCTATCCCTCTGAAGTGCCCTCCTACCTTCTGGCACTTCAACATTTGCCCCCAGGTTGGTATCATCTGCAAACTTGCTAATGGTGGACTCAATTCCCTCATCCATGTCATCAATGAAGATATTAAACAGTGCCAGGCCCAGCACTGATCCCTGTGGGACTCCACTATTGATCGCTTACCGGCTGGATGCGGCACTGTTTACCAACACTCTCTGGGCCTGTCCTTCTAACTAATTCCTAACCCAATACAGAATGCCCCCGTCCAATCCACACTCTGAGAGTTTCTTCTGAAGTTTACCATGGGAAACCGTGTCAAAGGCTTTGCTAAGATCCAAGTACACAACATCCACAGCCTTTCTGTCATCAACCGGCAAGTCACCAGTTCATAAAAGGAGATCAGGTTGGCATAGCAGGACCTACTTTTCCTAAATCTGTTCTGACTAGGTCTAATGTCGTACGTATTTTGCAGGTGCTGCATAATTGCACTCAGGATAATCTGTTCCATGACTTTACCCAAGACTGAGGGCATGTTGACAGGTCTATAATTACCCAGATCATCTTTCCAACCCTTCTTATGGATGGGTGCCACATTAGCCAATTTCCAGTCATCTGGTATGTCTCTGGTGAGCCAGGACTCTAAGTAAATTATGGAGTGTGGCTTAGCAAGTTCATCTGCCAGCTCTTTCATCACCCTAGGGTGGATCCCATCTGGTCCCATGGACTTGTGAGGAACCAAGCCTCTAGAATGTTTGTATTTATGTGTGGAATCCCTCAGTCTTCTCAGACAAAAGTACACATTGTTTTCCCTTTAAATGGAACACTGCCTGGTTTAGAGGAGATGAGAAATTCATGTTTCTTTTTCTTATTTCCCACTGCACCTTCTTCTGTGTTAATCATCTCCTATTATTTACCTCCCTGAAGGAATTGATTGCCACTATATGCTACAGGACTTTCACTTCACCAAGCCTCCACAGTTTCAGCTTTTCAGTTTTGACTGAAGAACTGAAAGGCCTTCAAAATCTGTAGGTTTTTTCCCGTTCTTAAGAAACCAAAGAACTGAATGGGGAATAGTGACAAGAGACATCCATTTACTCTACATGAGTATCACTTAACTGAGTTTTCCTCCAATTCCAGCTGAAACTCCTTTTTCAGAACTTGAAAAACATACAGTAATAGAATATACAGAGTTGAAAAGGGTTTACAAGGATTATCAAGTCTGACTGCTGGCTCTGCACAGGACAATCTCAAAGCATATCAAAATACTATTTTTCTTCTCTCATAATTCACTTCTCATTTGTATTTTTAAAATACAAAAATACATTACATATTATGAATTATTTTTGCTTCCCATTGTGCTAAGTTTAACTGCAGACTAGTATTTTATACATTTCATTATAATATTTTATATTATCTAGGTAATCTGTTCCTCCCATGAACTTGATCCAGTGGTTTTCCAGTAAATTTCAGACCTGGTCATAGATTAACCAATAAAAAGTATAAAAGAGTATTCTGCTTCTTAGCTTGGATTAAATACCAGCTGCTTTGATCAAATGTAAAAAAAATCTATTACTTCCTAATGAACATAATGTTCTACAATCAAGCTGATTGGTATTACGCTGAGAATTACAATTTTACTCATTGTTACCAGGAATGATATATTCCTCTACAGAATCAGCCAGGCCTAAGAGATAAGAGGCTTTAAGACTTTAATTAGAAAGGGGGTTTAGTCTTAAAGATATGCAAAGAAGATTAATACTAATTGGCTTGAAAGCTACATGGGATCTCTGATGACAACTCCTGCTTTGAGGCAAATACTTGTTTTCTAATTAAAACCAACAGTACTAAAAACACTTTGAAGAGATCTATGCAGACATTCTTATTCTCCAGTTGAAGTGACAAAATATTGACATTAATGTGGATCTCTATTCACAGAGGTACTGAGGGAAACAACTGAGATTTGTAGCATTTGCCCATGGAAACTTCCTAAGGAGCTGGAGCTGCTCCCGTGATCATTACACACGTGAACCACCACTACCAAAAACCCACACGCATCAGATGGTTTTGATGCAGTTGATGAAAATTCTGCCATTTCCTTTTAATTTATTGAAAGTGAGGGAGGGATTGGAATTATCTACCATAAGAACAATTGTGAAACTGTAAAAACCAGCTGCTAGTAATTAAGGAAATAATTTTGTCACTCATGGGCTTTATAAGAAGCCCCACTGGAAGGACACAGAGATTTTGTGAGCTGCAACATAGGTGTCCCAAGACAAAGACACTGTAGTTTATAACATGGGGATGCTTAGAATCATTAAATTATAGAACCATAGAATGGCTCAAGTTAGAAGGGACCTTAATGGCCACTCAGTTCCACTCTCTATCCCAGGTTTCTTCAAGCTCCATCCAAGCTGGTCTTGAAGAAACACATGGGAGAGGTGCTGTATCCCTCTGATCACCTTAGTGGTCCTCCTGTGGATCCTAATCCTTCTTTGATCATAATAATAGTTCATAAGTGAAACAGCAATTATACAAAAGTGCAGTAAGTGCTGAAGAGGAAATACAACTTTTCCAAAACAGAAACAGTGAGAGAAAGTCTGAGGAGCACAACAGGTAAGGAATAACAGAGACCAAATCTAACACCTGTGGATTAGTTTTCCAAATGCATTTAGTACTTGTGTATGAGAGAACAGACTACTGCACCTTCACATTCTAATTTTGGAGTCTTCTCATACAGAAAGTGGCAGATACACCTTGTTCATACTCAACATTAAATAAAACACTTTAACACATGTCTCACCCTGGCACTGTGAACACTAAAAATGTCATAATAGCCTTGGCACATAAACAGTCATAATTAGATGTCAAACAAGATGGCCTATTTGAATAAACAAATTTTTTTTCATGCCACTGTGTACTCCAAATATTCCACCACAATGTGTGAATAGTATGTACCATAAATGCCTGCTCCACAAGGAGCAAGATGGTAAATATTTTGACTGTGCAAAGTGGTATGATTTATCTATAAAGGCTGATAAGTTTGCTTCTAGAAAGTTAAGACAGCCAAGGAAAAAGAACAGCTCACAAGGAACATATGTCTTTACCTAGAATAACTGTTATCAGCATAGTTTAAAAAGTAACACTCCCAAACCAGACCTGTTTCTGGGTAAGAAAACCCTCTAAATAAAAAACAGCTTTATCCTAGACAAACATAGAAGAATTAAATTTTCTTTTAAGATGCATGTGTCAATGTTATTAATTCCTGTGAAGACTAATATTTGAAGGCACAAATTTCAGTTAAAATACAGAGGAATTAGAATATCCCATCAAAATTACAAGCTTGGGGCAATAAAAACGTAGGATTAGGAAAACCTTTTGGTTAGAAGTGCTGCCACAGGGATATCCATCCATGGGATTACACTTAGTCCAAATGGGAAGATAATCTGTTTGACAGAAATTGATCACTTATGGGTACTGTATTTTATGAGACGACCAGATATATGCAAACATTCATCTTTTTATTCCATTGCCGTTTAATCCAAGTATCTAATTTTTCCCTGCAGTGAAGGAGAAGCTTCACACAGCAAGGACATAAGGCTTATTTAAAACCTGCCAAGTACTAATAGCATCTGAACTACTGTTTTCCTGAAGCACACCAATTTAGCATCAAATGGAGGAGAAATTTCAATTTGCACCAGGCTGGCCCTGGGTCTTCTATTAGTCTCAGTCCCAGAGTGGCACCTTAGAGGAGCTGGATTACAGGGCTAAAGCACAAAGCACTGCTTGATTGACTCCAATCAATGCTGAACTCCTGTTGGTTGCAGTCTCACGGGGTCTATGTGTCTCAGGTACCTCCCCAGCACAGGCAGTTACTTAAAATTGTCACAACTGTATGAATGTCTCCAGACAGGTTTTCCTCCTCCTTTAACCAGTTTTCCAGCACTAATATGCACTGACTGCGTCACCCATGCCATTTCTTTCTCCTGTTCTCTAAGTGAAGATATTTATGTATGCTATGAGCCCAACTTCTAATTTGCTCAGATGGTGGTAGCAATTTTTTTCCATTCTCTTATCTGTTCATCCTCCCCCTTCGAGTATGTGTCCCTCCCTAGTACCCTTACGAGTCAGAGTAGACAATTATTCTTAGTAAAGACACTAGTCCGTTCAAATAAGTGTGGACTTTGTGTGTGATATGATGGGAGGGCCTTGGTGAAGATAAAAGCAATTATATCACTAAAGTTCAGAATAACAGTCTGTATCACAGAATACTTAGAGTTGGAAGAGACCTCTGGAAGTCCCCCCATCCATCCCCTTGTCCAGGCAGGGTCACCTGGAGCAGGTGACACAGGGACACATCCAGGGGGGGTTGGGATGTCTCCAGACAAGGAGACTCCACACCCTCCCTGGGCAGCTGTTCCAGGCTCTGCCCCCTCCATGGACACAAGTTCTTCCCCGTGATGAGGGGGAGCTGGTTGCGGTTCAGTTCGTGGCCACTGCTCCTGGTGCTGTCCCTGGGCACCCCTGGGCAGAGTCTGACCCCATGCTCTCATCCAAAACTCTGTGTTAAAAGGGACTACAAGTAATTAAAATAGAAAAGAGAAACTGCAAGATTGCACCAAATCAGTAATTTCTTAAATCCAATGGAAAACAGTACTTTAGGAAAAGCAATATAGAGCCCCCATATATTATTTGCATTAATCAAAGCTGTGTAATTCTTAGATGGCTGATATAAGTTTATGTAGGAGACCAATCTAAATATTTCCATTGCATGATTTTCTAGGTAAGAGATTTTCCTTAAGTCTGAATTTTCCAAATTTCCATCATGCCTATAAGATCCTGACATTTTCCAGCTTCTATAAGCCAACCTGAATGATCTTCAAAAGAGGGCCTCTGGTTTTCACATGTTTTGCTTCAGAAAACATCGACTAACTTCAGACACTTTCCATTAGTTTAATTATGTAGTAGTTTAATTATGAGGAAATACATTGAAGTATAACTGTTCTTTCCAGTGACTTTCTGATATTTTTACTGTAAAAGAAATGTTGTGTTAGGTGCAAAATGAAACATCCTTTATATGAGTAAAGTCATTATAAATAACCTGATTTTCTAGAGTTCCCATAGTAAACACTTTTTGTGTAATAAGAAGGCTGATGGATGATAGAAAATGAATTTACTTAAAATGTTTTTATTTGCTAAGAACCAGACAATGTTTAGTGCAAATACTCAATTACGTATCAAAAACCCCCTAACAAATGAAAGCAAACAAACAAACAAACAAAAAGAAACAACCAATCAAGTAATTAAAAATATGCCATTTCCACATGGAAAAGATAAACAAATGTAATTTGTCTTAATGCCAAAAAAATTTGTAAAAACCTTTAGATTCTGAAGGGAGTGTTGCTAATGAAATATTAATGTAACAGAAAAATTTATATGCATAAATGTATAAAACAGATAACTCACAAACATAAAATGTACATTTGTTTATATATAATTCAAATTTTGGTCAAACTGTACAATTATCTCTGTAATTTTCATATGTTTCATGTAGCACAGGACCAGAGTACAAGCTTCCAGAAATATCTTCTCACAAATAACAGCAAGTGAAAAGACCAAGAACAATCTTTTGCGCTTAGGTTCAGTGTAATTAAGCTTGGCACAGCTGCTCAACAAGATGATATGCTATAAAATAAAGGAATAGGAATACCAGCAGTGTGATGCTTCTGTGCAAAACCACTCAACATATGTTGTAAAAGCACACTTTAGGAGCACTGTGGCAGTATTTGAAACTCTTCAGGTTTCATTGCAAGATGTTTTGCGGTCCCAGTGTAAGAAAGATACAGATAAATTGGTGTGCGTTCAACAAAAGATGACCAAAATGCACAAACAATGGAGCACTCAGAGTCTGAGGAGAAGCTAAAGGAGGCAGATTTTATTTTGAAATGAAGAGGGGGAAAAGATCTGAGGGAATCTCATGTCACCTTACTAATTCCTATGTGAACGTTCCTGAGACAACAGAAGCTTTTTACTGATGTGATTTCTGATTGAAAATAAAGAAAAGAAATAACAAAGACAAAAAACCCAACCTAAACAAACAAAATAGCGCGAGCATCACCACCAAAAACCCAAAAACAAATACAGCGTTAAACCCCAACAATATAATTGTCCAATCAAGGTTGCCAAGACGTTGTGTCAGGACTCTCTTAGTCAAAGCCTATGGAAAATAGGTGTGAATTTTGTGTTTTGGGGAGGATTTTGGACACAAAGATTTCCTAAGTTTCCTTCCATCCAGAGAAACTCAGTGATTCACGGTACTGAAAAAAGTAATGAGGAAGATGAGTAAGAGTTAAACTTATTAAGAACCAATTTCTTGAAAATTTGATGCTTAAAATGATTCAACACAAATAGATAAGATCTTGTACATCTTGTGGAGTGAAAATGAACAGGATGAGTCTGGTCGATATAGTACTGGAGATTATCTCAATAAATCAAATAAAGGTGAAAAGAAATATGATATTTGAACATTAAAAATTAAAATAAATGTGAAAAAAATTTCCAAATATTTTCAATAAGTAACAAATCTTGGAGGCACTAAATTACGTGTCTTAAGTTCTGTAATGTCCCCCAAAAATATATTAATCCCAGGCCTCTTACTGGTAATACAATTGCAGGCGCTGTGGTCAGTGCCAGATCATAAGCACTGAGACAGTTTTGTCAAAAACACTGAATATGAAATACTAATAACTATGTGTAATTGAGCTAAATAAGGCAAGGCACTCTATTTTTAACTAGGGATCAGTGGCAATATTAGTTAGAGCTCATTTTGCACATTTCAAACCATGGTCACAAATGATAAGTTAGGATAAAGATCAGCACAGCTCTACAGAAATATCAAGATAAGTCAATCCTAAATCTCTTGTTTCTAAATAGATAGAATAGAAATAGCTTAACTGGGAAGAATTAAACTAAACTTAAGCCTTCCTTACCAATTGGGCTTGAAATTCCTGCACCACTAAAGTTTATCTTTTTTACGTAATTTCACTAAATTGAGAGAGTGGACTGTTGCTTAGTTGGAAGGTAAAATTCAGTCATTGGTTGTAACAACCCAATGCAAAACCATAAGCTGGGGATGAAGTGTTTAGAGAGTGGTGAGGCAGAAAGAGAATTCGGGGTATTAGTGGACAGCAAACTCCACATGAGCCAGCAGTGTGCCCAGGCGGCCAAGAGGGCCAATGACATCCTGGCCTGCATCAAGAATGGAGTGGCCAGTAGGTCAAGGGAGGTTATCCTTCCACTGTATTCGGCACTGGTCAGACCACACCTCGAGTATTGCGTTGAGTTCTGGGCCCCTCAGTTCAAGGAAGATGTTGAGGTGCTGGAACGAGTTCAGAGAAGGGTAACAAGGATAGTAAAGGGGCTGGAAGAGGAGGAGAGGCTGAAGAGCTGGGTCTGTTTAGCCTAGAGAAGAGGAGGCTCAGGGGTGACCTTATTGCTGTGTATAACTATCTAAAAGGAGGTTGTAGCCAGGCAGGGGTTGGTCTTTTCTCCCTGGCCACTGGAGACAGGATGAGAGGTCGTAGTCTTAAGCTTCAGCAGGGAAAGTTTAGACTTGATATTAGGAAAAGGTTTTTTACTGAAAGAGTGATCCAGATGTGAAATGGATTCTCCACAGAGGTGGTTGAGTCGTTGTCTGTGGAGGTGTTTAAGGGAAGGCTGGATGAGGTGCTGAGTGATATGATCTAGAAGTAGATGATAGGTTAGTTGGACTATAGGTTGGACTAGATGATCTTCAAGGTCTTTTGCTACCTTATCTATACTGCGAATACTGTGAAGATATAAGACACCTCCGAGGCCCTAAAATTCTACTTTCTCAGAGACCTAAATCTTAAAAATGTAGTAAAATCTACAAAGAACAAGAGTTTTTGTAATACGACCATGTATTTCAGTTAAATTGTAATTAATTTGCAGAACTAAATCAGAAACATCAATACTTTATTTCAATTTTACATTTGAGCCATAAATGGACTGCTCTCAGACTGCCTTTGCGTTATTGAGGTCCTCCTTGACTCATTAGCTAACCCGAAATAAATTACTCCTTCACTGAACTACAGCGACGGAGTAGCGACGAGCG
>WEKX01018221.1:131251-185159 GCA_013390025.1 Pitta sordida | reverse complement strand
AGGGAGGGAGTCTGGCTGGCTGCTGAGCATGTGACACCTGCCAGCGCTGTCGCCCTGCCCTGCAGGGCATACTGGTCCCGCCCCACAGGGTGACGGAGGCACTGACTATGCATGTGTGGCTGTCCACTGCTTATATGACATGGAAAAACCGTGTGAAGAATCAAGGGAAGTTGTCCACTGCTTATATGACACGGAAAAACCCTGTGAAGAATCAAGGGAAGTCTATGATGTCTTTGCAGTGAAAAAAACACAAAGATTTGAGGCTGTGAAATTTGAGCTGTGAAGAACTGAGGGATTACTGTAATGCCTTGTCTTTGGAATATGATTTTTGTAGTCTCAGTTTAATTGCCTAGAACTTATTCTAAGAAACATCCTTGCTAGGTGATTATTTGTATAATGTTGGCAAACCTCCTAATCCCCATATGACAAACTGATCCTCAATTAGTACAAGATACAAATACTAGTTGAGGGTACCTGCTGCCTCTGAGCTGGACTCTTCCATATCTTTTGTAAGACCTGAAGGCAAACAGCGCCTCTGAGATCAGAAACAAGAAATACTGAGAAACTGAATCAAAATCTAGAATCAATATTTGAAAAATGAGGGAATATTTTCTTTAAAGCTTTGTTTAAATGATTGCTATGGTTACAAGCTCTGTAACCAGGATATTCCAGTTACAGAAATAGTAATTGAATTTAGCATGCTTTTAAATTTCAGTTTTCTGCCAAAAAATATATTGAACTGTGTGGGAGTCTTTCCTTGCCATTGGGCAGCCTTTCTACTTGGTGCAGTCAACATTAGATTGGCTGCCGTGTTGACTGCAGAAGAGGGGCAGACCTTGCTGTACAGCTGAGTGGAACATGGGAACTGAATCATCGGGAGCAAAATACCACATAAAGTTTAATTCACTGCTGCAGGCTGAACAGCATCTGCGTTGGTTGGAGTAAGAGTCAAGTGCAGAGTAAGGGCCAAAAAGTTTTATGGCAGCTCTTCCTGATGATTTTGTAAGCAGTCCTCACTTAAAAATGCCAGGATGGCAACAGGTTAGGTAACAGGTTTCGCTAGGTTAGGTAATAGGTGATAGGTTGGACTTGATGATCTCTGTGGTCTTTTCCAACCTTACTGATTCTGTGATTCTGTGATTGTATTTGCTTGTACCTTGTTGAATTTACCTTCCCCTGGCTCTGGCTGAATGAGTTCCTATTCCACTTCTTTACCTTTGCATTCTGCCTCATCTGTGATATGCCTGTGACCTGTTCTGGGAGCTATGTATCTAAAAGTCTTGCATGGAAAAGGAAGGCAAAAAAGAAGCAGGACTTAACTGCCCCTGTTGATGTGTGTCAGTGGCATAAGACGTGTTAACCAGGGGAACATAGAGCATCATGAGCTTGCACAGCACACAGACATCTGGGATATCAAGGGTCCTTTCTTCATTAGTTGTGCCCTGGAACACGATCAGTGGGAGCACACTGTCACTGCCGTGGTGTGGCTGCTTAGTGTGAGGTATTGTACCCATGGGGGTGGAGCAGCCGTGCAGCAGGTGGAGTAGGGTCACCCATCCATCTTTCTGCTCTGTGGGAAGATCCTAACAGAAATAGGTCTCAGGAACTGTGTCACTGGAAAAAACGTGAACAAGTCAGTTGCAGCAGAGCCAGGGAGTTAGGCTGTGATTTTGACAATGTAGTTATCCTCTGTCTCCTGAAGTCTGTGGAAATGGAGTTGTACCTGTTTATACCAGAAGAAGATTTGTACTAGTGCTTTTGATAATTAATGGACATCAAAACATCAGGGTACAGGTACAAGCACTGTACAAATCAGTCTATTAATGTGTTTGGCAGATCTTTCATTAGCAAGGAATTCTTAATAAGAATTACAATATTAATGAGAGTTTATCCTCTAAATCCCTTTCACAGGAAGAAAAGAATCAGAAAATTGACTCATACAGTAAGGTGAAGACATTTGCCTGAAAGCATGAAAGAGGTGGTGTGAGAAATAACATTTCACTTCCTCTCTGGAGAGTGTACAGTGGAACAGGGCTGGAGGGAGGAATGTTCTGACTCAGCAGACTAAGGGAAAGGTGAAATTAACTGGAATTTGGTGAAGACTAGGAGAGCTTCAATAAAGGTGTTGGTGAATAGTTTGGTTTACTTGCAATATAAAATTTAGCTGGGGAGAAGCCATTGTCAAGTACAAAGAGCTTCTTCCTCTGGTCTCTGTCTTTTGATTATGATCTCTAGACTGCTGTGAGGCCCATAGCACTAGGCACAACTCAACACAAGGTCACCATGGGAAGGGAGCTTGTGTGTTGCAGTCAGCTTTTACTGAAGATAGTGTCTGCATGCTGGCACTCTCCTCTACAGGGAAGGTACTGTTACCATGGCCTTACTGGAAGTTTGTTTTTTGTGTGAATTTTGGCATGCTTCCTGTCTGACCTTTGATGAAAATGTGCTGGCAGGGGAGGAGCAGGCCCAGCCCTGCTCTGTTCCTGCATTGAGAGCAGAGCTGGCCTGTTGTCCCTGCCACAGCTGTGCAAGCACACACACATAAAGCAGCTGGACTTTCTAGACCAGATTTTTATTGAATCCCTTCTTTTCCCTATGCTCAGCTCCTGACTAGTGGAAATGCAGTTCTGTGAGCTGAGAGAGAGTAGGCCCAATTTTAAAATGGGTGTGTATAATCTTCAGAAAAAATACCATGCAACTGAACTCTCATTTTCTTCTGATTGTTTTGACAGAGGTCAAGGCATGATAAATGTGCATGTGAAAACTTGCACTAGTTTGACTGGATCGATTTTTACAGTGGTAAGTGTCCCCACCTGGCGTGTGGGAGACTTGGGTTCAATTCCCGCCAGGGAGACAGTGTTAAGAGTTGGACTCGATCATCCTTGTGGGTCCCTTCCAACTCAGAATATTCTGTGATTCTGTGATTCTGTGATTTGAAAATGATCAAGGCATGAACAAGACCCAGAAATGTCAATACGTATTGCACTTTTGAAAACCTGTAGTGTAGAGGTCAGGACCCCAGAGTAAGTCTGACTTTCCTCCATAGTACTTTTGCTCCCTCTGACTGCAGTAGGCGCACACTGCACAGGCACAGTGGAAGATATTCCAGACAGGCTGGAGTCCTGGAGTCAATAGTGTTAGGGCACAAACCATATTGTCTTAAGCTAGCCCCTGGCTTTTTAGGGCAAAGTGGTTGATGCCTCACAAGTCTTAACAGTTAAGTAGTTGATCATCAGCTGTGACTGACTTTTAGCCAAGTTGTTTCAGCAGAAGTTTTCAAAACAAAAATACACATCCAACAGACTTCAAAAGAGATATCACCCATTTATTTTTCAGACTTTACTGGTTGGAGAACCACTAGGAGATACCCTATTGGGTACATTTCTGTTTAATGTACTTATCAATGATCTGAATGGCCCATTAGCAAATTTGCTGATAATATGTACTAAACTGGGAGGTGCTGATGACTCTCTTGAGGGATGAGAGATCTTGCAGAGAGATCTAAACTGGAATACTGGGCAATGATTAATGGGATGGAGTTTAACAAGTCTAAATGCCAGATTCTGCACCAAGGATGGAGTTACATCAGCATAAGTAAAAATTGGGAGAGGATAGCCTGCAGAACAACCAGATTTGGAAGCCATATAAGCCTAACCAGGAATATTACTTTTTATTTATGGCTTTAAAAGATTTTTAAGCCTTTAGGTTCATTATTATGTATGAAGAATAATATGTCCAGAGAAAACAGTATCATGCTTTCTCTAAGAGAATTTTTTTTTAATTTAGTGAGAAAATATGTGTTTTGGCAAAAGGGTTTACAGGAATAACACACAACCAAGGAAAAGTATTACATTAGGGCATTAGCAAACACCAACCCCATACAAGGCATCCTGGAGAGGTGGTTGATGCCCCAAGGCTGTCAGTACTTAAAAGACATTTGGGCAATGCTGTTAATACTGTGTTTTAATCCACTTCAGTACAGTGGTGAGTGTCCCCACCTGTCACGCGGGAGACCAGGGTCCGATTCTTACCGGGGAGGCAGTGGTGCTGTTTAAGAGTTGGACTTGATGATCCTTGTGTGTTCCTTCCAACTCTGTGAATTCTATGAATTAATTTTTGGTCATCCCTGAAGTGGTCAGGCTAGATAATAATTGGACTAGATAAT
The DNA here is from genome assembly GCA_013390025.1 of Pitta sordida. Classification (NCBI taxonomy): domain Eukaryota; kingdom Metazoa; phylum Chordata; class Aves; order Passeriformes; family Pittidae; genus Pitta; species Pitta sordida. The sequence continues at coordinate 180,994 of WEKX01018221.1, read as the reverse complement.
CATTGTAGACCCCCTCCAACTGAACTATTCTTTTCCTTTCTATTCCACGGGGCTTCTCGGTAGTAGGCTGGTATGACAAAACAGAATGTCTTTACAAGACTGACTTAAGCTTCTTCACCTTTAAGGATTAGAAAAGACTTGCTTATTTTGTTTTCTTTGGTTGAATGTAACATGCATGGGTGTGCTTTAATCAAGTTCTTGTGGTGCTACATTCTTGTTCTTAATCCTTGGAATATTTTACCTGGCAAGCAGGAACAGTACACGTAGAAAATTCATACACCTGTGTAAATGTTAGCAATTGCTGCTCTGCTTAGGACTCAGAAAGTTTTGCCAAAACCTCAGGAGAAAAACTATCAAGAGTTGGAATCTGAGCTTATGAGAGGTAGGGCTCAAGTAGGTGTATCATACATCCCACTGGAGCTGCAGCTGCAGGGGAATGAGGATTTTGCATTCCCAATGGACCTGGATGATCCCACCTGTTTGGCAATAGTTTCTCTGCTTGTCTGGCACAGCTGCCTACATAGTCATCTCCTGAGCAGAGCCAGGTCAAAACGATCTGGTTTTCTTGACCATTTGTATAACTAAGGCCGCCTTAGTTATTTTCATCAAGTTGGGTTAGAAAATTGTGACAGGACCTGGTATGCTGGCAAAATTGGTAAGGGTTTAAACTGTAATGGAGTTCATGGTGAAGTACTAGGAAGACTGATAAATGGAGAGTGGTTCATGCTTTGCACGGATAGGAACAGTTTGAGCAGGCAGGCAGGCAGGTCACTGCTGCAGTTAAACACGTATGTGGGTTCTCTTGTTGTGAAATAAGGATGTTCCATGTCATGTCAACAGAAGAGCTGTAGAAGGCTCAGAGGGAATTTTAAACTAATGATGAGTGGCTATAAAGAAGACAGTGATACACAGCGGCAAGGAGAGAGACCACGGACATGGGCTGCACCAAGGCAGATCAGATAAAAGGGGAAAAAATCACTATGAAAAAATCAAACATGGGAAGAAGTAGTCAGAAATATGCAGTCTCTACCCTTGGAAATACATATTCAAAATTGACAGGACCTGAGCAACCTGATGTAACTTCAAAATGGGTCCTACTTCCCTTAGGAAGGGAATGGGACTTCTAGAGATCCATATTGTCACATGTTTATAATCTTTAATGGCATTTTAAATTAGATGAAAGCAATTGATCTTACTAAGCAGTAAAAGTCACTTGCACTCAAAATAACTCACAATCAGATTCACTGCCCAAAGTTTACACGCAGGAATACGAGGCAGAAAGATCATTCATTTGTCTGAGACACATGGTCCCAAGAGCAGGGATTATAATGCAAAAATTGGAGAATTTCTGGGTACACCACCTAGTGTCTGCATTTTATGTCTCCCTGTGCTATCTACCAGTGCCTACGGGATTCTCCAGGGTGCAGCAAGGAACCCAATTCCCTCCTGAGGGAGAAGGGCACCAGGCAAAGCAGCAGTGTTCCTGTATGTCCCTGCAGCTGTGGTGTTACAAAGATTACACCATTAAAAATGTCTTACTACAGCTCTGCAGGTCTATGTGTTTCACAACTATAAGAGAACATGCTGCATCATGTGTTATGTTACATTAGTATATAATTGAGATGTTAGTATGGTATATGTTAATTCACTGGTAACTGGAAGAAGCTGTGTGCTTTCAAGAATCTCTATTGGTATAGAGACAAAGATAATAGCAAACATAATAAACTAAAGATGTGGAAGTCCTGAGTGGGTTTATGTCAGCCACTGTTCTGCACACACAAAGTCAATATGATCCTTTATAGAAATTCAATCTACTTTTGTCATAGCTTTGTCTGGTACAGGGTTAATTTTCTTCCTAATAGCTCGTGCATTGCTCTGTTTTGGATTCAGTATGAGAATAATGTTGATAACACACTGATGTTTGGTTTTGTTCAGTACTGCTTGCTCTAAAACAAAGAATTCTCCGTTTTCCGTGCTCTCCCAGTAAGTGTGCAGGAAGGTTGGAGGTTGCACGGCCAGGACAGCTGACATGAACTGTCCAAAGGTATATGCCGTACCATAGAGCATAATGTTCACTAGTATATGAACTGAGGGAGTTGGCTGGGAGCTGCTGATTGCTGCTCAGAGATGGGTTTGGCATCAGGCAGTGGATGGTGAGTAATTGTATTGTGCATCACTTGTCTCTTGAGTTTTATTCCTCTCTCACTCTTTGTTATCTTCCTTTTCTTTACTATTCTTATTGTTGTTGTTGTTATTTTGTATTTTAATCTATTTCATGTCTTCAACTGTCCTTATCTCTATCTGTAGGTTTAGGGGTTTTTTTTGAGTCTCCTCCCCATCACAGTGTGGGCTGAGAGGGAGGGGGGGAGGAGAGGAGTGGCTATGTGGTATTTAATTGCCAGCTGGGGTTAAACCATTATACCTTTCTCAGGAGCCAGCTGAACATACTATAGTTTTGTGTACCATGCTTGTAAATTGCAGTTATTTTATTCTAAGTGTTATTGCTGTATTTAATGATGCAGAAAATGACAAGTGAGAGAAATGGGTTGACTAAGGCAGGTGCAAAGACCGCTGCTGACTAAGAAATCTCTCATGGTGGCAGGTCCATCTCTTCCTGACTGTGTGGCAAGCCTGTATTTCTGTCAAGAGTTTTCTGAACAGATTCTGTAACTATCCAAAATACCACCAGTTAAAGGTGTGGGTTTGTGCAATGGTCTGGCAGTCTAGAAATGGTCTCGAAGCACAAACTTAAAATCAAAACTGTCTTCAGTTGATGTAATTAAAATGTGACCCTGATTTCAGGAGATAATGTTGTATTACCAGCCTATAAAAAACACTTCTTCTATTAAAAATTACATGGACTTCACTGGACTTCACTAATTTTATTAACATTGCATTCAGTCTCTAGTGTAACAGAAGAAGAGTCTGGTTTTCTGAGATGCTGTGGTCTGTAATCATTGATTTAATAACATTTTGTGGTACAATAAGCAGAGAAAGAAACTCAGTACATTCATGTTGCTGAGGCAGTTTGCCAATTAGCATCTACCAGAATGACTGAGAGCAGAGAAATGATCCTTGAAGTTCAAGTGATCACCTTTCTGTTGGTACTTGACCTGTTCTCCTGTGCAACATCCCAGGGTGTCTGTGTAGAATGTGCAGAAGATGCAACACACAGTTCAAAATGCTGGAGCTGGTTATTATTTTGTGTTGGATATGTCTTCCCTGTCTTCTGTGTAGAGAGTCAGACTAAGATTTAAGTTAAAACTTCTCAAATTCTGCTTTCAGTCCAGGAGATATCTGCTAATATAGTCAAGGAAGGGCTACCATTAACTCCAAGAACAATATTATACTCCAGAATGAATATCCAAATGTGTGGATTTCTTTACAAGCAAAGGATGGGTGAAATTCAATTGGCAGTTATGGTGACCAGAATTCAGGTCATAGTTTTGTCCTGGTTTGGGTTTCTCCTCTGGCAGCGAGGGGGTTAACAGCTCCTGCCTAGGCCTCCGTCACTGCCATGGAGATCAAGGTTGGCCAGATAGAGACACCTCTGCGAATAACATATTTGAGAAAGGAAAAAAAAAAAGCAGTAACAGAAAAAGTAGATGGCCAGACCAGAGCCTGTGAGAAGCTGAGAGCTATGAAGGCACCACCAGGCTGGCCAGAGGAGGGGTAGGAAGGGTTCCAGGCATCTCACTGCTGCTTGTAGAATGGACCATAGTGAAGCAGACTGTCTGCCTGCAAACCTATGGAATAGAGAGAGAGAAACCAGCGATGCAGAATCCACCTGAGGCCACGCTGAAGATGGAGGATCAACCTGGAAAGCTGCAGATGTCTTAGAGCCCAGAAACATGGAGCTGGAGCTGAGAGCTTGGCGGAGGTACTTGACAAACGTTTCGTGACAGAATTGCATTGTGGTAGGATCTGATGTATTTACTTTGGGATGGGCTCATATATGAAGTAGCAAAGCCAGTGCTTAAAAGTCTGCATCCTGTGCTGTGACTCTCGGGCAACAGAGAATGGAAGAGCTGTCATCCCTGAATCGAGATGTCACTTGGGAAAGGGTCATGAAAGACTTTTCCTCTCATGAGAGAGAGAGAGAGGACTTTATGGAAAGGCAGAGAGATGGTTTCCTACCCTAAACCTGGTCAGAAATACCAACTTGCCTGTTTTTACCCCTATCCCTGTTCCCCCTTTTTCTCCTGGATGAAAAAAGGGAATATGAGATCTGTTGTAAGAGAAGGAGGCGTGGGGGGAAAAGGTTGCCTTGAAAATGATGCTTCTCACATTAAGTTCTGATCTTGTTAGTTAATAAATAAATCCTTTATGTTCCTCACTTGTAGCTTGCCACCAGGACCACCTAAACTGAGAAAGCAGAAAATCCAGAAATTCAATGAATGTCAGCAAATACTGATTTTAAAAAAGCTATTGCTTTTTGTTGTTGGTGGTGATTTTTTTTAGTAATGATCCCCAGGAGATGGCTTGAAAAGGGGTCGGAGCATCACAGTGTCTGACATTAATGTTGCTGACATCTGACAAATCATGGAATGATAAAACTAAGAGCAACCTTGAAAGATTCCCTGTCTCTGTGAGGTCTCTTGTGCTCAAGTTACAGAAGCCAGCTCTCCCAGCTCTCTTACTTTCATAAGATTCCCAGCTCTGTGTCCACACTGAGCTGGCACATGGGGATGGGACCTCAAGACCTGTCTAGTCCCCTTGTGCCTAGACCACAGCCTTTTCTTTAAGGGGTTCACAGTGTTACATAGCACATCTTTTGCCTCTGGGCTGCAAAGTCAGATGCTGCCATTTGAGGTAGCTTTTTTGGCCCAGAAAAAGCTTTTGTCCAGTTTTGCAAACTGGCAGTGATGTGAAATAAGAGTGATAAATAAGAGTGATCTACCAGAGGGGCTTTTCATGGCCTGTTTCATGTGTGAGGATATATGGATGCTCAAAAACTCTCTGCTCCTTTCAGCTTCTGCACTGAGTGAAGCAGTATGCTTCAGAAGCAAAGTATGGTTGATTTTTTTTCTTTTTCTTTTTCAAGATCAGTTTTCTGCCAGGTTAAACCTCAAATCACATCACAACTGAGTCAATTGAAAATGCCCAATCAGGAGTGGACACTGATACCCAGCAGAAGTGGGAGAACCCCTTTGGTGGCAGTTGCGTTTAGGAAACAACAAATACCCTTCAGCTCACAACAGTCATCCATCTAGTCCTATATTCTATCTTTGTCTGTGACAATAGGAGAATCACACTTTAGGTGGTGCTGTGCTTACGTACTGAGTGAGCAGAATTTTGGCACACCTGAGCTGATCTAGCAGCTTGTTGCTGCCCAAAGAACTATTCTCACTTTACCCATCAGCACTCTAACATACCGGAAAATAATATTTTTTCTTTAGTTGGATTAGTTTTCTGTTGTGCTAGTGAATTAAATTAGTTTCATCAGAGAGCCTGACAAGTGCCAGAGGTGGTGCAGAGGAAGGTGTGTAGAGCCATAAGCTTGTGAGAGGAGCAGGATATCTCCAAGTGTGGAGATAGAGAGTTGTTGCGGCAGCTCTAACAGTATTGTCAGACGTAGATCTGACAATAGATCTGACTACCTGATGTAGATCTCATGTAGATCTGACTATCTGATCTACCTGACGTAGATCTCATGCGAAATTAAGTCTGAATCTAATCATATTTTGTTCTATTTTTAACAAAGACTCTCCTGCAAGCTGCAGCAAACAGAATAGATTTAGACCAGCCATTAGGTGGGAGAAGTGTGAGAAAGAGTGAAGTCAGTGAAGTGGTTGAAGAATAATTTAAAGGTTTGTGTTGGAAGGAACCTTAAAGATCATCTAGTTCCAACCTCCATGCCAAGGGCAGGGATGCCTTTCACTAGACCACAGTGCTCGAAGTCCCACCCAGACTGGCCTTGAACACTTCCAGGGATGGGCCATCCACAACTTCTCTGGGCAGCCTATTACAGTGCCTCACCACCCTCATGGTAAATAATTTCTTCCTCATACCTAGTCTAAACCTACTCTCTTTCTGTTCAAAAATTTTGCCTCTTGTACTTTGATTACACATCCTTATAAAAAGTCTCTGTCCATCTTTATTATAAGACCCTTTTAAGGATTGGAAAGCTGCTACAAAGTCTCCTGGGATCCTTCTCTTTTTCAGGCTGAACAACACCAACTCTCTCAGCCTGTCTTCACAGCCAAGATGATGTTCTGCCTTTCATCCTTTATAAGCAAAGAACGTGAGCTGGAGCACTGGAGCACTTGGTATTTGGATGAGCTGCAAAATAGAGGCCGTAGCCTTTGCTGATCAATAAAAATAGCTTTTTTGCACTTCTTCTAAAAGTAGCTTCATTAAATTAAAAGTGATAGCTCAATTCTAATTGAGTTAATCCATTCTGTCTCTATCAGGGCCCCTGAAGTATTTTCTGGGTAAAATGTTTTCTTCACAGAAAGAGAGGACTGGCTAATGGTCCAGTAATTCAGTCCCTTTGGATGGGATTCTCGTTGGAGTCAATGTGTGGAGCTCAGCTGGCTCTAAAGGACCTCCTCTAATTTACACCTGCAGATAGTTGGAACTTTATTTTCTGCTATGGCAGTGCCAGAGTTATCAGGACAAGATACAAAAAAATAATAAATTATGTAGTAAACCCATAATTGGAAGGTTTCTTTCTCTTACCAGTTTCTGGCTGGATTCTCCTCTTACAGTTTATACCTCGTGCAAACCTATCTGTCTGTATTTCTGCAGTGCATTGCTCTTGCATCATAGCCCAGAGCAGGTGGCTCTCAGCCCAAAGTGAGGTTGTAAGTCATTCCCTAATGCTTATAGCTTGAAAAGCATAAGGGAACATTGGGATCCTCTGAAGGCACTGTATAGTGTATTTTGATAATCAGTATATAAAATGATTCATGAAATAAGAAGACTTCCTGAACATCCCCTTCCCCCCTTTTTCATTTTTTTTCCTACCCTGACAGAAAAATAAAATTGTTAATCTACTAGTATAGAACTTATTTTCTTGATTTCTGAACATATTTTCTTCATTTCTTCTTTGTCTCCACAAGGTGCAACATCTTAGTACAACCTTAGAATCCTTTTTTGTGGTAAGTGTAGAGTACAGTAATACCTCACCCTTCGCGAGGAACAGATCTCCTGGGGGTCTCGCAAACTGTCTAATTCGCAAGCACGTGCAAGTCATTAATATGCACACAAGCCACACCCATCACTCCACCACCAGCCAATCAGGAGCACTGGGGAGCATTTTCCACTCCTTCCCACGGGCTCTCACAGCACAGGGGAGCAAAGGGAAGCGTTTCTGAACCCTCTTTGCCTGGGGAGACCCCCGGAGAATCCCTGGGCTTCTCTTCAGCCAAGCCGCTGTTTCCACAGCTGCTGCTGGACTGCTTGCACTGCCTCTGTGGTGGGGAAACTCTGGGCCACGGCAGGGAAGGGGTGTCCTCAGGCTTTGGTTGGTGCTCGTGGAGCCTGGGAAACCTTAACTTTGCAACACTGTGACACCCGGGGCCCTTATGGTGGAGGGTGGCGTCGGTGTCAGAGTTTCTTTCCCTTTAACATAGGCCAGTCCTGGGAAAGGCAGCGCTGACCATATGGACCCAGCAGAACATCACTTGCCCCTGCTGCAGCGGGGGGAGGGCATAGGGGAACAGAAGCCTCCTCCTGGACAGCAGCTGCGGTGGTGGTGGGGGAAGCGCTGTGTGCTGGGATGGGGCAGCGCCAGGACAAATACAGTGAAATGTAAAATTTTTTCTATGCTTCAAGAGAGGGCTCCAACTAGTTGTGACAGGGAAGAATGATGATGTAGTTGTTCCCTCCTTAATGTGACATCTTATGGGACAAAGTGCACATTCATGAGGCAACAAGAATGGGTGTACATGGATCCCTTTGTAGAATCCTCTGGGTAAATTCAGGACTACCCTAGCCTGGATGCATGAGTTCAGTTGCTCTGTCTAGGCAAGCTTACATCATGGTGCTCTCTTAAGTAGGAGCCAAGAGCAAAGAGCATTCCCTTTAGACCCTTGTTCATATACATGCAATGTAGATATTGTAAATTATTCTGGGCTAATTTCTGAGCTGTTACCTCTTTTGGCTCTTCATATGCTTTTTCTTTTGGACTATCTCCAAATATCAGATGGAATGTGGAACTTTGCTCACGAATTATGTATGTCCTGGCATCTGCCACCCCTCTCTCAAGGTCAGGACCAAAATGTAAGACCCTCCACTGCTGCTCACCGTGCCTGTGGAGAAGGAACTGACCTATGGTTTGTTCATCCATCTGCAGCCCACAAGCAATTGCCACTTGACTTGCTGTGTGGGGTCAAGTGTGATGAGCAGCCAGGCTGAAAGGTGGCCGGAGCTGTCAGCCATGTGAAACTCTGAGCCAGTGGGGACTTCCCATGTTGACATTTCTGGGTTTCCCTGGGGTTGGAGCTCTGGCCCAGCACTGTCCTCTCACGGCCACAACTATTGTGTTCTCCTACATCTTCGAAAGGGATGTGATAAGTTTTTTGCAAGCAGAAAAAACAGCATTGCACAGTAGTGAATGATGTTAGTGCAAAAAATTCAGTGGAGGGGGAGCCCACCAGTGCAGCAAATGCCCTTTCTCTGTGTCTGCTCTTCTCTGTCCTGCTGACTCTCTCATTCAGCTGCCAAGTGCTGTGTTGCTGGGCAGGCTGCCTGGAGGACAGGGCTATCTCTGTTCCTGGTGCTTGCCCTTTTGCTCAGCAAAGGTCATGGGTTGACACTAGCATGAATGGCAACACAGGGGTTGGGCCCAGGTGAGGAACGAGTCCTGCTGCTGTTTCCTGATCAAGCAAAAAGAGAGAGGGGTGGTGTGAATCTGGATATGAAACTGTGTAAGTGGCTGATTGCACTGTGATTGACAAATTGAATTGAAAGATAGCATTAATAGTGAAGCTTAGAACAAAAGTTTCTTTTCACTGTATTTTACAATATGTCCCTCTTCTGGGTCACTTGTACTATTGCTGCAGTTCTGTCATCTGGATTCTTGATCTCCTNGCATCAAGAATGGAGTGGCCAGCAGGGCAAAGGAAGTTATCCTTCCCCTGTACTCAGCACTGGTTAGGCCTCATCTTGAGTATTGTATCCAGTTCTGGGCCCCTCAATTTAAGAAACATGTTGAGGTGCTGGAACGAGTTCAGAGAAGGGCAACAACGATGATTAAGTGGCTGGAGAATAAGCCCTATGAGGAGCGGCTTAGGGAGATGGCTCTGTTTAGCCCGGAAAAGAGGAGGCTCAGGGGTGATCTTATTGCTGTCTATAACTACCTAAAAGGAGGTTGTAGACAGGCAGGGGTCGGTCTTTTGTCTCTAGCCATTGGAGATAGAATGAGAGGTCATGGTCTTAAGCTCCAGCAAGGGAGATTTAGACTTGATATTAGGAAAAAGTTTTCCACTAAAGGAGTGATCTAGCATTGGAATGCACTGCCCACAGAAGTGGTTGAATCATCGTCTCTGGAAGTGTTTAAGTGTAGACTGGATGAGGTGTTGAGAGTCATGATATAAATGTTATAGTTTTTATGTTTTAGTTGGATTATAGGTTGGACTTGATGATCTTCAAGGTCTTTTCCAATGTTATGAACACCGTGATACTCTGGTACTGTGTATTCCAGGCCTACATCTACTTTTGTTCAGTTTTGTGGGAAAAGTTAAGCTGAAGGAGTTCATCTGTTTTTTAGTAATCTCTTATCATCAAGAATTATCAGTTATCTGGTCTGGCACAGGCATCAGAAATTAGGCAAGAGGGTCACGTTAGCATCATGAATGATGATGAAAATTCCCTTGCATTTGGAAAAACTCTTGATTACTGAAAAATGTATTTTACATGTTCAGCAGTGGAGCTGTTAGATTTTTGAGGTGACAAAAGGTCAGACATGCAGAAAAGGAAAATATTTTTGTTCTTTCCTTGACACTCTTGCAAATAAGGCTGTTGCTGGTTTGGAAGCAGTGCAGCAATGGGTGGCTTTAGTAAAGAAGTAATCACCACCTTTCTTCACCCCCAAATTTGTGGCTAGTGATATGGGAACAACTGTGTGATATAAAAGTGAGACTAAAGGAAGCAACTACAGAACACACCAGGATTGATGAGACTGGCAGTATCAGTAGGATAATGACAGATAATGATAATAATGATAAACACCAGGAAGATGCATGTCTCACTGCTACTTACTGTCTCCAGTGGACCATGGAAGTGTTGTGGGTTTCTGTGTCTTGAGTGCAAAGGTACCTGAGGGAAGTCTATTGTGCAGACTGCCATCCCAAAGGCTTTTCACAAGGACACTGCTACTATGCAGAGGCGGTTTTACATTATGTACCAGTGCAAGAACAGAGCAAGAGAAGGCCAGGAATTAATGTTGAAAAAGAATGAGACAAAGTAGGTTAGCACACAGAAACCTGTGATAGAGGTTTAATTTTCCAGTCTGATGCAATGGATGATGAACAGGTGCTTGGTTAAATTTTCGACCTTTACTGAGGGTACTCCAGCCTCCCACAGATTTATAGGCCATAAGATTACATGTAAACCATCCCCATAATTTGACTCTAAATACTCTATGCATCCTGGGATCAGTCAGAATTTTCTGTATTATTTTTTTCTTCCATCTCTTGCAAGCACATGAAGCCAAATCCTGAAACTAAATGGTGGGAGAGTCACTCTCCTGCTCTTTCAGTGATGTATGTAGATACTGAGAATGAGGAGGAAACTGCTGAGATAAAATGCAGTTGGTACATGGTATAAAGAATAGAAGCAACAGGTATGTGGGAGAAATTCCAACAGTAATAGGAATTTCAAGTGTGTGACTGCAGTTTTAGAATTACAAGGGCAAAAAGGAGAAAGGCAGAATAGAGTGGGAGTGATTTTCCCAGAAGGCTGTGGAAAGGAATGATGCTGTAAGAATAAATCATAACTATGTAGGAAGTTTTTATCTGCAGATCCTTGTCTCCCTGCTTGCTGAATTTGGAAGGTATGAGGCAAGAATTACATAATTAACAATGAGACCGTAATGATTATGCAAAATGGAACCAACTTAAAGTTACAAGGCCATTATTATTGAATTGAATATTTGGATGTATAAGAAAACTGAAACAACTGAAGGCTATTTGAAGAAAAAGAAGTTGCTTTCATGCAGGTAACAAAATCTAACTAAAATGGCAACAAAATCAAACAAGATCAAAAATTAAAAATACCCTAAACATTAACAAGTATATAAATAGCATTAATTTTAAAAGTCACCCTAACAAAACCCCAAACTTTTACTTGTAATGGAAACTATACTTCTACAGACTTAAGTCAATGGAAACTAAAAAAAGTGTATCAGGTGAGTGTAACTTGTTATCTTATGATAATATTTATAGGTTATAGGTTAACATTTTCAAAGGCAGATAACTGGCTTGGTTTATAGAGATGGCCATTCAATTAGAGGCTTGAATCTGAACATTTGTTGGGATTCGTGTTGCCTAATTTAGACACCTAATCACAGACATATTAAATTTAAGCTTGTTGTCTTAGACTGGCTCTAGAATCTGAAGAGAAATGGCGTCTTCAGAGAGAAAGTAATTCCTTCTGTCTTGGATGCCAGTCTTGCCATGAGATAATTTGTCCTCAAAAGATGCCTTTTCTTCTCCACTTCTTATAAAAGAAGCTTAAGGTAACTAAGACTTGAATGGTCTACTTTCAGGTGATTAAAGACATTAAATAAATCCTGTAGGTCTTGCTATCTAACATAAGGCATCCACATTTGAAAAGTAGCCATAATAGCTACGTGTAAGGTCATATCCAAACGGACTGTTGCAACTCATACTCTGTATACACCAAGGGTTAGCTCCTGAAAAGGCTGGGTGAAGCAGTGCAGACACAGCCATACTTAACCAGGGTGCAGACCATGTTGGCAGTAAGCTTTTGAAGAGTGGCAAGCTGGAAGGACTCTGTGGCCACCATTTCCCATGATCTGCCAAAGAGGGCATCTTTCCCTTTAGTTCACCTGTATTTCAACTTTGGGTTGAATGAGTCATTTTATCTTCAGAGTCTTCTTGAGATTTGTCTTTGATTACAACATTTCCCTTTCCAGTCTCTGAATATCTTGTTTAATTGTCCGTTTCAAATTCTTAAGCTATGCCACTGAGATTCTGAAAGGCTTAGACTGAATTCAGAGGAAGATGAGAAACAAGAAACGCGCTAACAGGATTTTTTTAAACTTCCTAAAAGCTTTCTCACTTTCCTTGCTTGAGTTCATATGGCTGACTGGGTAGGTACCCTCTTTTGCCTCTTTCCTTCTTCATCTCTGTTCTTGGCACCAGAATCAACCAGTTTCTCACAAGGTGGCTACATTATTAAGCAATGGTGTGTTGGCAGGCAGACAGGAAGAACCAGTTAGACAAGAGAGGGCATGAGAATGTATCCAGCCCTTGGGAGTGTCTGTGAGAGGTATTCCTGCTTTCCTGCCACCTGTTTGTTTCTGAGCTATTTATGTTCTGCTCCAATGAAGAGGGTGACAGGCAAAGTGTCTTCACCTTTCTCCTAGGAGCACCAGCACACGCAGCAGGGCCAGGAGGAAGCTGTGGTGAAGAGGTTCATGTGGCTTTCAGTGGGAGAGATGGCACCATCCAGAAGCATAATCTCAGGGTTGTCCTCTGGAATACATCCTTGTACCTTCCACTCTGCTTTCTGCTCCTTGCCTAGAAACTGGGATCTGCAACTAACTTCTGAACTTCCGACCACATTTGTGAGCTGCAAATAGCTGTGATACCCACTGTTGGGCTCATGATTCCAAGCAGTCTTACAAAGTAGCAGTTTTCTGTTGGATGCAGAAAGAGGGTTGTGACCACTACCTTGAGAATTGCCATCAATTTGGAAATTGTTGTTGTTTTCAGTTATTTTATGAGAATCTATAAAATATCTTCTCCCCTTCCCTGTAGCTCTGTTGAAAACTAAACCTCTTTTAGAAAACTGAGCAGAAAAGACCAATGGAAGGTAAGGCTGAAAGATTGCAGGTGTTTAGGTCACAGTGCTGAGTGGTCATTTCCTCATATAAAACTTCACATTTGGTTGTTGCACTGCTCCTTGGATGTGGCTGACCACATCGATAGTTTCACTGTTTTGCTTTGTAAGTACAGATTCCTTTCACCTCATTTATTAAAATCATTGTGTGATCAAGTAGGCCATCTTTTATGCAATGTCAAGGCAAATATATAGCATTAATTACAGGTCTTTAAATTTATGTATGTGAATTGCAGTGGTTTTTAAAACCCGAAACTGCAGCTCTTCAAAATTATTTTGCTGAATGAGATGACTCATTATGCCTGGGAAAAAGAGATCTTGTGATTTCATTGTATTTTCCTGTAATTAAGAAAACATTATACTTCAAGCAGATGAAGGACTGCAAAGTTTGCAGATCCATTCTTTCTGGGTAGTGGTAGCAAAGAGAAGTGCATTACATTTGCTTTCAGATGTGTGATTGTATTTTAGCACCCACTTTTTGTTTCTTAAAAAAAAAAAAAAGGTATCCATTTAGAGGACAAGGCAAAGCTCAGGTTTGCAGAAGACAAACTTGGACACACCAGTGTTTTCAATCCACTGCTTCCATATCTGTGTCCCCTGTTTGCTTTGCAGACTGACTTTGGACAGATCTGTCTGATGGGTCTTCCACACCTTCTGCAGCTTTTGGTGGACATTTCATGGGTACTAGCATATTCCCAAGGAGCGTGGGGATGTTTTGTGTGGGAGTTGGCTCATTTTTGGGGCTTGCTGGTGTGCTTTCAGTGGGTCTTGGCATATTCCCAGTGGGTACTGGCACACACTCGGGAGGTACTGGCACACTTTCTGTGGGTGTTGGCGCCCTTTCTGGAAGGGTGGGGGGTGTTGTCATACTTTCAGTGGGTACTGGCATGTGTTCAGTGGGTATTGGTGTGCTCATACTGGGCTGCTCACAGTGATTTCCAGATTCTGACTGCGGCGTGAGAGGAGAGGGGAGTTCTGGCACCAGAATGGCATTGCACTTTTGAGTGTCACAGGTCTCTGGGTTGCTGCTGTTGCTTGGGAGGGACTCCTCTGCCTTGTGGGACACACTGAAACCTATAGCCAGCTCCTTTAGCATGCTCTTGTCACTTGCATGCAGCCCAATGCTTGCCTGCTCAGAAGGAGAAGGACTCATATCAGTATCATCTTCTTCTTCTTCTAAGATGCCATTCCCGTTCACCTCTTCTGGGAACTGTGCTTGCTTTATTTTTTGGTACAATTCATTCCTCTCTTCCTGCAGAGCGCGGCAAAGATTCTCTAGTCTCTGGATTTTCAGCAAGAAGCACTCATATTCCTTGGACCTCATGGCTTTCTATAGTCAAAGACATCAGACAAAGGTGCAAGCTCAGTTTGGGTGCCTGTAACTCATGAGTGGAACTGGCAATTAGGAAACAATTTGAGATCTAAGCAGTCCTCACAGGATGCTGCCAGGTGGCTGGCTTTCATCAACTGCTCTACAATAAGCATGGACCGAAGCTTCAAGAGGAAATTCATCCCCATTACTACAGTGTATTAGCATTCTGCATATATATTCAGATAAATTTCATTCCGAAATATTTGCAGGACTACCTGTTGATGATCTGTAGAAGTAGAAGAACATAGTGGATGTGCATACAGATATGTCTCCAAAAACCTACCTGGACCTTTGAGTTGTATGGATGTGAATTTGGAGGAAAAAAGGCTGCATTACAATTTTTATTTTGCTTCTGGGTCCTGTGAGAGCAGCCAGAATTGGAACATTTTTTACTTTTACACTCAGTGAGGAAACAAGAGATACAGAAAACCATTAAAATAGAAATAGCACCAGCACAGAGCTACAAAGCTAACCAGAAAGACCTGGTCCAAGTTCAGCATATGTTTGGGGTGAAGCTTCAGGCAGCCTCTTATCTTATTTGAACAAGTTCCAATGTGCTTATGAACTTCCTTTGCAATGCCTCTGGGGTACCATGTTTAAAACTATGGTGAGACCCAGTACTTGCTTTTCACTCTTAGAGTTTACCTACACAGGCAGTTAATTAAAGGCATGAATTTAAATTTCATTAGAACACATTAATTCCCTGGGTGGATGCTCTTATGCATAATAAAATAGCATGAAGTGAACTAATGCCAATTTGCTTCTGTAAAAGAGCATTAACAATTACCCATTTTAAGAGCACTTAAAATTCACAGCTACATAATTCAGTTTCTCATGGATGTAGTGAATGTCTGCACAATCTAAAAGCCCTAGCAGTTGGGATTGTCTTCTTCTCTAAAGACATCTAATTATTAAGGTAGCTTGAAAATAAAGACCCTTAGATTTAAGAACAATTTTTTCACCACCTTCTGGCAGTTTCAGGTTATCTCATCTCCTAATTAAAGCTTTATGTCAGGAAAAGAATTCATCTTGAGATGAGAAGAACTGCTCACCTCTTCTATCATGTCCAGCAGTGCTCTGTTACAGTTCTCAAACCTTGATTTCCATGTAGCAGTATCCTTTTCCAACTTCTTCATTTTCTTTGTCATCTATAGACGGAGGAAGAAAAGCTTCAGAATCACACCAGAAAATCCATGCTGCTGATGAAATCAGGACAGCCCTTTTATAGAAGTCTTTGGCTGTACTCATAACTTTGCTACCAGCAGCTGTAGTGTCTATGATAAGTAATAATTTATGTTACGGGATGAATTTCATTTTATGTAGCTGCCATATAATTTTTCAGTAGGACCAGTTGATTATAGCCATCTTACAGCATACAAACTATCAGAAAAACAAAAGGCAAAGAAATGGTGGAATAATATAACACAATGTAACATAATATAATACCATAGTGTTATATTGCTGAGGAGTTAAAGAAGGGCTTGTATCTTCTGAGCCATTATTGCCAAGGAAGTTCCCCTGGATTAGTAACCTCTATATTACCTCCAAAACACACTACTAGCTAAATAGCACCATCTTTCCCTTTGGTTTTCTGCAGACTGAACTCTCTGTGAATTAGAGGCTGCCTGGATCAGGCCATGAGAATTTTGAGCCCTAGTGGGGGAGCAGATAATTTTTTATTATGGAAGCAGGTACAGCATACAGCCACATGGTGGAAGGGTGTTGGTGGACTTCAACTCCGCCTATGCACTCCAGTGGAAAGATGTGTAGCCTGTGTCAAACTCCCTGTACCAGTGTTAGTCATCCACAAGGTTCTGGGCACTCCTGGAGATGTGGTCTGACAAATGTGGCTCCAGACTTCCCCTCTGGTATCTCTTAGGGATCTGTACCCAACCACCACATTAGATTTTAGGTAAAATATTTATTCTTCTAGGCAATTTCTGTTTTAGCTGAAAAGGAGAGTGAAATGTTCAACTTGCAGAGCTGAAATCTAAGCTGCTGTCACTTGTGGCTGTGTCTGAAATCTTATTCGAATATTGATGAGTTTTTCTTCAAAATATGCAGAAATGATCCCACCTCAGGTACAAATATTGCAGTGAGAAATATCAAAATGTAAAAGGAAAGTTTCAGTTACAGAGTTCAGGCGTGAGCTGCTACTCACTTTTTCCATCTCCTGTTTGAATGTGGCAAACACTTCATTGCTCTTGGCCAATGTTTTCTGAAATTCTTCAAACCTTTCAGAGTAGAGAGTTATCTGCATTAACAGAAAAGAAAAAAGCACAGTAATTTCAGCATTTCCAGGATGGTGAACTTCTACTTTGGTAGAAGATAATAAAATAAGGATTGAGTTTGGACATAGAAATTAGCCTCTGTTTGGAGACCATGAAGCATAAACATCAGGGAACAGAAAATCTATACATCTTTTTAAGGTTGCAAATTATTATGATTCCTCTATTGCAGAAAGGTAAACCAAGTAAGAATAGAAAGACCTAGGCATGATTTTTAAAAGACCTGGGAATTATGGATGACCTATTTTCCTGAATGTTGCAGCCATGGTGATGGTGTCTCTACACAGAGTACCTGGAAGCAAAATGATTCCCTAGATATAGAGGGTTTTGAAAACATTTCCCTTGGTTTGATCCCTGGCTCATCTCCCTGGGCAAGGACTGTCCTGAGCTGGTCCAACCCCTGATGCTGTGCAGGACCACACAGGGGGACTAACACAAGGTGAGAGCCAGCATGATGATGGGCTGTGCCTGAGCTCTCAGCCTTGCTTCACCCTGCAGATATGACCAAACCCCATCTGTAAGCCCTGACAGGAGGCGTAAGCTCTGATAGGCTTTAGCAGAGGAGCTCAGTACTGGCTTCTCAGCTGTTTACCTGCCTTGTGGATTATCCCTCACCAGCAAGGCTGGGAGCTGGGTGCTACCCTGGCTATGCTGATTCTGATGTCCAGATGAGCTGAGGGAGGGACATTGTCACATCATGCTGCAGCCACAGTTTCCCCTCTTCCATCTTTCCACCTGGTGGCTCAGACCCAGAGCTGCAAAGGCAGTGCTTGATGTGCTTCATTGGACTCCCTTGTTGAAGAGGAGTGTCACTGCTCACACCATCACTAAGCAAAGCCGACCTTTCACACCACTGTGATTCTGCACTGGATTCCTTCAAGTTGCATCCCTGCACCATGGCTTGAGCAAGCTGAGAGGGCACCTTGTTGACTTTGTTTTGTAGCCTTCATGTGGACTGCAGCTGTGGGCAAGGCCAGCAAAGGCAGAGAAAGTAATCCCCAGCCAGACTATTCTACCAGTTACAACTCACTTCATGAAGCAAAGCAGAAGAAAGATCGGTTGCAATGTGCCAGCATTTCAGGCTACTCGGGCTCCAAATTGTGCTAGCAGTTTATACCTGGAACCCATATGAAAATTCATCTGTAGCTATGTTTTATCAGTAATACCTAATTTTTTTTGGTATCTAAAATCATTAGGTGGTTCTAAAGATCTGGTTAGTTTTTCTGTAAAATTTTCTTGGTTTCTACTTTTTCTGGTGTGTTTGTCACTTTTTTGGTGGTTTTTTGTTTGTTTGTTTGGGTTGGTGTGGGGTTTTTTTCCCCTTTGGAAAAGAAGACCAGCTCCAGGTTTTTCACTTCCTTCTGGTGCCAGTGTTTAGGTGATCAGACATTTCACCTATCCAGCCTGACCGCTCTTAGAAGAAGTGGTCGGCATACCATGTGGTGGCTGAAGTAGGATGTGTGCAGAACAATAGGAGGTTCAAGAGTAGCCTGCAGTGTTCTGGCGTCTGGGTGGAGGCTGGCTGCCCTCACCACATCAGCAGGGAGCTGGCTAAATGATTAGCTAGGACCTTTTCTTTTTTGTGATGCCAGTGAACTCATCCGCTCACCCCCCTTCCCTGATACTGCTGTGCAATTACTAAGAGTGCTGCTAATAGTGGAGTGGGGTTAATTCTGATTTTGAAATCAGGTATGGGTATATTATGTATCATGTTCTTTCAAGCTAGTTGTTATGATGCCCCTTGTCACAGTCATAAGGGCAGTGTACTGCGGATGTGTTCCAGCTGCTCCAGCTAAGCTTACCCTGGGTAATTAGGGCCTTTCCCACCAAGCTGGGTGAAGACATGGGAGGCTAATCTGTACAGAGCACTCTGTGGTGCCAGTATCAGAGCTAGCTGACATGAGGCTTCGGTGTAATTACAAAAGGCTGTAGCCAGAGTTTTGACCCAGGTTCAGACAAAAACTCAGAGGGGTTTGTTTTAGCGGCCCTAGTGTCACAGCTTAAGTGGGACACTGATAACAAGTGAGACATTCGGAATAGATGTCATAACTCTAAGGGGGAAAGCTTGAGCATCCCAAAGCCAGGTGAGACAGTAAGAATGGGAGTCTGCAAACTGGGGCACCTAGCCCAGAGCCATTGTCTTAAAAAAAGCTCACCTAAATTCTGTCACTGCTTTTTCCTTCCAATTTTTTCCTATTGTTTAATTAAATAAAAAACTTTTCATGTTTGAACAGGGCAAGCTCTGACCTCAGCTGGGGCCCTAGGCAGCTCCACAGCACCAATAATAGCTTCTGCAATTTAAAATTGAATAATAAATTACTGTTTTCATAGTGGATGGGAACAGAGTGTGAGAGCTGTCCCTCACAGGAGGATGCCCTTGTACTGCTAGGTCAGGAAGATGAAGACCCCCTCGTTGATGCCCACCACCCATCCAGTGGCCTGACTGTGTGGGCAAGGAGAGCAGAGGCAGAGCTGCTGCCAGTGCAAGGCCTTGAGGAGTGGGGGTCATCTCAGCACTGCCATACTGAGAGGGTGCTATAATGAGGGCATCCCTTTGGCCTTGTTATGTTCTTCTTGGTTTCCATAGCCTAGTGGTTACACTATGCCAGCCACCAAAAATTAAAGGTCTTGACTGACTTCTATCTTCTTATTTTGTTTCAATGCATGAAGCTAAAATAATCTGCCTATGCATCATACCTGGGGAGAGCATGCAGCATCCTGGGAAGCACCACCACAGTCTGGGTGTAGCCCCTCAGCTGATGCCAGATCCTCGTCACCATTTGGAGCACTGGATTTGGCTGTCTCAGGCACATTGTACCACTCAGAGACAGGCTGGCATGAAGATTGTGTCCCCAGTTCCTTCCAGCTCAAGGAAGCAGTGAATGCTCATCACCTTCTCTAAAATGGAATGGTATCTCACTGACCAATGTCTTCTCATAGTTTCCATGCAGCTGTTTCTCTGCTAATCATAGAATCATAGAAAGATTTGTGTTGGAAGGGACCTTAAAGAACTTTCACTAGACCAGGCTGCTTGAAGTCCAATCTAACTTAGCCTAGAACACTTCCAGGGATGGGGCATACTATCTCTTTATTGTTTTGTGTTGTCTGTATCAAAGAGGTTTTTATGCTCTTTCTTTTCTGGACTTGTACAACACCTTGCATGATGACATCTGATGCACGAGGGAAGCTACCATACTGGAAATAATAAAAGTAACAAAATTACGTAATACTAACAGCATTATTATTGCCAGTCAGTCCAGACAAAGACTGGTGTGTGATGGAGCTCTCACCCTTGAGCAACACACAATTGCGTGTTTCATTTCAGCAAGTAAATCACTTCATTTTTTGTCTATATAAGTCTTCAAGGGGCACAGGTATTATCAATGCCTTTGCAGACTTGTTTGACTGGATTTTTCTAAAAACAATTTTACTGTTTCAAATGTATGCTTAATATATGCTAGCTTTTATCAATACCTTCAGTTTCATTAAACTGGCTACACAGGTCTGCCTGCATAATTTTTTTGTCTGGTTGAACATAAAAGTTTAATTAAAACCACTCAGAAAATTCGGAGGAGATTTGCAGTTGGAACAGACTCAGCTGGAGGCCTTTGAGGTTTGATTGAAGAACCTGTCAAACTGGTGTCAGTAGGAGTTTACATGATGTTCTTCAGTGTGCTACCAGTTTATCTTAGCCTTTGAAAAAACACATGAACAATGAAACCCCTCTTAGCAAGTTTCCAGGTTATCAGTTTAATGCTAGCATTTCTTGACTGCTCAACAGGTAGCAATTAGACAATCTGCAAGGGCAAATCTAGAACAATTAGCCAGTATGATTAACTGTGAGCAAGGGCTAGGAGAGGGCTTCCTGATGGGTGAGGAGATTGGTCACTGCAAGAGGGTCTGAAGGACTGACACCACACCCCTCAAGTTTCTGCTACAGGGGTATCTTCCTCACAAACAGGGAAAAGAAGGTAAATCTACATAATTTTTTCTGTAAGTCTAGTAAAATCTACCAATAGTTTCTCTTTCTGATGTAAAAGTCCAGGACATCATTCAGTGTCCTCATTCATTGCTTTAAGGTCTCACTTGACTATTCAATGTGGATTATTGCATTGCTCATAAGGTGTACTATATACTGCCTTTTTCTTATTTTCACTTCTTTTCACTCCAGCCTGAGTCCTGGTGTAATTCTGGCAAGTAATTTCATTTTACTGAAAGTTTCAAATTACAATTAAACACTGAAATCCTAGAGACCCCTTTGTATAAGCACTTAGTAGGTAGAATTCCTGCTGAAGCTAATGAAAACACAGCCTTCACACCCCAGTCCAGAAAAGTACACTGGCACATCAGCTCCATTTGGGTAAATGTGTTTCATGACATGTATGTACTCCAGTGCTTTGTTATACTAGAAACCTGCCTGAAGGGTAGTTATGGTGAATAATCAAGCCAAGGAACATATGTTCTGGGCTTGAGTACTGTAAACACTTATAAATCCTAGCACTATAGAATTATTAGGGTTGGAAACAACCTTTAAAGATCATTTATTCCAGCCCTTCTGCCTTGGAAAGGGACACTTTCCACTAGACCAGGTTGCTTCAAGCCCCATCCAGCCTGACTTTGAACACTTCCAGTGCTGAAGTATCCAAAACTTCTCTGGGCAACCTGTTCCAGTGTTCTCACCATCCTCACAGTAAAGAATTTTTTCCCCGTATCTAAGATGAATTTTTCCTATTTCATTTTAAAACTGTTACTCCCTTTCCTATCACTACATGCCCCAATAAAAAGTCTCTCTCCATCATTATAACCCCCTTTTAAATATCTAAAGGTTGCTAAAAGGTCTCCCCAGGGCCTTTTCCTCTCCAAACTAAACAACCCACATGTCACAGTATGATTTGCAATATGGGCATTAACTGACTGTTGGCTTAAAAATAACTTGTTTCCTTTACAATAGTCTATGGGGTGTAGAATGAGGGTAGAAAGTAGTTTGGATACTTTACCTGGAACATGCCTCATGGGTTAAAAACTGGGAAACAAAGGCACACCATGCAATCAACTCTCCTACGTCACCTGTGCCTGCAGGACAGTCTCTTGCTCCTTTAGCATTTTGGCCTGGAGCTTCCATTCTGCAGCTTCGTTCAGGAGCTGTGTTTTGAGCAACAGAGAGAAAATTGTTAGATCCCTAATTTATCAGTCAGAAATCCTCATTCTGCAGCTACTCATGCACCTAGGTCTGCTACTGTAATATGGAGGCATCTAATTTCCAGGTGAACGTAGTTAGAGGAATTAAGCAAGACAGAACATTTAGTGTTATCCTGAGACATGGGACAGACATTTGAATAGGAGTTCAAAAGCTACTTGGAATTAATCGTGCAGTAGAGTGGGCTATGAAAAGTGTGGTATTTAACCTTATCTTCACCAGACTTCTAGAGAATGGTTGAGATACTTTCTGGAACATTCATTTCAGCACAGCTCCAGCCAAATTCCTGTTCTCCAGTGAATGGCAAACTCCCTTTCACATTAATGATCAGGGCTTTATGGGTTTGGTCACAACCAGACATGCCTCAAAAAATCTGTAAATTCTCAGAAAGGGAATGCATAATAAATGCCATACATTTACTGATGCCTGCTATCTTTGGGTGCTATTTGCATGGAGAAGTGGAGAATCCCAGCTCAGGGTGATAAATGTATCTGATCTCTCTGAAATCAAGGAGGCAGCCCAGGAAGAGCTTGACTGCAGTTTCATCCCTGGCTGCTCCTGGGAAGATACAATTCCCTATTTCAAGCTATTTGGCAATATTGCATTCTGATGTGCAGGTTGCAGAAAGAGCAAATGGAGGGTCAGTCGAGGATGAATGAGTTGTAAGAAAGAGGTGTACAGAGACTTTTCTGGCTGCAGTTCTGAGTCGTGCACAGTAGTATTTTAGCAATTGGTTTAATCTGAAAGCAGGAAACATTTACTGAAGTGTTAAGGAAATATACCTGTCACCTACCAAACATTTATAAAGTGTTTTACTGGTAAGCCCAAATGTATTTTAGAAAAAGGATGTTAATAATAGCTTGAGAAATGAGACATAAAGAAGTTAGTTTACCACAAGATTTTACTCTGTTGGACTAAATTGTACCTAAATTGTACTGTAAATTGTATTTAAAATAGCACAGTTGGGGTCTGAAAATATATTGAAATTTGAAAGAAATGTGTACATCAGTGGATCCTACTTTTATACTGGAAGTGAAAAGTGAGTATAACCACATACAGAAAATGTGATCTGTAGTAAAAACTTTTATTCCAACCATTTTATTAGAAATAACACAAGTAAACTACTCAAATACCACCTGGCAAAATAGCTGAGGATGTACCCTAAAATGCTGACTACCTTAATCTATTTGTTGCACAGAGATTATCTGAATTAGACTTCTTGTTTATCTATACATACATATATTAGCTCTAGAAAAATATCAATTTGGCCTTTGATTTGGAACCTCCTGAATTTTTGCCATCTACAATTTCCTAGACAAGAATGTTTGACAGCTCAAGTATACATTGTGTGAAAAAAGCTCTATGAAAAATGTTCTATGTGTTTTCTACCAGCCTCTTAATATTTATTTTGATGTTTGATTCAATGGAGATAAATCAATTTCTTGAATTTAGTTCTTACTGACTAAAATTTCACATAGGTTGTGTTATAGCCAGTAAAAAGAGACATGTGTGGGCCTGGGTGAAATGAACCTCAGTCCACGCATTTATTTTCTCAGAAGAGGGTGGTGTGTTTTACACATATAAAAATAACCATTTTTTTAAAAAGTTTGGTTGAAATCTGGATTTTTATGTTTGACCTTTCTTTGCTATCTACTTGTTTAGGCATTTTTTAGGAATTACAGGGTATCAGGTTTGGATGATTTAATGAAAAGTGCTTTGAGAACCTTCAGAGCTATTCAGTCTCTAGGCTAGTCGTTACTTCCAAGGATTGCACTTTTATCTGTATTGCTTTAATCTCAGCTAGGGTTACCTTCATACCCAGTCTGACTGGAATAATGAAAAGGTCCCACCTCCTGAGCCATGTCTTCTGCCACAGCACAACAGATGGACAGTGAAGGCAGAGAAAAGTTGCTGCTTTTGTCTGTTAATGAAATCCTCTCTTGCTGACCCACATAGCTTCTGCAGCCAGTAAAAATCCAAGAGTTAATAAAGTATTTTGTAATGGAAGCAAACCACAGAGAGCCTTGCTCAAATTAGCATGTGTTCTTATGCAGCTCGAGGTCATGCAAACACCAAGCTGGGAGAAAATGAATCAGGACTGATACATTTATTACTAGGTTATGAAGTGATAACAAGGAGCTGAAGTAAAAAGAAATTAATAAATATTGCATGTGGTGTTTACAAAGCAGCTCTTGAGTGAAGTGTGGGATGTTACACTCTATTATTAGAGCTATGATAGCTGCTGGAGGCCCAGACAGTCACATCATGCTCAGAACTAAAAAGACCGGTTCCCATTTAATGACATACATCTAGGGACTGGCTTAGTGAAAATTAAGCTTCCCTTTTTGATGTCAGACTCTGTGAATTCCAATTATGTAGAAATCTGGTCAATAACTTGCACTTATACAGTTGAAAGCAACAGATGCTTTAAAGTGCCGTTAATTGCACATCAAAGTCTGTATTACAAGTGCTAAAAATACATGGTATGGAGAGGAAGTCCAGGTAGTGCTAACCAGTTATGGGATGATAATAAAATTGCATCCTTTTGTCAAGACGGCCCTTTGTGTAAGCTGCACACTATGAAGCATTGCTGCTTATAGAGAGAATTTTATTCTTTGATGCATGTGCAGAGTGAATTGTGCAAGCAATGAGATGACCTGCCTATTGAGACTGCAGGAGGGGACATCTCTCCTTGTCTGAGGTAAAGAGGTTTTGTTTAGGGGCAAAAATTCCTACATTGAAGAACTGTCTAGGGAGGCATTAAAGTGAGCCTTCGAAGTGTAATCTGATAGACAAAAGAATACAATAATTTTAATTTAAGATCATTTGCAAAATCCTGCAGCAGAAGTCATGCACAGGGACATAGAAAATGCTATGGTTCTGAAAGCTGCTCTAACTTTGCACATTACTGATCTGGAGAGAGTTACAACAAAATGAGAGAGTTGTCTCTAAACCACCTTTATTTCATACATACATGTATATACATTACTCCTACAGACACTAGCACAATAGCTGGCTGGGTGGGACTAAGATCACATCAATAGGATTGAAGTGGGAGCCAAGTATAGGCCAGCTCTCTGTGTGCTGGGCTACCTGTGATGGGTTGTGCCTTGACTTATTGCACGGCTTTTGGCCTGCCACTTCAGTTCTTCAGCTAAATCTCCCTTGCTCTGAGGTGTTAGCTATATATCACTAGCCTGCCTCAAAGACAGGGTTTTTAAGCATTAATCTGGACAGTGTGAGAAATATTCTTTGTACATTCTGCATACCATTATACAACCACTGCTTAAAAGTTTTGTAGCTTTTCAAACCTGTTATTTCATAGGTGCTAGTTATACATACAGCAAAGCCAGAAAGAAAATCTCCCAGTTGTGCACAGTGATGACTTTCACTGCTTTAAAAGAAATGAAAATACCATAATGCTGCATAACAGCTCTAGATAACACAAAGATAGGTCTATCTATCTATCTAGATAACACAAAGAAGTTTTGACTAGGAACAGTGCCAGTCACAGGTGACAAGCAGCCTGTGACTTATATTCTGTGAGACACAGGAAGAAAGATCATTGATACATGTGTATGTCAGTTTTCCACGGAGCTAATGCCTAGTCTTTTACATCTTCTATTTCGAGGAGGGTTTTTTTTTTGTTGTTTGGTTTGGTTGTGGGTTTTTTTCCCAGTAACTGAAGTCTAATAGTCAGTATCAAAACCTCCCAGTGATGGCAGTAAAGTAAGCCCACATTTGCTTTTCCATTGTAGGTGATTTCTTGGACATGTTTCTTGGGATTTAAACCTGTCAAGAATCAATGGTCATGAGTGGAATTTCAGAATCTGGCCTAATGTAAGTTTCAGAGTGAAAGCAAATAAATCAGCTGGACCACAAATTGCAGTGACATGCAGATCTGCACAAAGAGGAGCCTCAGCTTCTCTTCACCCTAACTCTTTAGCTGGGAATAAAGCTGAGCGGCAATGGACATTCCAGCCACAAGATCAGTGCAGCGAAAGAGGGTAAATGCTCTTATAGGCAACTTTAGGTAAGAGGTGTTTGTTGTGTTTCCCTTGTGCTCTAACCATGGAGCCCCACATTTTTATCCATATTTTCAGATACCCATTAGCCATGCTTGTGCTAATACAGTAATCCCTTGAATATTGCAGGGTATCGGTTCTGGAAAGATGCCGCAAAAGTTGAATTCTGCAAAGTAGCGACTCATACATATGTAAGTGTCATCTGTCCCCTCAGTGTTGGCCTGATGCCTGCCCTGGCCATGATGGGAATGCAGGACTACAAAGGGCCACATTCCCTGCCCAGCACTGCCACAGGAAAGGTGCAGTGGTTTCAAAAGTGGTTTCAGCTGTTTCAAAAAAGCAAAACTGAAAAATATATTGGTTACTGTTCCTTTAAGTGCTTATAGTGTTTCAAAGACTGTTAGGAGTTGTTCACAGCAGAGGTCTCTCTAGATGGGCCAATCTAGATAGTGAAAATTAAGGAATTTTAGTCTTTCAAAGAACATGACAGGAAAAGTTAAGAAAGAGCACTTTACTGTAATGTTTTGACTCAGGGTGGTGGTGGGAGCAGCGGGAGCAGAGGCAAACTTCCCAGGGTTAAAAAACCACCTTGTATTGAAGCCATGAATGGTGAGCCACAAAGTAGCGAGGGATTACTGTATATCTATTTCAAGATATGGGGAGGGAATAAATGTCCTCTCTTTAGAGCTCTCTCATACTGCTTCTGAGTCTGGAGGACTGGTGAAAACCAAAGCTTTCTTCCAGCTGATGAGAGAGCCTGTCACTCCTCCAGAGTAGTCTTGGCTGCTGCCACAGCTGAGAAGAGGGAACATGCATTATGGTTGAACTCCAATTCTTTGTGGGCGTGAGGATTGCTGTGAAAATATCAGGCAGTCTGAGAAAATTAATTTTGTTCTGATTGAGTCACAAAACATATAAATGTCCTCCTCCCATCCCAGCTGTGTCTGTGGGGGACATCCCTCCTGGACCTGCTCTTCCCTGTCCCCGGCTAGAGCTGTCGCTCCCTCCACATAGGGAGGAAGAGCAGAAAAGGCTGCTTAGTGCACCAAGACCCTTCCTGTTTGAAAGATGGGCTGGCAGACCAATGTAAGGAGGGGGAGCCTCCATCACAGCAAGCAGCTCCTGTGGACTCCTCCACTGGCAAAACTGGACTTGTGGAAGGATGCCTGGAGAGGGTCTGAACCTGGGAGAATAGCAGCTTTCATCCATTTCACTTTAACCCCATGTTCTTTTTCTCCTCTCTGATTGTTTAGATGTGTGCATTTATCATGGGGGGAGATAGAGTATCAAATACCAGAGCCATTTGAAAACTAATGTCATCACCTGACCCAATATCATAATTAATCTACTGTGTAGAAACAGTGAGTTATCTAGAGCAACCTGTAGTCTAACCTACTGCTCTTCAGTTTGCTTCTAAAACTGTAAATGCCAGTGAAAGCAGCCTTTCAGAGGCTGTTCCTTTGACATTGATGGTAGCTATAAAAACTCTGCTATTGTATCCCGGATTGAACCTGAAGAACCAACATATTAGTGAAATAGCATGCAGGGCTTGTTTTGACCTAAAGTTAGATAAAAGACAGACAGATTACAATGATAGGTACATATTCCTTTTCTTTCTGATGTCGCTCCTCGGCTTCCTTCATCATTTCCTGAGACTGTTCCAACTTGGCATCTACCAGTTTCTGTTGAAGTTCTCTGTGCTTAAATATTTTATCAAGGTGCTGTAAGAAAATAAATTGTGCTGAATGTGCAGGCTTAATTATCTACATAGAACTTCACGCTTATGCATGTACAGTTATTTACTGGAACACCTGTAAGACAAAAGGAATGCAAAACAAGAAGACACCTAACCTATTGCAATTACCAAAAAAAGGTTGAAGCTCTGATAAAAACAAGTTTTGCCAGAATTTGCATGAGAAGGGAAAACAGTTTACATTATCAATTTTGATTTATTTGTGTGTGTGTGTGTGGGAAAGCCCTAGCATCTTTGTCAGTTCTATAGACTATATATAAAGTCATCAGCATAATCCAATATGACTGAAGATCAAATAACTACTCATCAATAGTAATATGATGGGGACACACTTTTTTTTAGCTGTTAAATGGCCAATGTGTGAATGAATGTCTAAAGGCACATTGCACCTGCAAGTACTTGGGAGCATGTGCATAGCCCATGCCAACCTCTATGTAAACACAAGCCCAGTACATTCTCTTTGCTCTAGCCACACCTCCACAACCTGGTCTTGGAGGGCTTGGGTGAAAGTACATGAGTAGGGATCTGAAGATCAGACCAGATAAACCAGTGGCCTCCTCTAGACTGTAAAACGTCTGGCTCCATGGTGATCTTCAGGAGATAAATGTTGCTGCCTGTGTGCCTCAGCCCTTCTCCCCACAGCAGCAAGGCTGCTGTGGTGCCACAGGCAGGGTAGGGTGCTGTCCCACACAACTCCATGCCCACAGAGTCCTGTGGACTTGCTACAGGCATAGTCCCACTCAGAGGGTAAAGTATAGTGGGGGCTACTCTCGTTACCACTGTGAGACACCTGAATGATAGTCAGCAGGAAGGACAGGCTGCTGGCAATGCTTTTTGCCTTCCCTGGGACAGATGGGTTTGCTGCCTGTCCTCTCCAGTAGCCAGGGCATTCCTCTCACCTCTTCCCGAAGCTCGTACTGGTCAATGATGCTCTTCAGCTTCTCTGCCAGCTCTGTGTTCTCCTGGCAGAGCTTCATGTTCCTCTCACTTTGCTGCTCGATCTGAGCCTGAATTTCACTCAGTGTGCCCTGGAAGTGATTAGTTATTTCTTTCCTCTTCTCATCTTCCTCCCTTGCCCGTTGAATTGTTTCCTCCTGTTGTTAAATGGGAGAGAACACAGTAAGTAAGAGGCATAATAAGCAGTTCCAGAAAGATACTGTTTCAGAGTAGCAGAAGGCTTCCCTTTGAAGGATTATGCGTGTTTGTATTCCTCTTTGGAGATTTTCCCGCTTTCATCTGCTCCAGCATTAGGCATGACTCTAAATTTATAGAGCTAATTACACAGTGGCCTTGAAAAAATTAGGGAACTAAGAATTTGCATTTATAAAGATAGATGTAGAGCAGAGCTTCAGATCAAAGCAAGCCTGAAGAGAGGACATACATGCATGCCTTGATTCATGGTACTGCAGCACAGCTTTTGCTTTGGAAGAAAATGTTTAGTGGAAGCAGTCAAAAGCTCTTCTCTTTCATTGAATTAAAAAAAAAAATCACCATTTAAAATACCTGACGTTAACTAGGAGTCTTTATATCAAATTTATGGCCTTTAGGATTGTAACTTTTTAAGAGAAATCCATCACTTGCTGAAGAATCCATTCCAATTCCTCAATTTTCCTCCCCTCACTTTTAACTGACATAAACATTTGCAATAATTTATTATTGAGTAGAATCAAGGAAAGCTTGTGGGATGTTTCTTACAAAATCCAAGTAAACATTCAGAATGGTTTTTTTTTACCTATTACTGAAATTCTGGCTTAGATTTGTTTATATAAAAGACAATGCAGAAAGAATCTGGATTCATTGGTTTGGACCCAGAAATAAGGACTGTTTTTATTCCCCACACATTTGCTTCCAGGACAGTCTGCTCTTCTAGGGAATGTAATCCTAATAGTGGCTAAGACCATATCTGCTGTAGTTACAAATCATTCCAGGACCACTTTAAGAATTCACATCACAGCATGCAAATGGCATATTCTAATAAGGTTTCAAATAGCATAGTCATTTTCATAAAAATCTCTGATAACACTGCATACGGATATTTTCTATAAATATATTTGAATAAAGCCTCAGCTGACTCTAATAAGGTATAATTTGAGTCATAAATGTGACATAAAAGGTGTTGATTCATGCCCTACTCTGAAAGTAAGTTGAATACCAAATGACCCAATTTCTACTTAGCATGCATCACACAAGCCTGATCTAGGACAAATGCTGTCTAAGGTAGGGCATGTTTGTCCTTTTGCTGACCGGGGAGCAGTAGAGATAAGAACACTTTGGGTAATGGGAGGAAAGCATTGGAGCTATCAATAATACCACAGTGCACAGAAATCCCCATGAAGCCCTGCTGTGCTCTGCAGTTTACACAGAAACACGTGTGTGCGCTCATAAACAGAGTAAAACAAAGCATGAAACCAGAAGGACTCTCCCTCTTCAGAAAAAGCAAGAATTTCGGATGGAGCTGAGCAAATGACTTGAGGGCTGGGTTCTGGTTCAGTACCTGGGTTGGATATTGGACATGTGGGAAATTTGCAGCAAGATGAAAGAGAAGCTCAACAATTTATTTTTTTTTCAGTTGACGAAAAGGATTTTGAAAGCTGTTTCTTGACTGGCAATTGAACTGTGTTTTGTTTCTAGCTACTTTTTGTTTAAGTCTTTTTAGTAGAAGAATGCTGTTCCAAAGTACAGTTAAAAATGCTGTTCATAAGGTGTTTTAAATCTACTGCTTTAGCATTCCCCAAAGGAAACATTTAGTTTTCTTTTGAAATAGGATGTTTACAAACAATGTCATCCTTTTCATTTTTGTTTGAAACTTTGCCAAATTTAACTTGAATTCCTAGATAGTTTTGATGAAGTCAGAACTCCAATTTACCTCTAATACACTGTTGAAAAAACTCCCCATACCTCTTAATTCTCCATTGTATAGGTGTGACCCTGATCAGGGAGAAGAGTGACCAGGTGCTTTCACTTTCAAAAGTCAGAGTGAGAAATTGAACTTGTATGTCTGGAGTCCTATTTCTATGGCTTCAAAATCCTTCCTCAAAAATGCTTTATTGTTTCAGTAAACCAAATAGTGTTACAACTGCTGTGATTTAAAGCTCTCAGAGTAATAAATCCAGCTGAACATAAAGCAAAAAAAAAGGGTGGATTGTGCATATGTCACAGAAAACGGTTCTGTTACAAGGTGAAATGAGACATCCTGAGAGCAGCAATCATGCAAATGTTAACAAACCAACTCTCTGTGCATGTGTTATTCAGAGGACCTTATTCCTTCTCTCCTGAGGCAGAATAATTATACAATACAGAGCACAGAGACAATACAAAGATTCATGGTTAAATACACTGAGCCAGCAAGCATTTGGTTGCAGGACACAGTATGTCTCTGGATTTTTTCTGCTTTGGAGAAAAATATATTTGAGGCAGCTACTTGCTTGAGGAAGGGGGCTAGTGTGTGTCTCAGAGAGCTCCTTGGAGTCCCCCATTTATTAAATGCCTGAGATCCCAGTCACAGATTAAAGGTGGGTCTGGGTGAGAGGAACTGGCTGAGCAGAAGGACAACTGTGTGGCTACACAGAGACTGAAGAGCATTGCCTCTTCCCTCTAGCAAGTACCAAAAACCTCTGTGCACAATGGTCTGCCATGTGTGCAGCTGGCTGCAATGCTGCCAGTGCCCAGCTGACAGTAGGCTGGTGCCTGGTACCTCAGGTATGTAATACAGTTTTAATCTCAGAGGCTTCTAGGTGTTACCAGTAATACCACGGTAATGGTGATGGAACTTTGGAGACGTCTGCTTTAAACCTGAGCCTTTAGTAGTGTATGGTTGAGGCTGTGCCTTCACTGGAGCTAGATAAGGGGCTGGATGCCCACAGTGCCAGCAGCAGAGCCCTACATCCCTGCCAGCTCTGCTCCAAGGCTGTGAGGCCAGCTCCCCTTCATCCACCTTAGCTGGGCAGGCACAGTCTGGCAAAACTCAAATCATCATAATCACCCAGTTTTTATTATCACTTGGCTACAGCCCTAGCTTTTTGCTTATATCCATCCATGTCACACGAGAAAATGCATTTCCCCAATACTTTCCTTAGTGTTTCCCATTTCAAGACGCCATAGTGTAAATTAAAATCCTGAAGTTTTTCCCCAAACTGGAGTCTTGAAGACTGAGTACTGTTTTGTGTTACTGCTGTTGCAGCTGCAGTAGCTGTCTGAAGTCCAGAGCTCCTGGCTTACTTGGTTGTAGGGAGCAGAGGAGAAGGTGTTTGGAATGGTGACTTCTCAGTGTCATGATGGTTAATTCCTAACATGCATACAATGCTTGGTCTTGTCAGTTGCTTCACTTTGTGCTTATTCTTCTAGTGGTTTTTAATTAAGTGTTCAATTTCAGTGATAAAAATAAAGCATTGTAAATACTTTTAGATTTCCAGTTGTGGAAAACTGAAGTACAGCCATAAACTATTGTTCTTGTTTCTCTGCCTTTTCTTAATCTTTACACTCCACGTCAACCTTTCAAAGACATATTCCTATGTCCTACTCTAATACTGCTTTTGCTCTCATGTTTTGCTGCCAAAAACGTAACAATGCATTGAATAAGACAAGGATATTTTGCACACAAATGTGAGATACTTTGACAATAGAAGAGTGTGATTGTTTCTGGAATTGTCCTTGTGCCTCTCTGGGGCAGCTCAAGAAGGCTGAAATCCTATCAGCCAAGAGGGTATTAGAGTGGAATCCTTTTTTTCAATGAACTGTTCTCTTCATTCCCACGCATCACCTTTGGAGCCAGTTTGGAGCTGAGCCCACAGCTGACTTTTGTATGAAAGTCAGTACTTAATGTCTGGTGGCAGGAAGGACAGGGGACCTGAGAGGTTCTTGTCGCCACAAGATGCTAAGTAGCTACCAAACTGTCAGATAATTGGCAAAACATGAACTCCATGCAGAGAAATGAGTTGTTGTGGGTCTTAGCACTTGCACTGGGAACACATTCTGCTATTTCATGAACCTTTAATCTGCTTTTCTTGGAGGGAGACTTAAACAGCTGTGTAACTGCAAGGAAATAATCAGAATAGCTGGACTGTATGTAAGTCAGAATTTGAGGCTGGTATCCAGTACTAACTAGAAACTTTTCTTCTCTGATCTGTGGATTTTCTCTGTGGATTTTCCATGCTCCTCTGCATTGCATATTCATCACCACTTGGCTTCATGGATCTCCAGTTAATGGGAGTTCCACACAGCAGATGAGTGAAGATGACATTTACATGACGTGATGTGCAAATAATGTACCACACGGTAAGTTAAAGGAGGTTTGTGATCTGGGCAGGCTACATTTCTCCTTTGCTATTGAAATGGCACAATCTCCCACAGATTTTATTTCCCATGATTTGGAATATATTCAGAAGTGCTTATCACAAGCGCTAAAAAATTATGAATCAGCTTCTCTGTCCTGTCAAGACCAAAGTAAGAGCATTAAAGTATGAGATTTAAAAAACAACATTTGATGGATTTTCCTCTTTTGGACCCTCTCAGTACACTCATAAGTGAAAGAAAATTGCACTAATTTAAATAAATAGAACATGAGTTTCTGGAGATTGACAGATCTCCAGGAGCTAAAGCTCAAAGACAAATATTCCAAGAACTACGCTCTATATTCTTAGAGAGACAAAACTAGATAAATATAATAAATGCCTTTCTTTATTAATTTAATTCTCATGTATTCTGCAAGTGTATTTTGTCTTACTGTCTTATTTAACTTTGGTTTTTTTCTACACTGAAAGCACAGGAACCAGAAGAAAGATGGTATTTTATGTTTCTTAGAAGGTCTACAAATTCTTGGAAAGAAGTGACGAAAAATTGAACACTTCTTCCTAGTACCAGATCTGTCACCTCAACTACCTTTCCTAGGTAGTTTTTTATCTAATTTTTATCCTGCATAGGTACAGGATAAAAATTAGAGTTGAGTTTGAAATTGATAGGTTTATTTAGAGGACCTAGTGTTATGGTTTAGGGGGTTTTCTGCTGCTCTGGTAGCGAGGGGGTTAACAGCTCAGTTCTTGCCTAGGCTCTCTCCGTGCTGCCAGGGCCTTCAAGGTTACAGAGTAGAGATAAAAGCGTCTCTGCAGAATAACATACTTGGGAGAGAAGAAAAAAAGTTCAGTAGTAAGATGTAGCGTGCCAGCTCAGAACCTGCGTCGGGAGGCTGAGAGATTTGAAGGCCCCAGGCCCACGAGAGAAGGGGTAGAGATGTTCTTCCAGGCATCCCGCTGCTGCTTGTGAATTGGACTGACCATGGTGAAAACCTATGGACCAAAGAGAGAGAACCAGGACCGCAGAATCCGTCTAAGCATTAAGACTGAAGATGGAGAGGTAAAAACTGGACAACACTGCTGATGTGTTGGAGCCCAGAGACAGAAACTTGGAGCTAGCTGAGAGCTCCGCAGAAATCCCTGGACAGACTTTTTTTGGGCATTGTTATAGTATTTGTGTACTTTGGGATGGGCTCATTATGAAGCAGAAAAGCCAGTACTTAAAAGCTGCAATCCTGGCTGTGACTTCTGGACAACAGAGAATTTTTCAGAAGAACTGTCGTCCTCAGGTCGAGATCTCACTTGGGAGTGGTCATGAAAGACCTTTCCCTCTTGTGAGAGAGAGAGAACTTTATGGAAGGGCAGAGAGATGGTTCCTACCCTGGATCTGATCAGAAATACCAACTTGCCTGGTTTACCCCTACCCTGTGTTCCCCCTTTTTCTCCTGGTGGAAAAGGGAATATTACATCTATTGTAAGAGAAGGAGGGGTGGGGGGAGAAAGGTTGCCTTCTAAATGATGCTTCCCTTGCAGTTCTGAGCTTGTTAGTTAGAAATAAACCCTTTATGTTCTTTATTTATAGTTTTGCCTTGCTTCTTTTGCCTGTGACCAGTTTTATTTTATTTTCCAGTTTTATTTTCCAGTTTGTTTTTTTTAGTTTTCTCCTTCAGGAGAAGTTGGGGTGGGCCTCTGGCATCCAGCCAGGGTCAAACCACGACACCTAGTCACAAAGTAAACCAGTCCAACAAATGGAAGAATATTGGAAAGAGTCTTTCCTAAATGTAAAGCTGAAATGTGTAATGAAGTATTTATCACAGAATCACAGAATCACAGAATATTATGAGTTGAAAGGGACCCACAAGGATCATCTAGTCCAACTCACCATCTAACACCCGTGCAGAGACTGAAAGCCCATCCCAGAGCGGTAACACAACCTAGTTCCCTCTCAGTCTAGCAGGCCACTCCGAGCCGGAAGGGACCCAGGACCATCCAGCCCCACACCCCCGAGCTAGACCATGTCACTAAGCTCCTCATCGAGTCTTACAGAGAGAAAGGCAAAATCATGCTCTTTGGTAGTGAGATTAATAAGCATAAAGTAGCTGGGAAATTGTGTGAGAAATACAACAAAATTTGCTCCAAAGAGGTTTTCTAAATAGAAAGTTTTCCTTATACCTCAGTCTACACCAATTTGTTCCCCTGATATGATTTGTTTAGAAATCTCAGTTAAGGCTATGCAAAGCACTATCACTGTACTCTTAATTCACTTTAAAACTGGCTTGTATTTCTATTGAAGGATTTTACCCAAAGATGGTTTGGCAAATCAGTGTGGATAAATATTAAGGTATAGCTCAGGTGGTCTGGTAAAATGTCAGGCACAAATTCAATTTTCACTACCAGTTCTGTTCTACTATAACTAGGCACACAGAGATTTGCTTCTAGTTTCCCTATCTGTTAAACTGCTTTTATCCTTTGACTAGTGCATAGTTTGAATGTATGTGTGACCATTTCCCTTCCCAGCTGTATTCTTACCAGTGTACAATAAAAGTCAGAGCTACACCCTGAAGGCCCACTGCTGAGATGATGGAAATGAATGAAAATCCATTTACAGTTAACAGAGGTTATATCAGGTGGAATTCTTGCTGCTGACAATTCAGATGTGTAATTTTATACGTAACTATATCCCCATAAAGAAGGGGGTTGAATAGATCAAAGCAGACACTCTTTGTATAATAAAACAATGACCATCACTGACATGTCCTTAGGGAAAAAAGGACAATCACAACAGAAATATACTTCTTGAACCTTCAATTTTTCAAGAAGCATAATCACATTATAAATTTCACATTTAAATGGTGTGATGCACCCAGCAATAGGCAGACATGCCATATGGATCCCAGCCTTTTGACACTTCTGAAAATTTCCTCTTTGAATTGAGTCTTGTAATCCAAATGACTTCCACAAACAATATTGTCATTCTTCCTGTCTTGATATTTGATGTCTTGAGGCAAATGTCTTGACTGACTGTACTTCACAAATCACTTGAAAAAGCCCAAGTGCTCAAATTACATGAAAATACCCACCAGTCTTCTGTGAGTGCTGGAGCAATGCTGGTGTTCCTATTTTTCTGTCCATGCCTATACATCCTCATCTACCAGTCCCAGGGACCTGGTCTGTTAGCACCACTGCTTTTCTCTGCACTGAGCTCCCTTATAGTGCAAGGAAAGCTTATACCTAGTGTGGGCAAATCCCATGTCCAAGAGCACTTGGATATTGCCAAATGAGAAATAAAGGAGTCTTGGTGTAAATGGACCTCAAGTCCAGAACACATATATAATGATATATTGCATAAGCAGAAGCAAACGCCTCTTTGATTTGGTACTAAAGCAAGATTGGAAGGTATCAGCATTTTCTTCCTCTTCACCACTGGGTGCCTTGATAAAGCCATCACTCACCTTGAGGTTTTTGTTATGCCTCTGGAGTTCCCTGCACAGGCTCTCCAGCTTGCTGCGGGCGAGGATGGCTCGGCTGTGCTCACTCTGAAGCTGGTCCTTCTCCTTGGTGATCTGGGCCTGCCGCTTCTGCAGGTACTTCAGCTTTTTCTGCTCGGCACGATGCTCTTCAAGCTGGGTGGGAAACAGGGATTTGAAATAAAGAGGGGCAGAAAAGAAAATTAGTTCTTTTGGTTTAGGGAAAGTCTTCTCACTTTCTTAACCTCTAAGTAAATTTTTTTGTATTTATCAGTGCTATTGGGAGTGGAGAGAGAGTGCTGGAGAGAGTCCCAGGCCTGCTCACTGAGAGAACCCCAAGTGTGCTGTAATGTGGGTCAGAGAACATAATTTTTAATGTTCTTGTCCCACCCTTTCAGCCCTTCCTTCTTTGGTTTGAATTTTTCTGAAGGACACGTGTGAGTTGTTGTAGTTGCTCATTCTTTTTTACAGTTTACTAAAAAGGAAGTGGCTTCCCCAATACCTAGGAACTTGCTGGAAAAAACAGCAAGACAGGTGCTGTTAACCAGAGATGTTGTATGTGCGGGGCCTTGTTGGTGGTGGAGGGGAATTCTCTTCAGGGATGAGTTTGCTACAATGACATCTGGGCATCTTATCTTGTCAGGCTCCTCTTGCTTACAGGACCACATGAGAGCATCTGTCTGTTGTGTTTCTGGAGGTCCTGTCATCAGTGGGGTGGGTTATGCTGAAACTCTTTTGAGCTCTTTGTCTCCATACAATCATTGAAGGAAGTGTGGACCATACCTGATATTCATTTGGGAATCTGTTGTTCCTGTGGTTGCATGGCTCTTGCCTTCCCTGGTGAAGGAGGAGGACGATGTCTTTGGAGGCGGGAATGAGGGGCAGTAACAGACTGGCTAAGAGCAGTCCCTGTATAGTCTGTTGATTTCTTTCCACACATACCTATTAATGGCTGTTTGGAAAAAGTTTCCTGTACTGCAAATTAACACTGTAACTATCAGATCGAAGAAGTGCTTCAGCTATGAAGCTTTTAATGATTTCATCTGCCATTCCAACATACAGCAGCCTCCTCACTGTATCACAGGTGTGCATACATTGTGAGATATTTCTGAAGTCCAGATGTTTTCAGGTTGAAAAACAGGAGAACACAAGCTGCAATGTGCAAACCTTAATACATTCGGGCCTCCTATATTGCGCACCTGCAGTTTTAATTTGGACCCACGTAGCCCAACTTCCATGTTGAATGGCGGCCACGCCACTGCCGCTCGTGCCCCACCCCGCGGCCGCCGCTGCTACCACCACTGCCCCCGCTGCCGTCACCCGTGCCCCTGCCGCCGCCTGTGCTGTCCCCACTGCTGCCTGTGCCCCCACTGCCGCCCGGGACACTGCCCAGGCCCCGGCTGCCACCACCGCCTCAGCGGCAAGTCACGCATGTGCAGTTGTGAAACAGGTCTCCTACATCGCTAAAAAATCATGCCGCTAAGATCTGAAGCCACAATACGGAGGGTGTGAAGTGCAAGACTGTAATATTAAGACTATATTATCTAATACAGTAATACCTTGAATTTCGTGGGGGTTCGGGTCTCCTCAGGTGCCAGGAAACCGCGCATCCACAAAGATAGGCTCATCATGAATATGCAAATAAGACACACGTGTCACCCTGCCCCCCTCAGCCACGGAGCATTGCACTCCATAGCTTGCAGCAGTGCCAACCAGGGCTCGCAGGGCTCCATCTGCCCCAGCATTGATGTGTTTTACATTAGATATCAGGCAGATTTGTAGATTTGAATGAAGGTGCCCACCCCAATATGGTGGCTGATGGGGGAATAGGCAAAAAAAGCAAATTGTATTTAAACCTTAGGGGGTTGGGTGCAGTGGCACCCAGGCCCAGCAGTTGCTGGGCTTGCAGCATGACCTGGGGGTAGGGGTGAGCTGTGGTGGCAGCAGGACCTGGGGACCAGGATGAGCTGTGCTGGCGGCACGAGCTAGGGATGAGGGGGAGCTGTGCTGGCAGCAGGACCAAGCAACCAAGATGAGCTGCGCTAGTGGCGTGAGCTAGGGACGGCGGGAGCTGTGCTGGCAGCAGGACCCAGGACCAGGACAGGCTGCGCTGGCGGTCTGAGCTGGGGACAGGAGTGAGCTGTACTGGCAGGAGGACCCAGAGACCAGGATAGGCTCTGATGATGGTGTGAGCTGGGGACGAGTCCTGCTGCCAGCACAGCTCCCCCCAGTCCCCAGCTCACACTGCCAGCACAGCTCATCTTGTTTCTGGAGTCTTGCCACCAGCATAGCTTGTGGTGCGACCTGGAGATTAGCATGAGCTGTGTCCAGTGGAGGGTGACCCTCCACGGCCCCACGGCAAGCGGCTGTCATAATGCGTTGACACCATGTAACCTTTACAATACTCATAAGGGAGGGACTCTGGGTGGTCGCTGAGTGAGCTGCCCTGCCCCACAGGGCATGGCAGTTCTACCTCCCGGCACAGGCTGGTCCCATCCTGCCAGGCAGCAGAGACACTGAGCATGTGCAGACCGGGAAACACTAGAAAAACATAGATGCCAGTTTTTTCATGGGAAAAACCGCCGTGAAGATCCGAGGCCGCGAAAGTGGAAGCACAATTTAGCAAGGTATCACTGTAATACAGTACCACTAGTACTAATTATCAATGCCAGTATGACTGAAAGTCTGTGAGCATAGGGGAATAATGTGCAGCTCAAACAAGACAGTCAACAAGTATCATATTACATATCTCTCTGCCTGAGGATCTGTTTTCTGCAGATGTTCTGTAATTTATGCCTACAGTAGAGACCTCTGTGTATTATTAATCAAATCACATCTAGGTGTACCAAGAAACAATGCAATCATCAGCTTTGAGTACATTTACAGTTTATGTCCAATTTTCAGCATGTGCATTGTGTTTTACCCCCATAGATCAGAATAGGGGCCTTTGCATCTAATCAAGCTGCACTAACTGAAATAATTTTTCTAGTATTGTAGGGAGGAAAAAATAGCCTTTCTGTAGTAAAGGCTGAGAATTGCTTTTCTTCATAAGCTTGATTTTGTCCCCTTCCCATTTCATTTGAGAAACATAAAAAATACTCTTTTTGCTTCACATTTTGCATGGACAGCCTATGCTGAGAGGATAATGATTTATCCAAATTTCACATTATTCACTCAAACTGTACATGAAATAGGGGGCTTAGAATAAAGCAGGTCTTAATCATGATCAAGAGAAGTATTCCAAGCACTTTTTGCCCACTCTTTTTTTTAACTTCCCTCTCCCCCATTAAAATGACTTGTGCTAAAAACCCGTATCTCAAAGTTCTCCGAAATATTTAAGACTACTGTTGCATTGAAAAAGGGAATTCACTGGTAAATAGGAATGACAAAAGGGCTGGCAATGGCAAATTTTCAAGAATAATTAGTGAAATATAAGCTAAAATGAAATGCAAATAGAAGAAATTATGATTTTGGAAGGCTGACCTGAAGAAATAGTCAATTTAGGAAAAAAGTTTTATC
Source organism: Pitta sordida (assembly GCA_013390025.1). NCBI lineage: Eukaryota > Metazoa > Chordata > Aves > Passeriformes > Pittidae > Pitta > Pitta sordida. The sequence goes on along the minus strand of WEKX01018221.1, from coordinate 141,053 downwards.
TTGATCCCACTGCAGACAATGGCAGCACTCATATTTATTTGTGTATAGTTCTGGCATCCAGTACTCGTGAGACCCTAAAGATCTCAAAAAATAAGCCTGTCACAAGCAATTCTGCAACAGCTGTTTGTGGGCAAAAGCTGTAGTAAAGGACGGTCTGCTTTACTAACCCAATACACTAATATTAGTGAATAATTCTCTGATGATGGATAGTGTGGCGCAGCTTGTACCCAAATGGCTATGCTGTCCTGCTTCCCTGTCCCCACAGGCGTGGCTTTTTCCTTCGCCTGTGCCAGGGCATGCGCTGACTGGTAAATAACATATCACCAGGTGGCCAGGAGGGAAGGATTGGTGCCGTATTAGGCTCCCAAGTGCCAGAAACCTCTTTGGCCACAGCCAGCCCAAACACTACCTAAAGCAGGTGAAGCCACTGCCAGCACCTAGCACAATCTGCTACATGGTTACACTTTCCCCTGACCTGTGCTGCAACAAGTGTTTGTGTTGCCACATGGCTTACCAGACCAGGGGGCTGATCTGGCTGGAAAACAACTCAGCAAAACAAGAAGTGATCTGAAGTGTGTGATGGGGATGGACAAGAGGGAGCAGAGAGAGAAGTAACAACTACAGCAAACTGCTGACAAGCTATTAATCACACTCTGTGCTGAATGATCAGTATAAGGCTTTCTCCAACAAGATTTTATTTGTATTTATTGAATGATTTATTTTAGTGGCATTGTACAGCATATGAGAAACAAATGCTCAGTACTTTTGTTTTAGCACCTTTCTCCTGCATGGGTTACTGGCAATATGGCAATATGGTTTTATAGAGTGCTCCAATGCTGTTCAAATGCATTGGGGAGTAGTTTATAGAGGAGTAAGATCTATTTCAGTTGATCTGTGAGCATGAAGTCCCTTTAAGCATGAGATAAACCATGAACAGCCTGAGCCAAATTTATGAAATCAGAGAATTTTACATGAAAAAAGATAAAGCTAAACTTCACATTGTGATGAGACCTGGACACATTTGTGCATAAAACCAATTACAAAGCCAATCTTCTGCTTGACTCATTTTTCAACACTCCACAAATTGCAATACATTGAAGCCTTTTAATTTATAAGATTTCCACAGCTTATGGTACTTTGACAAGTCCTTTGATACAGTCCTTTGACTACTTAGAAAAAAAAATCATCTGAAAATAACCTATCTTAAGTATGGAAAGAACAGAGTTGCATAGGTGGCATTGTTACAGGTGTGACATTATGTCGGCAGGGGCTTGGACTCTTAATTTCACTACGTTGTGGTTTCTCTCATTATTAGCCTCAGTGGTCGATTATCTGCTTCCTAATATTTTATACTAAGTTCTGTATTACATATTTTCATTTTGATGAAATCATTAATACATAATTTAAAGCAATACTCATATACAGAGACCTGCAAAACCTCTTGCAGGAGCCTAGACATTAGTCTCTAGTATGGGTCAGTTTGGCAAATTTGCATTTAAGTATGAATATTCTGCCTCATCTATGTTTTGACCCAAAGTCCAGCTTGTTTTCCTCATTATTTTTCTCCTTCTCAACTATAATAATTTGACCATGACAAGTATTTTGGGATTCATTTAGCAGGACAGACAGTACTACATGGGGTTTGACCATGCTGCATGGCATGCATTTTTTATACATTTCTATCTAGGCAGATCATACAAAGAAGAACCAATGATGTACTAACCAGCTCAGCATACTTCTTAAACAACAGGTCCAACTTCTCTTCTGGAGTATTCAGCTTATTCAAGCTTTGCATTAGTAGGGTGGCTTCTTTTCCTTCAAAAAAGAAGAAGCAGAGATTTGATGCTAGAGGTAGTTTGTAGATGATGTACAGTTGTAAAATTGGTTGTTTGATGCGTGGATCTGTAACAACTCAGAAGTGATGAAAGTTGGAAAGAAAGGAATAATTCTTGCGATGAGTTTCTGGGGTTTTCCCATAAGAACAAACATGCTAGAATTTTCCTCCATTTCAGACCTCAGGAATGCACTCTCTTCTAGCAAAAGCATTATCTGTGAAATATTTTTGTCCCGTGTAATCTGATTTTCATTTAATGTTTTTGAAACATGATTAGGTGACATACATGGCATATTTGACTGAAATGGGAGCTAAAGGGTGTGGACCCCAAAGGCCTGGAAATGGGTCTCTTTGCAAGTGAGAGCAGAAAAGAGCTGGTGTACTCAGCTCCTTTGCTTCTTAACTCATATAAGACATCAGGAAGATTAAGTCCGATATGGAGACTATGGTGTGGAAGTAAACAATCAGAGTGCTAGGTACTGCCAGCCAGGTCCTGGCTACATGATACTTGCGTAAATCTGTTCCCTGACTTGGTGCAGAGAGCATGTATATCAGAGAAAGTCTAATAACTCTCTGGGTGTGCATAGCTAAATCACTTCATAGTTATTTAGCTTCTCCTCTGATACCTCTTGGTATTCATTTCAGCCCCAAAATCAGCTGGAGCTTGAACACTGCTTGTTCATCAAATACAAAGTGTCCCTGGTGTCTCTGGAGATAAGGTTGGCTGTGGTGTCAGGGGCTTACACATGCTTTTCTGAATGCTCCTCTTTCCTGAGGCTGTGAGACAAAATCTGCTTTCTGCCTTAGGCTGGACGTTTTCTATTTCAAGTCTAGTGCAGTCCAGGAATACTGTCTGTGAGAAAATCCTTTATTTCACACTAAATCACCTCTGCAGCATCAGTATAAATAAGTTGAAGAGAGATAAATCCTGGAGTGAAAACTGTTGCAACTACAGCTGGAAAACTGTGTTGGTAAGGTTTTCACTAAGCTTGCTGAAGTACCAATAACTACACCAAAGCCAAGGTAACAGAAACTGAGGACTTTTTTTTTTCTTCTGGGCATTCAAGGAATTTGGGCAAAAAAATCCATTCTTTGTCCTAGGCTTAGTTCCTTGCCTGTAAGAACGTCATCTGGTGATTTCTCTCCAGGCTTAGTCTGCAGCTGGGTTTGAGTTTTCATGCAAAGGAGAGGCTTGAAGATTGGCCAGTTAAGTATAGGAAGGGAAATAAATTACATGTTTATTATATTGGAATGTAACCACATTGCTCTCTAGTGGTTGCCCAGCAGAAAGGACATGCTGTGCAAAAACTCCCTGAGACTTCTTTCTAGCTCAGCTAACAGCCCTGCCAGGGCTGAGGTGTTCTCTAAGCACTGTACTCAGAAAGAATAAATGTATTGGCTTATTTCATATAGTCCATGATGAGTCCAGAGGCTTGCTAAAACTTGCTAAATCAAAAATAACCTGAGCATGACTGTGAATTTGCTCTGCAGATTCCCATGACACATAATAACACCACAGCAACTTTGTGACAGATGCGTAGTCATACCTGGGGAAGCAGGAAAAAAAATTTACTGAGGCACAAATGAGAGGCTGGGTTTTCCTTTGTCTAAGAAGTGACTTTGTGCAGTGTGTCATCAGACTGACAGCTGTGGCTAAGAAGTTTGGGCAGCCTAGCAGCACATCAGATTTGTATGATGCAATTCTAAGCTTTTTACTTTTTTTAAAGGACTAATATATGATACAGTCCACATGTTGGGTAATCCCAAAAATAATTAATCAGTTAGAGGAAAGTTGTAATGGTCACTGTAATTCTTAGTGGTAACTGGAGGTACCTATAATAGCAGAGACTCAAAATGGAAAAGAGCAAGGACCAGGGAGTTCTTACTTGTGTTTGCAGAAGGTGTGTGAGAGTATTAAATACTTGCCTAGTCCTTTCAGAATTTTCTTCTCCAGCTTTTGCTCCTTGTTGCCACTGGGTTCCTTTGCTCTGGAAGCATCCCCAGGAGTCTGCTTCTCTTTCTCACTCTCCTCATTTCCATCTTCATACTCTGCATCCTCCAGGCTGCTTTGCTCTTGCTTCTCAGGCTTGTCAGTTCCTGCAGCAGTGCTCTCCTTCTCCATCAGGCTTGTGGCAGACCCATAGGTTTTAATGATGTCCTCTAGCTGCCGGCTCAGCTCCTCCGAGATGTCACATATGGCTGCTTTAGGCCAGGCATTTTGTTGCTCTGTGTGGGCTGGAGCAGGGGACACTGAGCCAGGGGCAGGTTTGTCCCCACTCTGCCCCTGGATGTCCTGCCGGGGTGATGTGGCAGACTGGTCATTCTCCATGCTTAGTGCAGTACCTGACGGCAAACAAATGGAGGGTTAATTTAAAAGCACACACAATTAGTCATCAAACTGTTCCCAAAGTTTGGTCAGCTTGTGAGTGATTTTGTGTCAAATTTGGGATGGCAGCTTGTTCACTGGCTCTGCTTGATAAATATATCACACTTAAATAAATAGCCAAGGTGATTTGCCCACTAGGACAAAGCAAATTATATAGTTTCCAGGAGACAAACCTATACAAATCTGACACTTGAAAGTGAAAAACCTCCTAGTCCCATTGCCAGCAATGACAGATGAAATGGAACCCGAGTCACACCATTTTCCTCTCTGAACACATTATCTGGCACATGTTTACTTTACTAGCTCTGTTTACCCGCAAAACTGGCTACCAATATGGGCAGCTTCACTTCAGAGCTGCATTAGTTTCATTTCCTACATCTTTTCTGTCAGCACATCTTAAGTCAATAATCATGAAAAGTATTTTAAATGAAACTAGTGCGCTGAAAATTGCACTGTGCCCTTGGAAAGCCCAGCATGGCGCTTGATCTACAAAAGTCCTGATTTCATACTGTCACAAAACTGCAAAGAATAAGATAAACAGCCCTAACCCCCCCTTGTCTTGTACTTGCTGCACGCTGCTGACAGCTTATTTGACAAAGTACAAAATACAGTATAAATCACAGTGAAATAAAACCAGACATAATATGATTTGATAGTCCATGGTGTTTTCTGAGGTGAATTTCAGCTGATTTATTCCCAGTTTGCAAAGGGAAGCTTTTGATTTCTCATGTCTTTGAACAGCTGCACTCAGCCATGCAAATACAGAGCTCCAAATGTACCTGTGTTTCTTCAGAGCCTGCTTACCCAGGAACTGGCAATGAGGGTGCTAGCTAGAGCATTTCAGGAACTTTTTCCCAGCTTTGCAAGTTATGGGCCAGCAGAAGCTGCATGTGGTTAGAAAATTCCGTGTAGAGAAGGATCCTTTCTTCTCGGAGTGCCAGCAGAGTTGCTGGCACCTCTGCATTGCTCCCATGGAGTAGTGCAGAGGTGTGGGTGCATAGCTGGGCCTTGCTCTGCAACTAGCCCCTGCTTCAGCTTGACTGCAGACTTTTTCCAGCCAGGAGTCCTTTCTCTCTCTTCTTCAGGCTGATTTTTTTTCCTCTCTTTAATGATATGATTTACAATGGTACCACTGGGGAAGGAAAAGAAGGAAGAAGCTTGCTTGGTTGGTATTGATCTAGCATCTGAGGCAGATGCTTTGTCGTTTTTTAAAAGACAACTTGCTTTGAAAACATGGACCTAACTGGGAAGCACTTTGTTCCCTGGTCATACAGGCTGTAATATCTGTAATATCTTCTATAATGTCTAAATTTCTTCAGCTTTCAAAATTGTAAACTGGCATAGCTGAAGACAAGATATAATAAGAGAGATGTCATTTACTGTAATAAATTACTTGGTGTTTGTTATTAGACTCTTCCCAGTCAAAGTGATGTGATGTTTGGAAATGCAGTGATAGTCATTGCTACCGCTAAGGCAACATTTTTCAAGATTTGTTTTTCTTGCTATATGACTGGGCTTGCAGATAAGATAGTCAAATGAGTTATCATCCCTCAAGCAAATAATTGAAGACTTTGAGTGGGGCTCAGGATGTGCTTCAAAAATTTAGCTATAAATCCATGCCACTGCAGTCCTCCCATAGGTACAACTTGCCAGCAGAAATGGCTCGGGAAGGTGATGGGACCTGGTCTCACAGATTCTGTCAGACTGTTGCATCCCATTCTTTCCTCCTTGTGGCATTGTCATTATATCACCGTGAAATGATTGTAAAATTATATCTGTCTGCTTTAATGTCACATTGAGTTTAATTTACATTGAAATATTAGAGTCTATATGTGCAAGTTTGGTAAATAATTCCAGATAGCATGAATGTTAGCCTACAGTTTGTGATCTTTTTTAACTAGAGTTAATTGACTGCCAAATAATTCACGGTCAGTGAGACTATCGTAAATGCTTAGCTAGAAACTTCACAAAGTATGTGTTTATCTCTGACATGTTCAAGCCAGTGTTTACAATTGCAATCATTAATTTGAGTTAATTGGCAGTTGCAAATCAATTAGCTAGAAAACACTGGATCATCAGCTCTTGTTTCGGCAGAACAAAACTCTCAAAATTATTGAACAAAACTCTCCCATTTTAACTAGCTATATTTTTAATATGCTCATCACAGGAGACCAGGATTGCAAAATGTTCCATTTCCAAACATGAATTTCTCTTCTGACTATCTCCCGCTCTTTGTAAGAAGGCACAAGTTGATGTTTTCAGCACTCTCTGACTCTCTTCCTTGCACACCTCCCAACTTCATAACTCATGGAGCAGAACTCCCTAGTAAAGGTTACCTCTTAGGTTAATCACAAAGCATGACTGCAAATACAGTAGGTTTTAAATCAACAGCAGCAATTGATCTATGCATGATGTTGTCCAGTAATAAGGGGAAAACATGGGTGAATGAAAGAGAAACTAGGTTTTTAGAATCAAGGACACAAGATGTTTACAAGCTGGCTTTGCAGGGAGTCTTACCCAACATACATTCCTGGCTAGAAAGGGATTAGTTATAATCAGTCTCTGAAACCATGGCAATTTGCATCTGCTGTAGTTCCACCCACCTGCCCAGAACGGTGAGCAGGTCGGAACTCCGGAAATACCCAGAGATAAATCTTTAACCCAAGGGTGCCCTCCCGCTGGGTCATACAGCCTTTGATGCTGGGAGATTTTACTGTCCTTGTTCTCTTTGTGCTCCAGCCTATTGAACCTCGAGGTACATAAGGAATCTTTCCTTATCAGGCCATAAAAGACTTTCAAAGCCAATTTTGGCAAGACACAAAGGGTTTAAATTATACACAATCTTCGACACACTAATGCCTAAAAGTTAGGTGACTGAGCCCAGAAGAGGAATTCTTTGGTATCTCAAACCTGGCCAATTTTATACTACCCACTTCTTGAGTTTTGGAACCCCTACTACCATTATTATTGCCTTCAGGCACATGAATTTCCAACAGCCTTATCCTGTTTTATGGCAAGGGGGAAGACTGACCAGTTATCTGACTGAGCCTGTCTATGCATCTTGTTTACTCTTTTTCTCCTGCATTCACAAATTCTGGACCTGTTCCACAGCTCTGAGATCAGCTCCTTTCTTGGCCCTGGTCTTTTGGATTGAAACTTGATCTCAGACACTTGTGGCTGCCATCTACAGATAGTCACTGTGGCTCTCCTCTCCCCCAGTAGGAAACACCCCCAAGAGCCAGAGGGTGCTGCTGCCTCCCCACTCTCCTTCCTTTGTTAAGAACCTGGGAAAACCAAGGAGAGCAATGTTGCTCTCAGCATAGCTGAGCACACAGCATTAGCCACCCAGCTGGACTCAGAGGAAACATAAAAAGGTGTACTACTCAGATCAGTCTGGTTACATCTTGAGTTTGTTGGTCTCTAACCATATCCCTTAGTATTTCACATTTACAGCATAATTTACATTTGCTGTGCTTTGAAATCAGCCCATATTTCCAAAGTAAAAGGTCAATAGTAAAGAGTCAATGACTGATACAGCAGAGGTGCAATAGTCATCCCTCTGCTGCTGGGAAAACTCTTCCCATGCTGAGCTGCACCAGCCCACCTCTTGTACCACTGGAGCTAACCCTGCTGCCCAGGCACTCTCCAGGCATGACAAAAGTCAATATTAAATGTCTTCTTCTTAGCTACTCTTGCAGGTTGTCCTGAAGACTTTCACAGAGTTTAGTATATCTTTTATAAACAGTGTGTTTCCCCTTCCTTTTCATAGGGTTTGCTTCCTCCTTTCCTTCTTGCAGTTTTAATTTCTAGGGGGTTTACTGACTGGTCTATATTTAGCTTTTGACTCTCCATGTATCCAGCAGAAGGACACATGGCACCTGCTCTGCAGCCAGGAGCTATTTTAAGCACTTCTAAAACTGGTAATGGTATTTAGCACTTTATGCTCAAAATTCACATACAAACACAATTCTCTAAAACAAAGCTTTGCACACACTTGCCAGCATATGCTGATAAAATCTGAATTTTTATCCTGATACAACACCAGATTGAACTACAGTAACATATCAAAGCAGTTCCACATGAAACTGCGGAATAGCCCACACTACTGTAGCTCCAATTGCCCTCCAGAAAAATATGAGTACGTACCTTCTTATAGCCTAGACACTGCTGTATGTGTTACTTCAGGAAGTGGTGATAAATCCAGTTATATCAACTGCATGCTACATTTGAATAGCTTTACAACTTATGCACAATTTTCTAGTACAAAGCCAAACAAAATTTGGAGGTTTCATAGCAGGTTTTCCATACAGGTGCAGAACCAGACGCAGAGAGTTTCTGAAGTCCACTACCTCACCTCTCATGCAGCTCCTGAGTCTTGATCACTTACTGTTCTGGCAAACCAGTCATGGCCCCTAGTCTCACTTCAAGGCAAAATCTACCAAAGTAATCTTAATTTTTTTTGATCACTCTTAAGAGAAGCATTTTAACAACAGCCTTAGATAGTTGCTTGTTTTCCTCAGACATCAGACGGCACCCAGGCATTTAAGGCTATTCCTAGAAAATGTGGGCTGATGTACCAAAAGGCAAGAACCTACATTAAACCCTTGTGCCATGTCACCAAGCAGTGACAGTAAGAAAACTGTTCATCACACTTACCGGAGCAAAGAGAAGAGCTGAGCAGAGAAAAACAGTCGGGCAGAAAGCTCAGACAAGGGCACACCAGCAACTGGACACTGGCTCTGTAATTCTGCCACTGAGGGATGAGGGATGGGGAGACCAAGTGAGAAGAGAAGGACAGAATGACACAGCAGGAGCAAACACTGCAGGGACTGAATGCGCACTTTGCAGGGCACTGTCTCTGATAGGCGTGCAGGGGAGCTGCCTGATAGCTGGCAGCACAAGCCAGCTATGTTGGCTATTCCCTGCTCTGATGGAGTTAGAGGAGACTAGAGACTCAGGCCCTCAGAAATAGAAAATAATGTAAGGATACTTAAACAGCTGCTACCCTTCAAATTTAAGCCTTATTCCCTCAATGACTTGATGGCCTGTGCTCTGTTAAATTTGCCTGTGTTGACTATGGATTTTTCTGTCTATATCACAAAGACTAGGATGGCTTTCCGTAATGAGAACTCCCAGCTGTGATTGCCCTTTGCAACCTGGGATTTGGGCAGGATTTGTTAAGAACAGACTGATTCTTAATCATAGGCTCACTGGCTGGAAAGGGCCACAGGAGGCCTTTAGGTCAATGCTAAAAGCAAGCTCAGCTGTGATCTCAGACCAGGTCTCTCAGGGCTTTACATTAAACACCTCCACAGACAAAGACTGCATGACCTCTCTGGGAAGCCTGTTCTCCTGCCTGAGAGTCATGCTGGTGAAAAAGTTGCTCTTTATACCTAGTCTTAACTTCCCTTGTTCCAGCTTGTGCCTATTGCCTCTTGTCCTCCCACTGTCTGTATTCTTGATTATTCTTGATTATTCTTGATTATTGATATTCTTGATATATTCTTGATATTCTTGATTATTCTTGATAATCTTGATTATTCTTGATAATCTTGATATATTCTTGATATTCTTGATTATTC
>WEKX01018221.1:112631-129964 GCA_013390025.1 Pitta sordida | reverse complement strand
TCTTGATATATTCTTGATATTCTTGATTATTCTTGATAATCTCCTCCAAAGCTGGCTCTTTTTCAGGCTGAACACCCCACTTCCCCTAACCTCTCCTTATGGGATAAGTGCTCCAGTCCCAACCATCATGGTGCTCCTCCAGTGAGCTGACCAGTTTCTCCCATTGAGGCAGCAATGCTAATGGAGGTTGCTGGTGTAGCTGCCTCCCTGATCCCAGCAGATCCCAAACAAATGCTTTTATTGCTGCAAAGGTAACCTGCTTGACCTACTTTCTTCATGTTATTGTGCTGGCTCACCTTGGCCCAAAGTTGTTGATACAAACAAGCAGAGCCCTTCCCAGGGAGCTCAGCTGCATGCTGCTTATGCAGCAACCAGCATTTCTCACTTCTGTGACCTGCCAGCCACTAAGGCAACATCTTGAGATGCCAGATTGCCTAAGGACCATCTGCCGCCCACTCCGTAGAAGGAGACAGAGGTCAGTTTAATGCATAGATATGCAAACAGCGGAGAAATGCTAGGCTGGTGCCAGAAGTGGCAACCAGGGCTATGAGAAGAGAAATGCGACTTGGTCTGCAGCAAAAAATAACAGGAATCAGAACTACAGCAGGCAGAAAAACACATGTATACTACAATGATTTGGAGTAAACCTTCAAACTGAACCATGGCACTAGAGGAACCAGGAATGCTTTCTACCTGATTTCCAAGGGATGTGAGAGAAAGCAATACTGGACAGCTCAGTATCAAGAAGCACCAGCTCAGAAATATCCCATATGTTAGCAGCATCTTCACCAGAGAAGACTAAAAGTCTTGCTATGTTTGTGGAGACAGTGTCTTCATGATGAAAATTCACACTTGGGGTGGTTNTTCCTCAGTCCAGAAGATCCAAAAACCCCCTTTCGTGAGGTCCAGCAGCTGAAGTTATAGGGCCTCGGGCCTCTCCCATTTCACATGCCTCATGGGCATGTCTTCACATGCCATTGGCCATCACTCAGACCGTCCTGGCCCCTGGACCCCTCCCCTAGTCACATGCCTTGCCAGGAAGGGAAGATAAGACAAAGAATCCTCTATTGTTTGCCTGGAAAAAGGAGAAAGTCCATCCCTTGGCCACATGCCTTGCAGATGAGGGACGGGGAGATAAGAAAGGAACCCTATTGTCTGTTCCAGTAAAAAGGAGAAAAGTTTTACAATAAAACAATAGGGCTCTCCCCATAACATTTCTTCTTATTCTTATTTCTCTGCTTGCAAAAGGCAGCTCCTTTAATCTGAGCATGTGTGGGCAGTCTGGTTTAAGGAAAAAAGTTTTTCCAACCCTCTTCAGACACTGGTGGCGGCTTGGTGGTGTTTCTCAGGAGGTCAGTTTGCAGTACCATTATTTTAGACAGTTACACTAGAAATACAATGGGAAGGTCAACCGCATCCTGGGCTCCACCAAAAGAAGCATGGCCATCAGGTTGAAGGAGGTGATTCTCCTATTCTACTATGGCCTCATGTGACCCCACCTGGAGCACTGCATCCAGCTGTCGGATCCTCAACACAGTAAATATATGGACCTGTTGGAGCAAGTCCAGAGCAGGGACACAAAGATGAACAGAGCACTGGAGAATGTCTCCTATAAAAAACACGGAGAGGGTTCGCGTTGTTCAGCCTGACTGGACGAGGAGCTTAGTGACATGGTCTAGCTGGGGGGTGTAGGGCTGGATGACCCTGGGCCCCTTCCGGCTTGGAGTGGCCTGCTAGACTGTGAGGCATCTAGGTTGGTATTATGCTCTGGGATGTGCTCTCGGTCTCTGTACGGGTATTAGATGGTGAGTTGGACTAGATGATCCTTGTGGGTCGATTCTGTGTGATTCTGTGTGAAGAAAGGAAGTTTCTGAGGAGACCTTACAGCAGCCTTCTAGTACCTAAAGGGGTCTTAAAAAAATGAAGAAGAGTGGCTTTTTACAAGGGTAGATTGTCATAGGTCAAGAGGTAATGGCTTCAAATTAAGAGATGGTAGGTTTAGATTAGACATGTAGAAGAAATGCTTTACTGTGAGGTTGGTGAGGCACTTGAATGGGTTGCTCAGAGAAATTGTAGATACCCCATCCCTGGAAGCGTTCAAGACCAGGTTGGATAGGGTTTTCAGCAACCTGATCTAGGGATGCAGGAACTAGATGGTCTTTAAGGTCCCTTCCAGCTTAAACTACACTATGATTCTATGAAATAAAATTGATCTGTTCTGTTTAAAGATTACCATTATACATTTTTGTAATTGCATAATAATATCATATACATATAGCATGATAATATACAGTTACAAGAATGCATGTAAGATATATAACAAAAGCACAGCGTCTATAAAGAATTTAGAAATGCCTATAACGTAAAACATATGATTAGAATTTGGAAAGAGCCTTCATAAAGGGTCTTGGGACACAGAAGCATGTTGGCATGTGAGCAATGGTCTAGAAGTCAGATGAATCTGGCAGTATTTCTCTGCCATTGGCACTGAACCAGTGTCGGGAGAGTCCTATGCTGTATCAATGAAAAGTATGTCAAGACCAATCTCTACTGGGTTTAATTAACTTCTATAAAAATGTCATAAACACCTGGACCAATGAGACATTTTGAGTGGTGGCCTCTTGTGAATCATTTCTCTCTTGTTTAGTCCTGTGTTAATGTGAAAAAAAGTGGAGGAGGGCAGAGGGAGTAATATACATATTTGAATTTATTTGCATACACAAAGCAGGTGTTCCACACTGCATCAATTTTCTATAGATTTCCTAGCTCCAAATCAATCTCAAAAGGGTGGGAAGGCTGTGACTGGCCTTCTAATAAGATTTTATGGCCTGAAGGGTTTGTCATATACCCAGTTTTTGCCAGGTTTTTTCGTCTACAGCTCAAATATCTTGGCTACAAATGGCAGTTAATAACACAGCCAAATTAGCTGACACAGAAAATCCCAATAGGCAACAGACTTAACTCTTTTAAGGAAATAATTTAATTCTTAATCTACATCACTAAGAACACAATTTCTGAATTTTAGCAAGGAAACCACTGTAAGAATCTGGAGGAAATCCCCATGCTCTGCTACTGAGCAGTTCTTGATGTATTCTTGGAAAGATTCAAGTCGTTTGAAACTTTAAGAGCTGGCAGAATCAATTATCAGGGTTTCAATTTGCTGTGGGCAATTTCCACTTCAGCTTGTCTGGGAAACAGACTCTACATGAATACATTGTGCTATGTGCTCTTTGGAGAATTTCACAGGTTTCACAGGTTATTCTGGGTTGGAATTTGGCAAAGTTGAGAATAACTTCACTTGAAAAATCACACAAAAGGTAAAGGAAACCCTCAGGTGAAGCACGCAGTCACACCTGAATGCATATCTGCCGTTTGAAAATAGCTCTTCTCTAATATATAAGGGTAATTTATTGGGAAGGGAAAGCGCATTATTCGCTGTTTCCAGTTTTTTTCTGGTACTGCACTGAAGTTAATGATGATTTACACAATTATAAGTGAACGTAAATCTAGTATGAATCTTCAGAAATGCACTGAATCCTGAAACAGTCTAGTTTAGTAATGCAATTTCATTTTAAAAGGATGCTCCTCTAGCTAGAAATTATTTTCTATCAACATACTGTGGGAACAGAGTTGGGCTAAGTCAACAATCAATCCTGGACATTTTCTGAACCTGCTGGGGGAAATATCTGGGGCCAATTCAGATGTGATCATGCTTGAAAATCACATATCTAGAATAATTTGGAAGTATTTTAAATGCCATTGGTAGATTGCTTAAAGGTGAATTGTAGAGAAGAAATTATCAATTCCAGTATGATATTGTAAACTGACTTGCTTTGTACAAGGTAGCTTTTCTGTCCTTTCTTCCCTTTTCCAAATCTTTTCATTTGCTAGTAATGTTCACTTGCATCAGTTTCATTATCAATATGTATCATTTATTTTAGATTGCTACTAGAGCTGGCTTGTAAAAATTAGGAATAGAAAAGACTCATTAAAGGCTCAGTTCTGCAGCTGCTCTATGTGTGGAGCTGCCATTGATCTCCCAAGCAGCACCTGCTGGTGAGCAGCACAGAAAATAAAGCAAATTAGAAATTGAAGGCTTGAATCTCTCAGCTGTATGTGAGTGGGAAAGCATCTCATAATTGGAGCCAAGCATCTTTCTCTGGAAAGGACAAGGTTCAAATTCTGCTGATAATCATAAGTAAGCTGTTGAGTCAGGAGAACACTGAGGTTATGACAAACCTGTCTAACCTCTTTCCTGGAGGGAAGAATAGGGGCTGACACAATGAGAACAACACAGATTGAGATATCACTTAAACAAAGCTTGGAAATTAGGGGAATATTTGTAGTGAAAGGTAAAGGTCTATAAAAAGAAGGGAGGAAAAAAGAGAGACAGTGATGGTGAAATAAGTCCTAATGAGAATCTTATAGGATAATGATAGGCTGGATGATGAACTGCTAGCTCCTAAGGAATGCTACAGTGATCAACAGAACTAGCAGTACTACTGTGTGATGTCCAGAACTGCTGCTGATGGAAACAATGGACCTATTTTAAGGCATGTGTGGAAAGAGAATCACTACATGGAAAACACAAAGAGATGCAAAAGGTATATTGGCATTGGCACAACAAAACTGTGAAACAGTGTTAATTAGATTTTTTTTATAAGAGTTTTCTAGCTATCCAGGTAGGAGCACCCTATTAAAGATAACAACATTTGTGAGACCAAATGAATAAAGAAGAAAATAAATGCCAGGAGATGAAAGGATGAATAAAGAAAAGATCAGGTGAGAGTGACTTTCATATTTTACAAAGCTGACAGACAAATACAAAAGGTGGCACCATTGTCACTAATTTCTCAGAATATAGTAAATCTTCATTTTGTGTACATAAAAAGCCTGTGCAAGTGATATTTGTTATGAAAGACATTTTGGTCTCTAATTTAGATCCTTGAGTATGATCCTTGAGTATGAGTATATGGATGGACATGTGCATAATATTTAGCCTTAGGTATCTTCAGATGTGTCTCCAAAAATCTATTACTATGAAGATAAAGAGTATTTTTCCTCTAACGGATCTCTAAATGAGAGGATGGGTCAGATCTCAGCGCTTCTCAATAACCTCGGAGCAGTTATGTAATCTGAGACTCCCAAACTATTTGGAGTATAGGGAATTGCATGCAAGGATCTAACACAATCTATTAAGTAACTGACCATGAAGCAGTGGTGAACAGCAAAAAGCACATTATACTCGTTTTCTGAATGGGTAAATTGAGAGATAAAATGTTACATGTTAATGCACAATAAATAATGACTTGCCCAAGGTCATGCAGATGGGAATGAGATTGCTCAGATTCTTATCTTATTTGATTGTGGCATGCTTGCTTTATACATGAAGACTAGAGTTGCATGTTCAGAGTGAAAGGGAAGTGCATCTCAAAAAAATGTTTGGTGTTTTTATGTGCTTTATATGCATTCACTTTCTGCAAAGGATTTGCATTGATTGTCAAATTTACTGGATCTGTCCAATCAGCTTGGATAAAGATGGTTTTAAAACCATGTTGTTCTGAACAAAAGAGGGCTAACTTAGGACTAGAGGGCCTAAATATTAACCAATATAAAAGAATCTTTCCTGTACAAGGAACTGTACTTCACATGATCCCGAAAAATTGTAATTCTGATTTTCATTAAATTCAGAAGACTTCTGTGAGATCCCTGAGACATTTTAGAGATTGTGACTACAACCCACACAGGAAAATATAAATAAAACCCAAGCACTGTCAGATCTTTTCCTCTCATCATTTGGTATCTCACCTATTTTCCCTTTCTTGTAAGGTATCCAGTGGGTGAGTCACCCAGAGCCACTGTTCTGTTGCATGCTTGTGGTTCTCTGGCACAGCAGGCTCCTGCTGTCTGGTTGCACCTCCATCCAGGCTTTTCAGTGTTAGCTTCTGTACCATAATCTTTTCTCACTAGGAGATCAGCTACCAGAGCATTCAGGAAGGACAGTCACCATTTGTAAGACTGTGGACTGTTTCACCAACCTGAAAATGAAAAAAAAAAATAAAACCAGTCTTTATTCCTATTCTTTTTAACTCCTTTGCCAGTCACAAAGACAAAAAGCTATTGGAGGGCACACTGGTCAGAAGGGTCCCCAGAAGTTTCCTACGTACCAGCCAACAGCAAATAAGGAGAAGATATGGTTCTTTTAAGCCTGTTTTTTCTTCTGTCTTCTCTTTCCTTTTATGTCACCAACTAATGTTCAGCTAGCTGGGTCCTTGTGAGACTCTATTTCTCCTGTTCTGTCGTCCTGTTCCTTCCTACACTGTCAGGTGTCAAGGATGCCCACAGGTCATCAATCTTCCAGGCAACTTTCATCAAAAAGGTGGAAGAAAACAAAGCAGCATTTCAGCTGATCATCCACCTCAGGCAACAAATGCTGAGGAATCACGAATCTGGTAAGCGCTGGTACAAGCAGGTATAAACTGGCAACTTGCCTTTCTAAAGGAAAGTGTGAAATCCCCCTGACAACAATGGATGCTTTACTGGCAATGTGAATTTGTTTGGATATTAAATACATTATACACCTACATCTTCACTGTTTTAGCAGAACAACCAGAAAAACGAAAGTGTCCATAACCCTAAGATGTAACGTACATGAAAATGAAACAAGAATGTACTTAAGCTTCCTTAAAAAGCAATATGCAATTTCCTCAAAATGAAGGAGGATGACAAAAACTCCGACACAAACGCCAATACATAGCAAGACAGTGTCGAAAGAGCGCTGGAGCACCAGGGGGCAGTGTGAGGGTGTGGAGCAAATTTGCATATTAACGAGCTGCCAATCAACACAGACGGAGGGCTTCGCGGGCAGGGGGCAAGACCTGCAGTACCATGGTACAGGAGACCCAAATGTATATGTTCTGAGCACTTTTAGGTCCACTGATCCTGGTGGGGTGACTTAGGGGAAGCTGCAGGAACTGCATTAGGCTTAGAACAAGCAATGGAGTTTTGGCATAAAGTAAGGCCTGTGCTCCAAAAGGGATCCCAAGGCTATGGCTATACCAGCTAAGCCATCAGTCAGGCCTTGATTTTTGACTTGGACTTCACCGGCCAAGCAGTTACCTACATCAGATGAACCCATAAATCACTGATCTAGAGTTTAGTGATGAAATTTATCTGGAAAAATCATAGGTGAATAATAACTTTAAGTCTTGTTAACCTTCACAATTCATAAATCAAGACCACTGTCTTTTGAAAGCTAACCAGAAAAAAAANTTTAAAAACAAACCAAAAAAAAAAAAAAAAAAAAAAAAAAAGAAGAAGAATAGAATATAGCTCCTGAACTTTGCCATATCTTCAATCACAGTCACTGGAATACCATTTAGGGCAAAGCTGTTATACACAGTAAGAGCTAGAGAGATCTGAAGGAAAAGCAAGAAAGAAAAGTAGTCCTCTTTTTCTTCCTTAGGCCAAAATACTGAGAATTCAGCTTTGGAATTTAGAAGTGCTCTGCTTCACTGGTTCCTGTGGAGCCAATCTGCTCCTTTAAACGCAACCCTTTGGTAAAAGCCTGAGAGAAAAACACACAGTTCTCTAATAGAAGACTTTGTTGCTTACAATATTTACATGCAAAACAAACCATGTCAAAAAGACTCCAGAATTAGAAGGTCTGGGCTAAAGGAATCAGTAACGAGTTGCTGTGAAGGCACTGTGGAATTGCCAAGATGCAATTCTTTCATTAGGTAAAGGCTCTACTCCATAAGCATCCATCACTATTCACTTTGACTACATTCATTTGGTTTAAATGTATATGATAAATCAAATTAAAAGGCTGCACTTTTAAATACTTTAATCAATAAGAAAGGCAGGGCTTCAGCTACACCTAGCTACAAACTCCCAGTACTGCAGCCTCCCTGCAGCTGCTCTGACAGCGAGGATTTATCTGTATGCCAAATAACTACTGCTCTGCTTCAGTATAGAAACTGCAAATTGAAACTAAGCATCTCCAAGTAAGTATCAAAAATTTAAACAGCCCCTTGTAAAAATCTCTGTGATTACGTGTTCTTTGGTATCTTTCATGAAAAGTTCTTAATTAAAATGCTGGGCAAGAGGATTCCATCTCAAAAGGAGATAGCTAAGAAGCAGACCAAGAAGTCAGGCAACGGGATGGCGGGCTGCCCTGCAGCAAGTCCCTATCTGTAAAGCCAGGGACGGGGTGAGATGCCTGTCAGAGGTTGCTCTTTTCCTTATAGGGCAAAGTCACACACAAGGTGACTTGTGACAGACCAGTCATCACCTGCCCCTACCATCCCAGGGCACAGCTGCAAACCCCCACCACACTGGCTGACCGTGAATCCAAAGCAAACATGCTGTCTCCTCAAACATTTTCAATTATGGACTTGCATTTGCCCTGATTAAACTGAAGCAAGGAAGTGCAGAGATGTGATGGTTCCTGGACACTGAAAGAGAGTCACACGAGATGAAGCTGAGATACTGTATTACAGGGGATTTAAAAAGAGAGGAGATGGTTTCTAGAAGCAAGACTGAGCACAGGCTTCAAGCCCATGTTTTGGCTACAACGGTTTCCAGTGTCACAACTGACTGCAAATGGAACTGCTCCCCACTTGCTTCCCAGGAGCAAGGACACATATTCTATGTTTGTCCTCAAGGGTAGAGAAGCTGGCACACAGAACTGCAGGTTTCATTGGCTCCATCCAACAGCAGCTTTGCTTGCTTGCATCCAGCAAAGAAAATTTAGGGGTTTGGTGTAAATAATGATCTGTGAAGGTTACATCTCACATTTTCTTGAACTCTCCACTTTTGTGGTGTACAGTATTGTGTGCTGTCAGACATGACAAGGAAAACCAATCTGCCCCCATCAATTCACTGATAGGCACCTGTTCACTGCATGTGGTTTAGGATTTACTGCTCTTCAGAACTTTTCCCTAAAATTTTCTCTGTGATGGTCATAAGTAATTTTTTTTTCTGCCTGCTACTTAGAAAGGCTTTATATTCATCTCCATACCTGTGTTTGAATCCAGCCCTTCATCTCTTTGTAGGATCACACTTTGGCCTTAGTGCAACCTGCTGATAAGCAACCCAGAAGCAACCCAAAATATAAGGATACAACCCTTATAATCCCACAAGCAACCTAAAATGTAACTATGTATTTCATTTCTGTACAAAGCAGATGTGTGCAGAAGTTTGCCTTCCTTTCCCATTGTTGGAAAATCCTAGGTATCCATTTCTGCCTTAAAATACATGCTCCACTTCATACAAAGTTGATGAGGAACATCAACATTGACATTTATAGACAACATCAACATAACATTTATAGACAGAGATAATATCACTTATTAGACGAAATAATGTAACTTAAACAAAGAGAAAAGATATTGAGAAATAAGCCTTTAAATGCTTATCCTGGCACGGAGAGAGAGTAAAATCTGAAATACTACTCTGTATTACGTACTTCTGTTTGAATAACAGCAGATGAGATATTCTACATACTTTCAGAAACTTTGCCCTCTCCTGCACAGTGCCCTAGCACTAGGAAAGCAGCCTGCAGGAGGAAACTCAAAGGACAATTGTTAGCAGGCTCTTGGTCAACACTGCACATAATTAGGTGTGCCTTTAGTATCTTATTGTGATGAGCATCTGCTGAATATGTATTTAGCTTTTGAGCTTAAGAAATGTTGTGTGTTCACACTAATAACTTCAGGCACACTTTTAGGAGCTTGATAATTCTTAAAGTTTCTTTTATTTTACTGTATTGCTTATCAAATAGCTAATAGGTTGCCAAATGAACACTGTAGTAGAGAGAGATAACAAAAGAACATTGAAAGAACAACGTGAAAAGTGGTTATCATTTCATGAAGCCCAATAAGGCAGAAAATATTTTGCTTGGTTTTAATATGGTAAATAAAAATTCTGTCAAAATCAGTTTCAAATTGGCCCTCTAATTTTTTAAGAGGGGGAAGGGCACAGCGGATGGAGAGGGACTGCAATACCTGAACTAACTCTATTAAAAACCTGGTCTTGCAAATTTTTTTCTAAAATGAGGCAAAGAGAATAATAGAGAACCTACTATAACAGCAGCTCATCTGTTCAGTCATTTGATGTATCTCGTTATTGTTGCAGCTATTGAAACTCGGCTATATCTTGCATTTGAGCACAATAGTGGCACCATATTGAAATGTGTAAATATATTTTCATAAACTATGTAAAACACCTCCTCTGTACTGTCTAAATGATGCACTTAGAATACGTGAAATTCTGAGAAAATGCCGCTGCCTTGGGTTTCAAATTCCTCGTATTCCTCATCTGAGTTTTCCTGCACATGCAGTGTTATCTGAAAAATATATCTGCCAGACTATTTAAAAAATACTTTGTCTTATCATCTAAATGGCTCTCGTCAATGTTACCTAGTCCTTGTTCACACTGCTATCCCTATGAGTGATGGTACAGAAATAGATCAGGTTAAGGTCGGTGTGTGTAGCCCAGATCCGTAACATTGGCTTTTCTTATTCCTGTCTGCAGTAAACCCGCAATGAGTATTTTGAGGAAATGAAGGCTTCAAAAAGGACAGCTGCAGGGTCAGAGACAAGAACTTCTTTTTGCGACTTTATTTCCCTCCCCTCCATGCTGTGCCCACCTCAGTTTTGCTGGGGTTTGTGATACAAATGTGTATTGGCCTCGGGTACCAGCTCACACTGGTAAGCCCAGCTGTGATAAACAGCTAGGAGGGAGCAGAGGCAGAGGGCAGGAGTAACAGGGTAGGCACATGGTAGGACTAGGAGGACTCCTACAGCCAGATGTTGTCGCAGAAGCCACCTATGCCCTGAAGAAGTACTTCTGTGGGGCTCCAAAGAGACAAACCTCGGACTGGACACCAGCGATTCACAGGGCTTAGCATCCAACTGAATGCAGAAAACATCTCCCTGTGGAAANGCAGGTGGCTGCGGCCGCCGGGCCGGGCTGGGCCGGTCCTGCTTCCGCGCCCCCGCTGATGAGGAGGTAGCGGCTCCCTTAGTACACCTTCCAGCCCAGCGCCCACCCGTGCGTTCTTTATTGGCCGAGCAAGAAGGACGAGGATTGCGCCTGTCGGCGCCTAATTGCCCACCGAGCGTGCCTTGCGTGGCGAGTCGGCTTAGGGCTGATCTCCCGTCCAAATAAAGCAGCGCGTCTATTTATGGCCGTGGCTTACAGAAGAGGAGATCTCATGTGCCATGTTGGAAGTTCTTGAAAAACAGCCAAAGTACAGAGGTCAAGTTTCCTGTACTGACAGCAACTTAATGGGACGCGGGACGGCAGCGTCCTTCGTGAGCAACCGGAGAACTGGGTTGCTGTGCATCCTTCATTAATCGCTGGGTTCCAATAATAAATTATTTCAGTGTATTTCTAAGCAGTGTGGAGGCCAGAGCAGATCTACTTGAAAGTCTGTTACTCCCTCAGCCACTGGGAGCACTGCCAAGGGGTTCATGCCAGAAAGATGAGGGTCAGGCCCCCAATATTGCTTGGTGGATGGTATTATGAATAAGAAAATACACAGTTGTGATCCCTGGGATCTGACTCCTCATTAGAAATTAAGGGACAAGGTAGACAATGTGATTCTTTTGCAGATTTCCCCCGGGCCAACTTTTAAGAAATCACAAAATCCCTTGGTGATGCTTTGCCCAAAGCCAGTGCTTTCAGAAGCTGCTTTTACTCAGAGGCAGCAGCTGTCAGGAGTTTTGCAAGGAATTGTATGCAAATAGACTCTACCAGTGTGCACATGGAACTGCCTATTCTTCGAAAAGCTTATATGGAAGGATTTAATGTTGACAGACTTAAGTAGTGATGTCTCAATTGTGAAGAATCCGTTGTTTAACCAACTTTATGAAGCAAAAGCGCCCATGATTAAAGCGAGAGTATTCCCTTGTTTCAGATCATCGATGCTTTAAACATCTATGTAATTTGGTATGCACATAATTTGATAGTATTTTACAAGAGATTGATTAGAATCAGAAAAATCATCCTCCCAAACTCCAGCAGAAGAGGGCAATGCAACAAACATAGCCTTAAAATGGAGAAAGGATTTATATAGTGTCAAATTGGGCAATGGCTCTTAAAACTACATCTGTATTCTTCTAAACGCTCTTACGTTATTGGTGAGTTGGTAAGGTATGATTCACTGCCATTTGATGTTAAATTTACTGTCACAAAATGTTAGTGATCACTGACTGAAACCAGGTTGCTTTTTTTAAATTCTTGGATACTGAGTTGTCTAAGAATGCCTGCAGAGAACATTTTGTCATCTCAGGTTTTCCCAGAAGTGTACACTTCCTTATTTCTACCCCTGCTAATACTATTTTTTTTTTTACATTCATAGAACATATTAGCTGCTTCCTGCCTGTAAGGCAAAGAAGAGCAAGGTGTCATTTTTTTCAACAGCTGGGACAATCTTAGCCATAATAATCAGTTTAATTTCCCAGATTGATTCAAAACACTATTTACACTGTGTGGTGATATCCTCCCCCATTTACATGACTGGGTGTAAAGTTTAACTACATCCACCATGCTGGGTTTTTTTCCTAATAAATTCAGAAGGCATGGCTTGAAAAATAAGCAAAAAGCAACCACAGTGGTACTGCTCCTCTATCAAACTTGGCAGGCATGGCTGAACGGGATTACATGTATTAGGGTCCTGATCTCACAGCTCCCACTGAACTAGTAACTTGTACAGGAGCTTTCCAAAGGCTGCGTGAGGGCAGAAGGCAGCAACAGTTGGCACTAAAGGAGCAAGATATCACCTGCCTTGAAATAATGGGCATTTTTCTCTAAGATATTTAAAGTAGAACTGTATGGATTGGTTTCAGTGGCTTCAGTTGGTACCAGTTTCTGTGAGAGTGATCAGAGGTATCCCACTCTGGAATATTTGGAGGATATATACCCCTTCTTCGAAGTCACTGGAAATGAAATGCGNNNTACAAATAAATGCAAAAAAAAATCCCCTGGGAAAAAAAAAAAAAAAAAAAAAAAAAAGACGAGAACATAAAAAAAGAAACAAATGAAAGGAACTCTGCAAATACAGATGTTGAAATTTTCCAATTCCCCTAGCAAGACAAGATAAGCAGGGGATAATCCTTGTTTATCGGTTTTTGGGGTTTTTAAATAAAACCTGAAACCAACAGGCATGTTTTGTTTGCTTCTTCTCCAAGCCCAGGACGAGGAAATTCGGGAGGGCCCACACCCCTTCGGGCCGGGTGCTGGGCAGCGTTGCCACCTGCGGGCAGGACGCTCCTTCCACGGCTCTCCTTGGACCGCTCGGACAGAGCTGTGACGAGCACTCGGCCGGCTCCCCTCGCTCCCAGTCATGCCCTTCGCTCTCCCTCACCTACGCCTCGGTGCAGGCTGCCCGCACTGCCCACCGCCTCCACGGGGATCAACCCTCCCTGGGGCCCCCGCAGCGGGGCGGCGCAGGGAGCGCGGAGCCCGCCGGGGGGAGCCGTGGGGCCGCCGGNTATTGCTTGGTGGATGGTATTATGAATAAGAAAATACACAGTTGTGATCCCTGGGATCTGACTCCTCATTAGAAATTAAGGGACAAGGTAGACAATGTGATTCTTTTGCAGATTTCCCCCGGGCCAACTTTTAAGAAATCACAAAATCCCTTGGTGATGCTTTGCCCAAAGCCAGTGCTTTCAGAAGCTGCTTTTACTCAGAGGCAGCAGCTGTCAGGAGTTTTGCAAGGAATTGTATGCAAATAGACTCTACCAGTGTGCACATGGAACTGCCTATTCTTCGAAAAGCTTATATGGAAGGATTTAATGTTGACAGACTTAAGTAGTGATGTCTCAATTGTGAAGAATCCGTTGTTTAACCAACTTTATGAAGCAAAAGCGCCCATGATTAAAGCGAGAGTATTCCCTTGTTTCAGATCATCGATGCTTTAAACATCTATGTAATTTGGTATGCACATAATTTGATAGTATTTTACAAGAGATTGATTAGAATCAGAAAAATCATCCTCCCAAACTCCAGCAGAAGAGGGCAATGCAACAAACATAGCCTTAAAATGGAGAAAGGATTTATATAGTGTCAAATTGGGCAATGGCTCTTAAAACTACATCTGTATTCTTCTAAACGCTCTTACGTTATTGGTGAGTTGGTAAGGTATGATTCACTGCCATTTGATGTTAAATTTACTGTCACAAAATGTTAGTGATCACTGACTGAAACCAGGTTGCTTTTTTTAAATTCTTGGATACTGAGTTGTCTAAGAATGCCTGCAGAGAACATTTTGTCATCTCAGGTTTTCCCAGAAGTGTACACTTCCTTATTTCTACCCCTGCTAATACTATTTTTTTTTTTACATTCATAGAACATATTAGCTGCTTCCTGCCTGTAAGGCAAAGAAGAGCAAGGTGTCATTTTTTTCAACAGCTGGGACAATCTTAGCCATAATAATCAGTTTAATTTCCCAGATTGATTCAAAACACTATTTACACTGTGTGGTGAAATCCTCCCCCATTTACATGACTGGGTGTAAAGTTTAACTACATCCACCATGCTGGGTTTTTTTCCTAATAAATTCAGAAGGCATGGCTTGAAAAATAAGCAAAAAGCAACCACAGTGGTACTGCTCCTCTATCAAACTTGGCAGGCATGGCTGAACGGGATTACATGTATTAGGGTCCTGATCTCACAGCTCCCACTGAACTAGTAACTTGTACAGGAGCTTTCCAAAGGCTGCGTGAGGGCAGAAGGCAGCAACAGTTGGCACTAAAGGAGCAAGATATCACCTGCCTTGAAATAATGGGCATTTTTCTCTAAGATATTTAAAGTAGAACTGTATGGATTGGTTTCAGTGGCTTCAGTTGGTACCAGTTTCTGTGAGAGTGATCAGAGGTATCCCACTCTGGAATATTTGGAGGATATATACCCCTTCTTCGAAGTCACTGGAAATGAAATGCGGTTAGTTCCAGTGCTTGGTTCCAGTGCGATGCAGATCTGGATTGATGCAGCAATGGCCTATGTTAAACCTGTGAGGTGAGAGGAACATGATGACACCCACCACCCTCCCTTCCCACACTACAAATACTTTTTACATATGTCTTTTTACATAACTATTCCAGGTGAAACAATAAACATACAAAAGAACAAAGTCTAATATATAAATGAAAGCAGATTTATAAAATTACAAGTTTAATAGATAAATATAATAAATACTTTATGCATCATAACTCTGGACAACTACATTTAAAGCAAGTATGTTGGCAAGTCACAAAAAAGTTGCGCCTTGGCAACTTTATTTTTCAGAAAACCACACTGACAGGCATATTACAATGTTACGCATGAGGCTTTATGCTGTAGGTTATGTTCAAATCCCACTCACCTACTGAGTTCACCATGACATATATATGGGTGTAGTGTACTTTCTATTTTGGAATGTCTTTTTGCACACCAACATGGTTGTACAGATAGATGTTCTACTTACCAGGGACAGTGGGGAAGTTTTGAAGAAAAATACTGGTAAATGAGTTCTAGAAAAACTAAAGCATTTCTTAACTTTTTATTGACATTGGCAAATTAAAATAGAATAAATTAACAATATTTTCTCAAAAAAATGTTTTGTACAAAAATACTGTCAAAATTTCCTGAAAAGCTTTCAACACAGTAGTATCTTTTCATGTACTGAATAAACTATATTAGCACAGTGTCAAAACGCTGAAGACAGAAACAAAATAAAAAAAAAAATCTGTGAAATGTTTGCCACTAGTCAACATTCCATCCACACCATATTATTGTCTGTACATATGGGGGAGGGGGAATGGGTAGCAGACTTTTTAAGTAACAGTATTACTTTTCCTGATCTGGAAAGGTTTGGCCCACATCTGTTAAGCTTCCAGTTTAGCGTATTCAGAAAAAAAAAAGAAATAGTCTGCACTGCAATGCATAGTTAAAAATTAAGCAAGATGGCAGCTTTTGTGCAGTAGTATCTGCCCTTCAAAGTTCATGCAACCAACTAATGCATTTTTTCCCTGTTCACTCAGAATTTGAATGCAGTTCAAGTCACTGAAAATCATCGTTTACAAAATCCACAAGATTAAGGAATTTGCCAAGATTATTATCTAACAGTTCAGCACTGTGGGAATTATGGGCCCGTTACTGCGAGGAAATTAATAGAGGGAGGTGGGAAGGGAGGTGACCAACATAAAAGGCAGAGTTTGCTAGATATTATTACTATTGGAGGGAAGGTGAGTGACAAGGCTACAAAACCAAACCCAAACCCAAACAAAAAAGTGGCAGATATTAAAAAAAAAAATTATACAAGCGCATAGTTGACTCTGCTTTCCAGATTCTCACCTTTTCATGCCTTGAAAAGTGAGACACCGTGTCTAGGGGAATGTTTTCATTCGCACCGATAAAAGTCCTTTGTTTGTTTTAAATGAATCAGCAGCTCACCCTGCTGGGCTGCTGTTTGCAAACGAAGTCTGTCATGAAGTCAAACTCGTTCTGTCCCAACCACAGCTCGGGAAGCTCCTTGATGCGATCCAGCCCCATTTCGATGACTAAGGACATGAGGACCTCCTCGTCGATGAAGTCCGTGTCTATGACATTGGGCGGCAGCATTGCCGCGGGGACGTGGGGGACGGCAGGCGGCAACCCGCTGCCGCCGCTGTGCTTGGGGTTGCAGTCCCTGAAGTGCTGCTGACTGCTGCCGTTCAGCTGGTGGCTGCCGGGGTGCAAGTCCGGCATGTAGTGGCTGTGGGGGTAGGGGTGGTGGCTGAAGTACTGGTTGTTCAGCTTCTGGAGCTGCATGCTGGCGCTCAGCTGCCCTCCCGGGCTGGCGACGGGGGGGGCCATGAACTGGGAGCCGCTGAAGCGGGCGGGGGGCGGCATGCTGCCGGCCGGGTGTCCCCCGCTCACGCTCGCCGGCCCCATGGCGTGCCTCACCCCGCCGCTCGCGTTCATATTCCCAGCTCCGTAATGTATATGGTCGCCCATCAGGGCGCTGAAGGCGTGCTGCTGCGGCGGCTGCTGCTGCTGGTGGTGGTGATGGGGGGTGGGAAACTGCCCCATGCCCATCCGATGCGCAGGGTGGTGGTGGAGCCCGCCGGATCCGTCGGGGAATCGCCCGTGGTTCATGGCCATCATGTGGTCTGCCATTGCTCACCTGGAAAGTTAGCGTGCGAATGAACACATTAGGAAAATGTATACCCTTCCTCGGACATCCAGCCGCCCTCTCCCGGGCCAGATGCATCTATCTGCCTGGCCCTGGCAGAAATCACTTCGCTGGTCCTGCAGTCCTCTCCTTCTCGACAGTGAGGGGAAAAAAAAAAGCAAAAAAAAAA
>WEKX01018221.1:82181-111493 GCA_013390025.1 Pitta sordida | reverse complement strand
CCCCGCCGCTCGCGTTCATATTCCCAGCTCCGTAATGTATATGGTCGCCCATCAGGGCGCTGAAGGCGTGCTGCTGCGGCGGCTGCTGCTGCTGGTGGTGGTGATGGGGGGTGGGAAACTGCCCCATGCCCATCCGATGCGCAGGGTGGTGGTGGAGCCCGCCGGATCCGTCGGGGAATCGCCCGTGGTTCATGGCCATCATGTGGTCTGCCATTGCTCACCTGGAAAGTTAGCGTGCGAATGAACACATTAGGAAAATGTATACCCTTCCTCGGACATCCAGCCGCCCTCTCCCGGGCCAGATGCATCTATCTGCCTGGCCCTGGCAGAAATCACTTCGCTGGTCCTGCAGTCCTCTCCTTCTCGAGAGTGAGGGGAAAAAAAAAAGCAAAAAAAAAAAGCAGCCCCCCCAAATCTACCGTGGCTTCACCATGGTAGTAAAATGAGGGGTGGGGGTGGGAAAGGCAGCCCGCGGAACGAAAATCGCGGGCCCCTCCGCTAATCCGGCGGGCAACACGCTTCTCACTCCAAATGGGGCGTACCTAGCGCCGGGAGCGGCGCGTTCGGCTGCCGCCTCCCCGAGCGCCCCAAAGGCGCCCGAGACCCCGACTTCGCCCGCGAAGGCAGCGGATTCCCACGGCACTCCCGGTAACTTGCGGAGAACAACCAAAGAACTGGAAACTCCTACCTAGCCGCTGTCAGCAACTTTTGGAATTAAGTCCCAATTATTTTGTTAAAAATACGGTAGCGCACGGATAAGGACGTGAAACCAGGCGGCGTAGAAACACCTTTCCTTGCGTGTTTATAGAGTCACGTTTTTCCTGTTGCACACAAAAGGGACACCCGGCACCAGCCACGAGCACAGCCGCACTCACCTCCCCGGCTTCTTTCTTCTCCTCCTTCAAAGGTGGCGGTGGAAACAGTCAGCGAGAGTCACCCAGCATAGGGAGGGCTTCCCCGGCTCCCTCTCCCCAGCGCTGACGTGACGGCGCCGCGATCGCTGCCGCAGCCCTGGAGCCGGTTCTCGCCCCTCCGCGAGGCGCATCGGCACTTGCCAACAATGAGCTGTGTTCCTTACACGGCTTTGGCCGCGGCTAATATAGGATTTCAGAAGGGAGGAGCGAAACCCTTACAGGCAACCAGAAGTAAAACCTGGAGCNCGCTGCCCAGGCACGGCGAGGCCTGTCCCCGCGGTGCTGCCGCGGTGCAGGTGCCCGCATCCGCCGGCGTGAGGCCCCAGAACCCGCGTGGGCATCCTTGGGCCGGCCCCTCTCCCGGCGGCGAGATCCGAAATCCACCTTTTTCCACAGACGCGGCCGCCGCATGCAGGAGGTGTGTAGAGGGGGGTGCCGGCAAGCTTCCCACCCCCACGTCCTTCCATCCCTTGTTTTTGCCCCACAGCCACCCGGGCTGTGTATGGCAAGTTTCCACCCACTCTTGCCCTTGGTCCGTATGGTAGGTTTCTTATCGCTATTTACGATTGTTTTCCTTTGAATGGCAAAAGCAGAACATGAGGACTGCGGCTGGGCACACGCTTTGCACAGGCAACCGCCCTGGCTGGGCACGTTCCGCATCGCCCCCCCCTGCCCGGCAAAGCGCTGCCTCCGTGCACAGCCCAGGCAGGGCCACTCGGATCCACGACACCTCCTACCCCCGAAACCGGCGCTCCTGCCTCCTTCTTCAGATCCATCAGCTCCTCTCTGAAGGGCAGCCATGCTGAAGGAGCAGGAAGCGCTGAGGGGCCGGGGCAGGCGTGCCACAGGGAAGTGCTGGATGGTGGGCCACTTTTTCATAGTGCCTTCACCTGACTTTCTGCTTCCCCCGCCTGTTTTCCTGTTTTCAACTATCTACGGGCACACCGTGGTAGGCAGGACACCCCTTCCCACCCCTCCCCAGCAGCATCAGGACGGCGAATTTGAGGTCAAAGTGACAGTCATGTAGGCTGAGAAGGGGTTTCTGCTCCTTCATGTGCTTTGCAAGGTTGCAGTAGTGCAGGAGGGACTCCCTGGGGAAGCACAGGCGAGGGCAAGTAGGATGCTTCAAGATGCTGTCCATGTGGCAGCTGTCCGGCCCCCTTTACGGTGGGCTAGGTCCTTACTTGGCAGCAGTGAAGTATGAAGGTGAAACGAAAAACAGGGTAAACTGCACCTCGTCGCTCTTTGGGATGGAGAGATGGAGGCAGAGCTGGGTTCCTGGATGCAGTGAGGTATGATGTGGAGAAGGGCAATTCCCTGTGTGATTGCTGCAATCCTTAGCAAAGCCATGCGGGCAGGTGGTAGGGGTTGGGCACACATGGGATGCCAGGAAAATACCCAGTTGACATAGCTGTGGGGGACATCAGGAGTGGAATCAAAGTGCTGGGAGGACAGGTAGGTTTAAGTGTCAAGAGTTACTTGAGGAAGTTACCTCATCCTGCAGCTCCCTTTCCTGCAGCAATTAAGTAGGGTGCCCACCGTGATTTCAGCTTTTAATCGAACTGTTTATGAGTAGGTGGACGTCTGGGAATTGCCATTGAATGAGGACCTCACTGTGGCCAGAGATGGGCAGAAAAGTGTCAGTACCTTTCTGTAGGTTTTTCTTTTTCATCGGTGTGCAGGTTTTGCAGAGCAAAACAATAATAAGATCCTGTTTCATTTGGCAAGTAGTCAGCTGTGTATCAGGACAAGTGGTTTGTTTAATGTCACATAGCCATGGTGATACTGGTATGCCTTTTTGCTCTCCACTGCCTTAAGTTTGCAATCCTTTTTAAAGCCAAGCACACATTGTATCGCCGACCTGCAAATGCCCTTTCCTATTTTCTGCTTTCAGATGCTGAAAGCTGCCAGCTTGCCAAAGTGAGTTATGGGCAATTGGCATGAGACTGCCAGAAGCAATAGCAGGGAAGTCACAACCTCCATGACATCTCACTCATACAAAGTATATCTTCAGGTATTTACAGTGCTCATACAAAGAATTAGGCAGTACAGTGCTTTCTTCATTAGAGTTGCAAGAGGATCCAGATAAGGCTCAGCAGTGTGATGCCAGATGAGCCAAGTTTGTCATTGTTTATGGCCATAGCAAAGTGGGAACATAGTCAATTGGTTGCTTTCCAGGAAATGGCTGGAAGACTTGTGACAGGCGGCTAAGGGAATGCAGGACAAAGCATGAGCCCATCACCACTGAGCTCTCAGGAAACTCCAGATCTCATTTGTTTGCCTCTCCTGATCAAAGCCATGGTAATTTAAAGAACTCTTTTCACTCATATTCTTCAAAGTCTTCTGCATACATCCGTTGGTTCCTGCTTTCCACAGCAAGAAAGCGGGGCACTATGGATCAGGAAAAAGCCAGAGATGGCCAGGGGTGGGAATGAAAGCAGCAGGATTCACATAGTCGCTTCTCAAGTGAAGAGTTTGAGTAGGGTTGAAAGCAGAGTGTGACTGATGTGCCAATCTAGGAAGAATCACTGATAAATATCAAACACAAGAATGGAAAAGAAAGGGAAAGATGGATGCTTGGTTCAATGTTAACATTTTGGATTGGAAAGTCCGAAAGGCACTGAGGCTGGCTTGCAGATGTAGCCCTGCTCACTCCTTCCAGCCTGGAATGTCTGTAGAGTGTAGTGAAATGAAGGAAAGGAAAATCAAAAAGAATCCCAGATGGTGTTTTTTCAGGTATTTACTGGAAAGGTTTAAGCTGGCTGAATACTGGGGCTGTATCACTGGAACAAGATACATGGGGCAACTAATTTCGGGGAGATCTGGATCTCCAACTCTGAAAATGTAATTCCTAACTCTCTGACATCTGTCTGTCCCAGATGATTGTAGAGGTGAGTTTCTGTGTGTCCCCTTCCACGCTGACACAAAACAGTTAGGAAGACCCAGGTCAGGACATCTGTTAGGGTTATGTGATAGGAAATCTTATATTAGAATGATATTGTGGAAGAAATGCCCTTTCTGCAGAAATGGTTGTGCTCTGCTGTTGAGAAGATGAGCCATGATTTTCTGGTTGTTCTTGCTTTTGACATCTCCACACCTTCCTTCAATCTTCTTTCAATCTCATCCTTCTCAGGGGCACCTGGCAGTTGGAAGGGAAGAGGGAACTGTGGTACAGAAGGTCTCCAGCACTTTGCTGGGTGCCTGCACTGGTTTCACTGCCCACCCTGAGGAAAACAATGGCAAATGTGTTCCAAATGGGCACCCAGGAAGCAGAGAAATATGTTTGTGCTTTTCTTTTTCAATCCCCTTGGAATTCCCTTTGTGAGAAGAACAGTTGGATTTTTATTTTTTTTGCCTTTGGAGTTTTGACTAAAAGGTAATTCCATATTCTGACGTGCTTTATGGAGAGACCTATTTATTCCTATATGATTAGTGAGAAAGATTGGGCACAAGATTGGCCATGGGTCTGGTTATGAGATCTTCCAGATATCAAGGTGCAAGTTTGGCTGTTTGAATGGCACCAAAGTCCAGAATGTGGCAGAAAACATAGGATTAATTCAGTTCACTTAGTTCAACACCAGGTACACGCTTTCCTCTGTTGGCCCAGACACCAGCCAGGCAGTTTCCAGAGCTGAGCATCTGCCCTCTCAGCAATCTATTCTCCTGGGGAAGGCCNATCTCACTTGGGAAAGGGTCATGAAAGACTTTTCCTCTTGTGAGAAAGACAGAGAGAGAACTTTATGGAAGGGCAGAAAGATGGTTCCTACCCTAAATCTGGTCAGAAATACCAACAAGCCTTGTTTCACCACTATCCCTCTTCCCCCTTTGTCTCCTGGTCGAAAAAGGGAATATGAGATCTGTTGTAAGAGAAGGAAGGGTGGGGGGAAAAGGTTGCCTTTAAAATGATGCTTCTCACATTAAGCTCTGATCTTATTAGTTAGTAAATAAAATCCTTTATATTCCTCACCTGTAGTTTGCCTTGTTTTGCCTGTTATAAGGGGGCGGGTTTCAGGTTTTTTCCTCGGGGAGAGGTTGTGGGTGAATCTCTGGCATCCAGCCAGGGTCAAACCATGACAGCCACTATTCAGTGAGATAGTGCACCTGACATACAGGTAGGCAGCCCAAGTGTGGATGAGGTGACCCACTAGGGATCTCTTTTGGTGGTGGCTTGTGTTACATGGAGTTACTGAAGTGATGTCAAAGCAAATATGTATTGTATTCCTAGGAGCTGGCTGGTGTGGAAAGCTCAGTGGAAATATAGAGAGAGACACACAATGTGCCATCTCCATTTGTCAGCACAGGACTAATTTTTTTCTTTGCCAAGTTTCACAGGATAAACCATCTCTCTGTGATGATTGGAAGTGGTTACTGTGCTGAGAATTAGGGTTACAGGTGTATTGTTTAGCAACAAATCATTCTGAAAAGCAAAGAGTTAACCCAGAGCAAGGAATGCTTCCTTGAAGCATTAGGGAATATGTTAGAGGATTTCATGTGCTTGTATCTATTGTTGGTATGCCAGGAACTAAATGTATGCATCAAATTACTGGTTAAAATTAAGGAACACAGGCTATACAAATTGTGCTACTCTTTTCCAACCCACAATTTTTGTGTTTGTTTAGATGGCTCAAGATAGTAACATGCCAGTATATCTTATTTCAGTAATAATGAATGTAGCCTTGCACCTTTCATCTGCATCATCTTTTTTTTGTGTGAGAATGTCTTTGGAAGTATGACAAACTGTACTGTTGTACCCATTTGAAATTCTTTTATGTTCTCTTAGTGCAGTCCTTGAAACTTGTGTGATAACAACCATGATGCCTCCTTAAGTGTAATTTCAATGCAAGGTAACTTCTTTGAAAAAGTAACCCTGAAAAAAAAATAAATCTTATTAAGAACATTATTTCCTGAAAAGATGCAAGAGGTGATGTAAATATACAAAAATAAACACACATAAGCAAATAATTAATCAAGAATCATTCTACATATTTGTACTTTGTTGCATAGAATCCCAACACAGACCTTTTCACTACTCTTCACCTTTGGGTATCAGTGGGAACCAGAAATAACAAAAAGGAAACATTCATGTGCCTTTAACAAAACAACAGTAGCTTCTTTAGCAAATTGAATGACACAGAGTTCAAATGGAGCACAGAGGTGGAAAGTGGTAACCAGTTAGGCTGTATGAACAAATATTTGTTTTGTTTGGAGACCGAGCCAAGTACTAATGCTGCTGGATTGGGTCAAGCAAAAACTTTAAAAAAATTTAGGTAGAATGAAATTCCTTATTTAATTAAAAATTATTAGAAAGAAGTGTACATACTGCTAAGTATATATTAGATCTAAAATGTTCATTGCATACATTCTGTAATTATGGAACTGGTAGTTGACAAGTAATTTATTTGAAGTCCACCAAATAATTGAAATAAGAGAAAGATTTACAAATACAGGCTCCAATACAGGATACATTTATACACATGATTAACATGCACCTTTTTTAAGTCAGATCATTTCACACAGTATCCTATTCTCTTGTATCTGCATAAAAATACTCTATTTTAAGTTGGTGAGGCTGTGCAGGAAGGAAGATACTTCTCAGTATGAGTAAAGTTGACAAAATCTTAACTTCTCAAACCACCAACTAATCAAATTGACACAACTTAAATCCAACAACAGCTTGTACTGGGGACTGGATTTTCAGTCATTGACCTGAAAATGGTGGTTGCATCTTTACAGTACAAGAGTCCACTTGAGATACTGATCTGTGTGAGTGTCTGGCCTGGAATTTAATAACACCCAATCTAAAATGTAGTTGCATTATTCCATTGATTAAATGCACATTTTCTCTTTGAAGTTTCAATATTTCTGACTTGAAGAAAATGTTAGTAAAATTAACATAGTGGCTATACAAGACAAATGTTCTGTTGCAATGCTAAATATCAATTTAGATATAGGTAAGCACATGCTTTGGATATGCTTATTGGACCTAGTGGTATCATATGCAGCAGAATCTCTCTAAATCCCTGCATAAGAAATGCAGACTTTCATGGTACTCTACAAGGGTTCAGTGTAGAGCAAACAAGTGTGTGCCAAAATGGTATTGTAGCATGTAGGAAAGTAGTTGTTCCATGTAATCACAATGATCATTAAGGCTTCTCCAGCATCTTTGCCACTTTGAATTTTTATTTAAATAAATAGGGAAGTAGTTTAATCCTCTTCATGATGATAAAGGGTTACAAGCCAGCTGTGGTGTTGGTCACGTGTCACACATTTTCAGCAGACAGTTGCAGTTTCAGTTACATTTTCTCCTTTGATTTGATTATGTTCTGCTTCTAAATTAAATAATTATAATGTGTGTACTGTGTGGTAATGGCAGCACCATCCATTCCAGGCCTTTAGAAATATGCTGTGGGTTCAGGAGAATTTGTAAGCAATAAACCTTCTTGTCTCGTTTGGCATTTTAAGCAACTTACTTTGCATATACCTTCTCCAGTGGTTTATTTTTTGCAAGTATGAAGAATCTGCGAATCATTCCAGTCTGACCTGTTTCTTCAGTGGGTTTTCACTGCTTTTCTTTGTTTGAGAAACTTTTTACTGCAATCTGCATTTTGAGGCTTTATATTTCGAATTGGGTCTCATCTCAGTCCAGCACTTCACATTGTCTGTTCTCTGAAACACCCTTATCTTTGTTTTCTCTGGCAAGGGTTAATCTCGCTCAGACAGACCATTCTCAGTGTAGAAGATGCCTATCTGTTCTTCTCCCTTCCTGAATACTTGCTGCAGAGGAGCCTTGCTGCCATCCCTCTCAAGATTAGTTACACTCTTTCTATGTGGATTACTTCCTGTTTTCTCTACGCCTTTAATTTTGGTTGGCACCAGAAAGTGTTGTTTCCGTTTGTGCAAGTAGCTGTTTGGATTTAGAAACAACAAACTTGATTTCTGTAAGTTTTAAGTTTTGGGTTGAAATACATACAGTAAGTCAGTCAAACCCCGAAAAACAATGAAATGTAAGCAAAGTAAATGTAAATGTTCCAAATAGTTTATATTTAGTAAAACTAGTTAAAATTCAAGTTTTGTAGCACCTTATTTGGAATTATAAACCTTGTTTTCTTATCAGACATATCTTTGTGATTGTTGCGAACTACAGTAGGATTTTTTTCAATTGATTATTTTTGGGTTCAATTGTTTTTAGGATGGCACAGCAGATGTATGTAATTTTTCACACTTTGCTGTTCTTATGCGTCAGCCTGATGATATCATACTCAAGCACTAATAATACTACTGCTTGCCTTTTACACAAATTAGCACTTTACAGCTTCAGAGCATAATACCAACATTAGCTAATTACTCTAGAATTGAGCAGCACTCTTTTCCTTTTAAAGTAAAAGCTGATGGATTTAACTGGTGATATGTAATCTGAAAGGAAAACAAGTTCTTTAACAGCCTGTGCAGTGGTCTCATCAAAAAGCTAGGAGTCAGGGTACTTGTTCTCCCCCTCTCCCTGTTCCAGCAATACAATCAAAATCAGACTTAAGCCCCCAAACTCCTTTCTCCTTCTGAAAGTCCTAGCAGACCTCAATTTCTTTTTCTGTAAAATGGAAAAAACTGATACCTTTCTCCCAGAAAATCCCTAGTAGAGATCTTTGGGAGCTAATGCCTGAGAATCACTGCTGTGGCCACAGGTATTTGGTGTCAAAACCATTTTACAGGTATCCTAGTTTTCTGCTTTTATTTCAGATCATGAGTGGAACTCTGGCCACCTTAATGTCAGTACAAATAGTCATTATGATCACTGACTTCAAGGTAGCAAGGTCCACCCTAGCGCTTTTAATCTCACACAAAAGGTAACCCTTCCAATAACCTTGCACTCAGTCCCACCCAAGCAACAGGACAGAATTCTCCCCTCTTCTCTGCCTTCCCTGTGTCCTAAATATTCCATTCCCTGTGCCTCTTTACCAATTACCTCTGCAAGACTCTTTGGAGGCTCTTGCTTCCTTTCTGCTCCAGGATGAATTATCCCTGCAAACTTTTCAATCCTCATAGATGTTGTCCAGGAAGATCACTGCAATTTTCCTTCCAAATAGCCCATTTCCTGCAGCCACATGCAACACCCCCAACCAAATCTCTCACAAAGTGAATGGCAGCAGTCCAGCAACATATTATCAATCAGAGTGAAGTTATGTTCTTTGAAGATATGTTCTTAGACAAGTTCTTTGCATAACCACATCCACTGCCTCTTTCTTCCCTCCAGACTGACACCTCAATAACCAATTTCCATTCAGACAGAAAATGTTAAATCCAGTAACTTCCCTCACTAAACTGCCCATATATGATAAAACGAATATTTTATAGTTTGCTCTGATATGAAAAGTGATCAGCAATAGCACAAATACGTGTTAAGGCTATTACATCTGTCTGAAGTTGTCTTCAAGATCTTTAGTAAAATATTTCCTCCAAGGGTTAAGGCCAACCTATCCTTGTACTTCATGAGGTTGTGTGTTGTTCCAATCCCCCCACCATTCCCATGTCAGGGTAGGAAGAGGAATATTACTGCTAATAACTGTGTATATATAGCTTTTACTCCTCCAAGAATTTGAGAAGTATCCACCACTCTGTATTTTCGTTTGCAGATTTTCTAAAAGTCTTCACATTTAAGGACAAAACTCCTGCCAGCTTGCAATGTTTCATGAACATTTCAGTCATTATCTTTCATTTATAAATTCTCCAGGCTTGAGTACTATTATTATGGTCTTGAATATTGTATTATGGTCTCACAGAATAAACCAAACTGCTCTGTGACAAATACTGACTTAAAATCAGTGTATAGCTCTGATTAATGCTATTTTTGACTGTAATGTAAGGTTCATTGCTTCTCGTGTATTGCATGGCTAGCAATCCCTTGCTCAGTTTTTTTTTAGCACAGCACAAGGGAACTTGATTTCAGAAAGAACAAATAGCTGAAAGGATATCCGAAATTAGTCACACGTATTCTGCCTGCAGATAGGTATTCATAGCACAGAAAATCTGCTGGTACACTAAGTTCAGTATCTGCCTAACTAGCAATGCCAACACTAAAGTCTTGTGAAGAACGCACGGTGCATCAGGTATTCAACAACACTGTACCTGTGAAAGGATTCCCTTGTGGCTGTACAACTTAGAGGACAAACCTCTAATATAAAGCAACTCACCAGTTATATCATCACTGATGGAGACATATATCTGAGAGATTTCTATCTTAACCCAGCTGACTCTTGAACACTGGGAATTGAAAGCTCTTGTAATTTTTATTTTCTGTACAGCTGATTTAATGAAACCTCAATGTCTTGTATTATCAGTTCAACAGATTAGAACAGTTAATGGACTGACTATTTACATGAGCTGAAAGACTTTGTTTCCTTTTTTTATGTCTGTTTAAGTCTCCTTGGTTTTGGTGGTAAACAAAGCTATTTGCCAGAAAAACAGTTTATGGCCAGTTTTCTACCGATTAGTTAAAGGCTGCATTGATAAACTATGTACTTTTATGTGATTCCTTATTGTTGAACAAGGTACATAAGCGTGCCACGTGTCACATCTGGTCTGTCCTTCATTGTACAAACTTTCCCATGCTCTTTCTTTGAAAGTCATCAATCTGCTCAGTTAAGGTGCCGAGATGGTAGGATGTGCTGCAGTCAGTAACTCAGGAGATAACTGACACTTGGCAGGACTGACCTCTGCAAGGTCATTTGGTTTATTCTGTCGACAGGCTTCTCTTCTGCATTCCTTCCAAGGTTGGATAACTGAAATTTTCTGTCAATGTTTTTAATATAATAATTTTACAATATTTTCTGTCATGCATTTGTTTCATTACAGCTTATTTTCTGAGTTTGACCACTGCAGCACATGAGCAGGCATCTTCATTAAGCTGTCCACACCAATGCCTCAATCTTTTTGTTGAAAGGTTACAATTAATTCAGAACCCATCTGTGTATATGAGTACGTAGTTTAAATCATGCCTTCCAAGGTGCATTACTCTGCACGCATCTACACGGCATTTCCTCTGCCAGTGAATTACTCAGTTACTTAGTTTTGTGAAGGCTTATTGAGGTGCCTCACCAGCCTTGTCTTGCCCACTGGCCTTAGGTATCCAGCCTTTCTAGTAGGACCTCGATAAGTACATTAAACAATGCTGCTGTTTGTATTGCTCCTAGAGGCACCCCCCTACTTAAATGCTGTGAAGAGAGCTGAGCAATTATTCCTGCACTGCCTCTGTGTGCTGTCCCCTAACTGGATTTGCATCCATGACTGGCAGGGTGTTACCCACTCTTCTCTTCCCCTCCTGGCAACTGGTTTTCCTTAGCAGCCCTTTGTGAACACTATTCAAAGCCTCTAGACTGTTTAAGTAACTCCCTCTGATTCTTCATTACACTGCACTTTGTTCTAGCTTCTCAAAATTGCTCAAAATCCAAATAACTGACATCAAAGCCTTCTTTCTTTTCAGAAACTTTTGTTTGTTGACCCAGAAGTTTTTGTTACTATGAGTGGTGTTGTTTTGAAGTTCCATACAGATGACTTTCAGGTCTGTTCTACTGCAGTGTTGCTATGATGGGGAGCTACTTTATAAATTAAGTCCATCACAGCAAGCTGTTATGTTTTATACGAGTAGCAATCTCTGCAGAAGCAGTTCAGTCAGCCACTCAAGAGATGAAAAAAAAAAAAATAGAGAAATGAAATTTTCTCAGCAAGGATGCATCCAAGTACCCGCATTCCACTTTGGGGCTTGCTGAGGGTTCAGTTTTAAGCCTAAGGTCCCTTGACTGTGTGACTAAATTTGGTACTGGTTGGTCAGCAGCTACCATCTTCTCTCTGAGGAGACTTCCTCAGGTTTCTGTTTTGCCGGCAGGAGAAGCTCCTCTTAGATACCAGGCCTGCCAGCCATGCAAGGCTGTGCTTCCGTTCCCCTCAGGGGTGCCTTTCCACCTGCCACCTCACAGCTGCCTCACCCCAGCCTCTTCTTCTCAGGCCTCACACGGCAGCCTCTGCAGCACCTCAACCCTTAACTGGATTGCCGCCGCCTCCCTGGCCACTGCCCCTCAGCTGGCAGCACCCGGGCTGTGGTGCCTGTTTGGGCAGGTGGTTGTGCGTGTTTGGGGGATTTGGAGTAGGCTTTGTTTTCACAGTGTTGTCTTGATGTCCCCATGAGCTGGGACCTGTCAGCCTGGCGGAGAGTTGTGGTCCTATGTGGTCAGTCCCTTGACTGGGCCCAGGGCACCAGCCAAAATGGTGCGCAGAAATCACCTGGCTTTGGTGTGGCAAACTAGGTGTGAGGAATGGAAAATTACTTAGAAAAATGAAAGGATTTGAGATCACCTGGTGCCAGAAAATAATGGCACAAAGTACTAGAAACTTTTGACAGTGTGTGGGAAGTGGTACATCACTGGAGAGCAGAGATGCTCTCAAATTAGGGCCTTTCACAGGAGGGGACAGACTTTCTTCCTTAAGGGGATTTTGATATGGGTGTTTGAGGGCTTTTTTGTTGGTTTGTGGTGTTTCTTGTTTTGTTTGTTGTTTTGGGTTGTTTTGTTTTTAAAATTATTTTTGTTTGGTTGGGGGTTTGGGAGATTTTTGTTTGTTTGTTGTTTTTGTTTGCTTTTATTTTTGGTTGGGTTTTTTTTTCTTCACAGGCTGTTAAACATTGATAATGGGTGTGGCACAGCTCCTGTTAAAGCTTTGGGAACAAGGATGGAGATGAAACAGCCGCTGGCATGTGTAGGGCTAGGGAGCTCCTTCTGCAGCTGTGTGCAGAGTCCGCACATGGCATTAGATGATGGCATTAGACCAGCCTTGTCAATCCTCAGAGACTCCAGAAAAAAACACTGGTGCAGACAAAGCTACTGCCCCCCCAAACAGCAGACACTGCAGTTTTTGAAGGTTGCCTTGCTTACTATTATTGACTTTTGCTAGCAAAAAATAACAGGTTTAAATGTGCAAGATCAGCTGTGTTTCTGGTGAAGATATGACCATCCTGGCAGCATGGGGCAGGAGGCAAAGATGGGAGTTTGGTGATGTGGGCAGAAGGTTGGACTACCTATTTTGCTGGCTTATACTGGACTTAATGCAGGGTAACTGAATGACAGGACTGCAGTTCCCTTCAAGTAATGTGCAGCCAGATACCTTTTTCACTATTCCATGTGGCAGAAGGAGAAGAAGCAACTCCTACTCTGAGCAACTTGGATGCCAATTCAGTTCCCTCAACAGACTACAGGGCATCATACATACTGTGTGGCTGGTACTGTTGATTCCACCTTGATTTCCTGAAGTTTTTAGTTCATGGTATTCCAGTTTGGCAAATAAAAAGCTTAAAATATTTTTACTTTCACATTAACCTCCGAGTAGACCTGCCAAATATGACATGCTGAAAATAAGTGATACTCATTTTGGATTAATTTTAAGGTGGTCTTAAAAAGTATTACCTTCCCGCATTCTGATAAAAGTATTTTGCAGTTACTTTCAATGATCCATTTAAAATCTCATTCTGCTTTTGAGGTTCTTTTTGCAATCTAATTTAAATTTATACTGCTTGGGAGACCTGCTAAGAATTCTTAATTGGTATACAGAACAGTAAATATAAAAACAAATGGTAAAGAGTAGTAGAAGAGGACAAAATGGTTTGAATACAATAGAAACAAGGAATGACTTTGTTGTCACTATTGCAGCAATTCAAACTTTTAACAGCATGCTGAGTGTCAATTCTCTTCCATAACTTTTTACCCTCTTCTTCTACAGGATTTTTCTTTCCTGAATTATTTTTGGAATCATGGCTCTGCAAATTTGATTTTCTCTCTTCACCCCTCTAGTCCTCTCCCAGCTTCCTTGAAACCAAGAAATTAATTTCTCTCTCTAATAATTGCAGTGTGGAATGGAGATTATATCATAGAAATTAGAGATGCAAATGGGAAGTTAGGTCATTTAACAGTGCATCTTCACTGTGTATGCATGATGACTCCCTATACTGTAAGATGTTCTCTAGTGTTTTGTCCAATCCAATTTTGTAAATTGAGTTGACTTCTATTTAAATTGTGAGGCTGTTCCATAATACAGAGAGACTACCAAGAGGAATGTCCTACATATGACCCAATTTAGGGACTTTATTTTTTTTTCTAATAAAGCTTTGCCATATAGGTTTTAAAAGCTTCTTGCTAAAACCATATGGGAAAATATACGGAAACCATCTATGATCACTGGAATGGTGATGCAGTTTGTAATCACTTTGAAGGAAAACTGAGAATTAATCTTGTCAATAAGTGCATTGTGGGGACTGCTTCCACGTAGTTCCTCCCACACAAGTGTCCATTGCCCCAAATGGGAGCTCCTCAAGTGCAATAGCTGCAAAATCAATTCCACTTTATGTAGCATCTCTTGAAGAACAAACTAAAAGTGCAGTGTTTAGTTTATCTACAGTCTGAAAGTCTTTCAGTTTTTCTTGCCTTTTAAGTGATGAAGTGCAAAACTATTATATAACCGCCTAAGCAGAGATCCATTAATCTAACCCCTGAATTTTAAAAATTATTTGCCCTAGTTTATTTGGAGAAGGAGACAGAAGGCACAATGTTATTTAGGCACCTCACTAGATTTGAGTGATTTCAGTGTGAGCTGCCCATCTACACAGCTGCTTGGTGCCTTAGACTTTTGTAGCTTTTGGCTCAAATATTTGGCTTCCCGTTCCCTGTTCTAAACACAATTTAGGATTTCTAATTCAGAAATTTATCATATGAGGCATTAGAAAGAATAGATTAGGCTTCAATGTTTCTTTTGTGTGTTAGAGGGTTTTTTTAAAATGTAATTAATTGGTCATTGTTATGTATCTAAATGTTATATTTTTGTTTTTTTAAGATAAACTGTCCGTGGGTACTGTTGGCACTTGGCAAGTTTGGAAGTCAAGATTCTTTTTTCAGGTGCCTGAGGCTGTGCATGGTGTTCCAGGCTGGATCAGCAATGCAGTTTTGAAGTTATGTATTTCCCCAATTGTCTCCACTTACAGAGCTCTGCTTTAGTTTGCAAAGTGTTTTTGGTATGAGCTAACTAAATTTTGATTCTTTATGGAGAAGCTAAACCAGAAGCTTTGCTCTGCTTAAACACGAAACCCACTTTGGCAGCTGGTGGTGATCCAAGCCTGTAATGCTGCCCTTGAACAACTTGGAATTATCTGGGGCAACGCACACTCAGCTCAGGGGACTGGACTAAACCTAGGCTCAAGCTCCGCAAACTACTTGAATTGGAGGTATAGGGGCCTCAGTACCAACAATTCTGATTGACTTATATGCATGTAAAATGTCAAATTAGTGGCTACTGATTACCCTAGCCTGAGATTTTAGGAATATAGTGTTTGGCCCCTCTGTCTGTTAGTTTAGGCCCTGAAGAGCATTAGTGATTCTCTAAATGCTTCTTCCACTTATGCTGGAAAAATAAGTCATCTTTCTCTCTGGCTTAATCACTTGGAAACCACATCATCTTGAATTAAAATTGCTTTTTCCTATTTACAAAACCAGGAATGGTTTCTAAGAGCTCTGCCACTCCCACATTGCTTTCTTTGCCTCTTCTCCAGCTGGGTCCAATATGATTCCAGTGCTGAGGTAACAAAGCACCATCCATAGGGTGGAGGCACGTTGAGAGGGTGTAACTGCCCACGACACGTTTAGATATCTTTTCACTGAATCAGGTGAAAAAGATAGTACTTAATGCCTTTAAGAAAGGGCTGCCTGCGTGACAAGTACAAATTATACTTCATGTTCCTGTAATTTGACCAGTCAACACCTGGTCTGAAACAAGTGATATACTGTTAAAAGAAAATTCCAAAGCCACATCTAACAACAGACATATCATTTTCCCAAAGAAATAAACAGGCAGTTAAAATCCCCATCTGCGCCCACACCTTCCCAGAAACCAGAAAACCTAAACACTCAAAACTGTACAAATACAATTTTAAAAATGAAGAAAATGTGGGTAATAAAACACCTGATTATATTTATTTATTTTAAAAAATATTAATGGCTGTAAAAATAATTTTTCCATTTTTTAATCATTATGAAAATAGAAACATTTTATGATTAGACTCAGAAAATAAAAATTCAGCAGATAGGGTCTTTATCAAAATATGTTTTAGTTGGCTAGTACTTCTTTGGTTTTGTGTATATAAATAAGAAAACCAGAGTGCTTAGGTGA
This sequence comes from Pitta sordida, assembly GCA_013390025.1. NCBI lineage: Eukaryota > Metazoa > Chordata > Aves > Passeriformes > Pittidae > Pitta > Pitta sordida. The sequence continues at coordinate 95,384 of WEKX01018221.1, read as the reverse complement.
CATTGGTTTAATAACTTCTGCTGAAAATAATTCTTTAAATTCTGTTCACTGACAGAACAAAATGTAGGTGCTCAGCAGATCAACAAAAAACAAAACAGTAAATAATTGTTCAAGAAACTAGTTTTAAATTGTGGCACTTGGAGTAATAACAGTTTAGCTCTCTATAGTACAATATATAATTTAACCAACTTGTGGGGAAAATCAAACCAAAAGAAAACTTGCTGAGAAAGAAGGATGTCTCCATGCATCAGAAATATGTGGATAGAACAGAACTCAAGAGAGAATGAGAGCTTAAAACCAGGGCAAGGAAGGAAGGCAGCTGCAAGATTCAGTGGCTGTCAAGGAAGAAAGAAGTTTGGGGGCTGGTAGTGAGGAAAATGCAGCCTAGTCTGCTTCAGGCAGTCAGCTGAGTGAGTTCAAACCCCTTTCTTTGCTGCTTGACCAAAATCAGCAAAGCTTGAACAAATTTGTGACTCCCTCATGTGGGCCCTCCAGTTCTGTGAGAGCAGGGACTATCTCTGTTCTATTAGAACAGAAAATAATCCGTTGAGAGCATCCACAGCCCGGGCTTTAAAATGTAGCTGGGACTGTGTTTTACATCTGCTTACATGTATATTCTAACGATGTTTTGTGGTCTTGTGGCTGGAGCCGTTAACTGAGGAGTGTCTTACACCATCTTGTGTAAGAAGTGTCTGTCCCAAGAGGTGCTGGGCACTGGCCATTCCTCCTGATCTTGTTATCACTCCTACTGTGAATAGGAGTTTGTTTACACATGGAGCTACTTCTGATTAGTGCGGCATGTGAATGCACTGGCCACACATGACATTAATCAGAAACAATTAATCAGGAACAACTGCATGTGTAGACATGCCCAAATTTAATGTGAGGGTGGTCACACAATGGTATTCTCCATAAAAGTGACCTCAGAGCAGATGAGTAATTGCCTGTTGTTTCCATGTGGATAATACTGCTCTTGTCATGGAAAGAACAGAAATTTGAGAATGATTTAATTTTTCATTACCAGATACATACACCATTGTCAATAATATCCAGTCCCATGAACACTGGAGTGTGAGTCACAAAAGTAGGAGTCTTTCATCTTTCACTGTTGCAGCCTGGTATGTACAGCACTAGGCTTTCCATGCATTACTAGACACTTTTGAGCATAGCCATGTTGGCCAAAGGTAGAAGTAAGTGCATTTATTTCCTTATCTCAATAAAGCATAAGCGCAGAAATCCTAAGCCTTTGTCACTAAATGGCTTGTTTTGCTCAGGCAAAGCTTGGGTTAAGTTTTCTTGTTTACAACCAAATTATTACTAATGTAAGGCTGTTGACAAGTTCTTCTTGTGTGGGCAGCTTTTAAAGACTGAGATGATTCAGTGTACCACAGGATAACCTCTTCCTGTTGCCATCACAAGAGTTTCCTGTACTAGTGCTGGTAGGAAGCCAGATTATTTTGGAGGTGGGCTAATGTGCTCAGAGAACATTTATCCATACCTAAGATGGCTGGCAAACTGGTTGTTACATTATTCGTATGCAAGCTTTTTTTCTGTACAATTTTGTAAGGAGCCAATTGCCCATGGTGAACTTGTTCAGGGTGTGACCAATGCTTCTTTGTCCTTTTCTTCTCCCTGCTTTTTGGTGCTCAGACCTGGAAGGTGCTGCTGTGGTTCAGTTCCTAGTTGGGTTGGTAGGACCCCCATTCTCAGTGCTGGGATAATGTGCTCTTTCTCCTCAGAATATCTAGTGGAGTTCACTCCATCTATAACTTCTCATGAAACAATATGAAATCCCTTGAAAGCCAGCGTGTCACAAATTAGGATCGAGAAATTTTATTTTATTTTAGAGAATGCAAAATAGCAGGCAAGTATTCAGACCATGTTAGCATTTGGTCTGATTTGGAGCCACATGTGAGCACGTTTCCAGTATCTGAGGCCATAGCAAATTTTTGAGCAAGTATTTCCTATTGGAGTTGTTCTGCCTCAGAGGGAGTTACAGCTTGTGAGACTAACGTGCTAGTGGTCATTGGGAGACCCAGATTCATGTACATGTTCCAAGAACTGTACAAAGTAAAGCAGCTATAGTGGGGACAGATTGAGACTGACTTTTTTTCAAAACACTGAATGGCTTTGACATTTGACCACTTCCTGGAGAAACAGGAGAACGAGTTCAAGTTCCTTCAATGAATCAGACAGACAGGAGACTTCAGAATGTATTTCCAAATACACACGTATGTGCCCTGATCCTGACAGATGTGTGCCCTGACCCTGCTGCTCCCTCCTACCTTCCCCTGCCAAATGCTGAATGTGAGTTTTTCCAGCAGGGATTAGGCATGAGGTAGGGCTCTGAGCAGCTTCACAGCCTAGCATGTGCCTACCTGTTGATCTCCTGTTCTACCCACAAATATAAGCAGCAATTGAAAAGGATCTGTAGGTTATAGCCATGCTGGTATGTTAACCTAACGTACCTAAAGTTGGAATTAGGCACCCAATTAATTTGCAGATTTAGTTCATAGAATCTGAAGTGTGGTGTATCTTAATAATTGTAGTTTCTATAATAAGCATTTCATTTTGGAAATAAAAATGTGTCTCATGTATGTATATATTTGGCATTTTTAATCACCCATTTTTCTAATACTCTTGTGAGGAAGGTCTTTTCCAACCTAACAGGCTTTGTGATACAATTTATATTATAATGTTGTGTAACTCAACTGTAATTCTAGGAGCAGCATTTTTGGTATGAATAGGTTTTTTTCTTGTTATATTTTGCTGAACCATTTTAAACTATAGTCATCTGAGAGAGTTTGTGCAGCTTCTTTTTCACAGATCACTTTTTATGATGATTTTATGTGTCCAAAAAGCTGAAAAATAGTGACTTGGCATTCATAACCTTTCAGCAGATTTATGCTTTCAAAATCTCATAATTACCTCATGGTGAAATGCTCTTCATGGTGGCACACTTTAGAGGCCACATAAAGCTCCAGCTGAAGCAGGATGTACCTGTTCTATTGTGTCCTCTATACGAGGGTACTGGTCTGCTACTCTCTGACCTGTGCTGCCTTTTGATGCATTTAGGGTTGCAAGATAAAAAGTTAGCTTTAAATGTCAAAGCCATAAATATGTCTTCCATAGTTAACAAAAGGAATGTCTCCTCTGCATCTGTGATAATATGGGATTGGAGGAACCTGTGAAGTTTGGTTTAACAGTGAGCTGAGGAGTTGAATATGGGACACATCTGAGTCAGGAATCTATTACCATGGAATTTGCTTCCCCCATTTATTGCCAGAGCATGAATCTGTTGACTTTTAGGTCATGCTGTCTCTTCTACTACATCTGCTCTGGGAAGGAAAAATGGGAGTATTGAAGACATGTTTCTTGGAGAATTTTTTTTAATAGTTTTTTTGAAAGTAGAAAAAGGAAAGCCTGCTTTTGGACATGAGTACTGTTCATCAGGCCCTAGTCTTAAATGGACGAAATATCATTATTTTGACTATGCTTAAATAAATAAAAATATCTTAAAGGGGCACAGCCTTTAAAAATGTCAGCTATCGAAAATTATTGCAATTTTATCCACTTAAATTCATGGAAGTGGCATTCACATGACATATACCCAAGGTTTTGCTGACCTTGGGAACATTACTGAGTAATCAGTCATTATATAATCATAAAATGTTCTTGAACCGTGTAGTCAATGTTTTCAGCACTTAGCAGAATTTACCTTGAAAGAATCTTCTTGCTCCGTCTTCTATTTGGGATGTGGATTTGTCCTATTTTAAAGGGAAACCTGTCTTTTCCTTGTTTGCTTTTTCTGGTCACATCTCTTCCTAATGGGAGTAATAGCCTTCTGTTCAACTTTTGACTTTGCATATGTTTCAGAGAGAGTATAATAAAAGTTGAGGTTTACATCCTAACTGTAGAAGGACTGAATTCTGCCTTCCTGTGAAAAAGCATCATTCTCCTTGAATTAAATGAAACTCAAGCATGTTTCTTGCAAAATCCTGTGAGGAAGGTGAGCAAAGCAATATTATACCACTCTTTGCAGATAATCTGAGACAAAGAGGATTAATGAATTGTCGAGATCCATTGAAAGAATCATTAGTTAAAGCTATTACTGGCACTCAGAAGTTTCTGGGCTCCCAGTTGTATATGCAATCCACTTGGCCATAATTCTAAAACTAAGGCACCCTAGAGTGGTGGATAACTTACTCTGCCAAGAGGTTACATGGAAGGTTGTTCAGATTCTCCAGTTTAGTGTGCAGACAACCAAATTGGTACAGTTATACCCCGTCATTTGCGAGGAACGAGTCAGGCCACGGGCCTTGAGAAAAGCTAAACTCACAAAGAAGCGCAGGTCGTTAATATGCATGCAGGCCATGCCCATTACTCCACCCCCCCGGCACTCCGGAGCGCTGCGGGCACTTTTCTGCTTCTCCCCTCGGGCTCTCTGAGCACGAGGGAGCAAAGGGAACCGTTTCTGAGCCCCCTCTGACTCGGGAGACACCACCTCCCCCCCCGAGAATCCACAGGCCTCTCCGGGCCACCGCAACCACATGCCCACAGCCCAAACCCCGCACTGCTTCCCCCTCCCCCCTCCCCCGGTGCTCATGCCCAGGTGCCCCAGCCCCACGGCGTGGCCCCGCGCCGGCAGCCCCTGCTAGGTGTACTGGCCCTGTGACCATGCCATGCTGGGATGCCCAGGGACGGGTCGGGGGGAGGGGGAAGCGGCGTGGGGTTTGGGCTGTGGGCATGTGGTTGCGGTGGCCCAGAGAGGCCTGTGGATTCTCGGGGGGGGAGGTGGTGTCTCCCGAGTCAGAGGGGGCTCGGAAACCTGGCTCCTGCCACCACGCATGCTCACCATTGCTCCACAGTGGGGTCGGGTCAGTATCGGAGTCTCCTTCCCTTTAACATCCACTGGTCGCAGGAGAGGCAGCGCTGCCCGTACGGTCCCAGAGGGCAGAGACAGCTGCCCCCTCCCAGCACACAGCGCTTGCCCGACCTCGCTTGCTTCACTTTCGTGGGGCAGTTTCCCAGGTCAGGGACGGGGGCACGGTGCCGCCACTGCGAGCCCCTTCCCCGCCCAGCGGGGTGAGTCTCGCCCCACAGGCACCGTGGCACCACCCCTTGGCAGAGCAGAGGAACTGCGCATGTGTCGGCTGGCTAAACTCACAGACGGCTGAATCAAAATTGTAAAAAATTTGCTTCACAAATGGGCAGGGTCATAATAGAGAGGTCGTCATGCAATGGGGATTCACTGTACTTGAACCCCCACACTGCTTTCCAGTTTGTGGAAGCAAATCAGCAGTGAAGGAAAGTCTCTGGTGGCCTTGGCAGAAGGCTGAGATGTAATGTTTGGTGTATTAATGTTAATGCTCAGCACACAGAAGGCAGGGCAGAGTGAACAGAGGTGGAAGGAACGTCATGATGAGAGAGAATAGGGTGGTAGTGGAAGGAAAAGGAAATGGTAGGAGTATGAGAGAAAAAGCAGAATGTGATAGAAAGGGATTATAGAGCTAAATTAGATAAAAGCATATTAATTGATACAATTTCTTATAATTTAAAGAATGCACATTATATATATTTATCTATCTGCTTATTTTCTATGCTACTTTGGAAGGTATTCCAGAAATTATTGATTATGTCTGCAACACAAAAAAATACTTGTTAATTTGATTTTCTGAGATTAACAAAGTTAGCATTGTAGTTTCTGATGGAATGGAATCAGGGTTGCAAGCTGAAACATGAATTAACTGATTCCTGAAAAAATAAAACTTTGCACTTGCTCCCACTGATATTAATATCAGATTTCAAAATTACTTTAATTAAAGCAGAATTGTAGTCTTACATGAAGGCCCTGATTTTCTGAGCATTAAATTTTCTATTAGATGCAATGGCCATCCATTTCATGGTCAAGAATGGAATATATATGCCCATATTTTTTCACAAAAACTCCTGTGTAAAATTTGTCTAGGGCCACCTGCTTTCTTATTCTGAACTACTAAAAGGGACCCTCCTTAAAATTTTCTGGTTAGAATGACATACTCTCTGGTAAAATGCACTTTACTAATATATTCTGAATTATTAAAAAAAATTATGGAAGTTTTTAATTCACTGGTGAAATGCATGAGACCATTGAGTAAGGGAGAACTGAGTGCTTGAACGTGCCTATACAAGTTTATTTAGGATGGGCACATAATCAACCATTGGAGATATAGTACTATGTATGTATTTCTCTGTTGTTTCTTTCAGTTGCAGTAGCCTTAAGTGTTATTTTCACTGTTGTGGATACCACATTTGATAGGCGTAACAAAAATGTGGTTTTCAAGCTGACCCTTTTAAGGCAGAATAGCCTGAAGGAAATGCACCCATTCTGCTTCAAAGAAGATCTGTCTGTAGGAAGGAGGAATAATATGCATGCATAAGTAATTAATAATGATCTGAAGCTTTGATATCTTGTAAGGCCCAGAAAATTACATTTTTGCAGGATGTAATATATTGCTGGGTTAAAAACACGTGGCTTAATTCCATATCCTGTGACAAAATTTCTGAGATAAATAGGGACCAAGCTTGAATAAGGACAGGAGTATCAAAAGCACTGGTTTGAGTGCTGTGTGTGTCCTTTTATTACACCGGTGAATACAGTTGTGGGTATCACTGCAATCCTTAATAGGATAATATGGATGAGAAAGATCTTCAATGCAGAGTATAATGAGGTGCTCAGATAGCCCGAGTTTTCACTTAATTTAAAGAATTCATTCCCCTGAAAAGCTCAATTTCAACATACCTAATAGTACAACATGACATTCAGAGACCAAATCTCATTGACTAGATTTTGTTTGAATATGTTTTAAAACATCTGCTTTGACTTCATTAGATGTCTTTAATGTAGCCATTTGTAAAGTCCTTTTTTTTGTAAAATAAATTAACTTGCAGAGAGGAACTGGCTAATAAAACGATGTCTTTTGACAGTCCTATTTTTAGAATCAGAGGGAGGTATAGTCAAAGAAAACAGGCAGCAATTAATAAGCTAGATATCAAGCGTGGATCGTTATGGAGAAACTCGCTTTGTATTTAAGCAGACTTAGGGGGCTTCCTGCCCATCTTATAGCCACAGAGAATCCTACAGGCGATTTTTACCTGCTAAGAAAGTATCTTACCCATTCGTTTGTAAGAGGTATATACATATATTTATTTTAAATTGTTTTTTAGTGATAAAAGATGAGAACTCCACTATCAACTTCTACCATTCATCTATCTCTCCTCTCACATGGTGTTTTAGCTGGACATAAGGACACTGAATTAACAGATAACAACCCTATTATATGCCGTGGCTACAGCATCACCACTGTGGTGCATTACAAAACAGTGACAGATCGAGGCTTAAAAATCTGGGGAATATGTTATGATGTGTTCGGGGTGGGGTGGGGGTGTAAACTACTCAGGACCAAAAAAGTCAGTTAAACAGAAACAGGAATAAAATCAGGAGATTTAAAAATAACATCTCCCAAAAGTTTTAGTAAGAGGAAAATTGTAATTCTGGGATCAAAGGAAATGGACTAAGCGTGCTTTAGCTTTTGCTGCACTATTAGCACAGGGAAAAGATCTTTCTGTTGGCAGTCTGATGGCAGGTTAGTTTAATGCTGTGCCTCATATATGACTGGCAGAGTTTAGATGTTGCCTTAATTGAAACATTACACATTTGGAAATTTGAGTAGCAAGCTGATGGCATTTGCAATTGAAAACATCTATGTGTTTTTGCATGGATGAGCTTTCTTTTGTATGCAAATCAGGCACTGGTTAATTTGATATTGCCAGACTATGGGTATTGTCATAGAACAGCTTTTCACTGAACATCTCTTCCCATTAAAGCTATTAGGAAAGAAAACATTCAAACCTAGGCTTCCTTGACGGGACACTTGGATTGGCAAAATGAGGTTAGTTAACCTAATTTAGGAATCCATCCCTTTTGGTACATTGATAGGTTGTTTGGTGAGAAAGTCTGAAGAAAGGCTGAATCTATAAATGCAATTTCCCTTCAGGTCAGCTGCACTCAGAGCCTCTGTTCTTCCAGTGCATTGTTACATTCTCCTTACCTCTTCCCACAGATGCTTAGAGAAATTGGCTCCCACAGATGCTTAGGCAAATTGGCTGTGCATTCTCACTGAGTACTGAAGGAGAATGTGCAAAGTAGCTAATGGTGCAGGGGATGATCTCCCAGGAGTACTTCTGATGAATTTCATGATGGCATTACCTCTGTCAATGCAGGTGCTTGAATGCTATGGCACATTCTCGAAGTATATGAGGCATTCCTGTTATTTCCAGTTACCACATAGTTTTAGCCACATTCAAACAGCACCTTTCATGGTCATTAATAAACAACAGAGAGATAAACAGGCATTCCAAGGAACCAAACTTCTGTCTTCTGCAATCCGTTGTCATCACACTGACGTTTTGTTTACTCCTTTTGGAACAGTTTGTTATCTAATTCTGTATACTTAGATCCTACAAACAAGTTATCTATTCTAATGCTCTGTCTAGACAAAGCCTTAGAGATGCGTTGTTAGCATGCGCAACCAACTTTAACCCGTGCTAACTTGTTACAGCATAGGCTCCCCATTATTCTTGAGAAAGTCTATTTAGCATGTTCTAAAGGTAATGTGTCCTGTATAAAGCTTAAGAAAAATGAAGTTTGACAAAAGCTTTAAGAAGACATCAGTGTACATCACTTTGTGTAGCTGCTTGATTCCGTCCCCCCCCTCCCACCGCGTCAAGTTGGCATAGTATTTTTTTGTAAAACAATGTGCCTTTGTTTTATTTATAAACCTGCCTATCACTTTTGCCTTTGTGGAAGACCCCACAGTTTTATCTAGGCTCTAATCACAATGAATTTTTTACTGATGTATTTGCAGTCGCATTTTATCTTTAGTGTGGACTTCTAGTTCTGCACTGACCTAGACAGTTAACCCTCAGAATAAACTCTACCAATAATACTTGCTTTTTCACTAAGGTTGCATGTCTATATCAGGTAGTGTTGCAATAATTGTCCTGTAAGTTGTCCTAGAAGTGGTGCTCAATTATGTTGTTGAATTCATGTCCTGTGAAATATATGTTGAATTCAGTTTTTCCCAGAGCAGCCATCACAGAAAAGCAGATTTTCTGAATATAGAAATTATTTGTATATAATTTTTCTGATCCCTCATTTATTAGAACAGATGATTGTAGAGAGTACTTCATTCTGAATCAAATAAAACATGTGCATAACTTTTCTCTCTAGGACTATCTTGGATTTCCATGTTTAAAATCTGACTGCTGAAATGTGGATTTTTTTTCAGCATATAACCACTGTATGAAAAAAAGAAAGAAAGAAAAGAAGATTTTAATGTGTATTGGTAATAGCCAAAGATTCATCTCCCCTGTGTTGCCTTGATCTTCCTCATTTTCACACTTTCTTTAGTGTTGGTTTGTGGGGTTTTTTTTACATGTAAGGCAAAAATAGGAGTAATTCTTTAATACACACATGATAGCAAGTACATATTTCTTATTTGTGCTAACTTGTTTACTTGATCATTGAATATTGTCAGGTATCAACAATTTAAGGTCAACATTTAAGATCAATCAAGTATTCAAAGCTCTTACTAATATAGATTCATCCATATCTTAATTATTTGAGCCTGATTTGAGCTGTACCACCATCTTTAGCTCTAATTCTCCAATAAGCTTAAACTATATTGTAGGACATATTCATTATCTACTTATTTCAATGCTTGCCTTTGTAACAATTTCACATCCTCAGACATTCTTATGTCCTCTGTCAAGGTCTCTGCCAGTTCAGGTTTCAGTATTCCTACATCATATTTTTTTGCACTGCCATGCCCTTTACACATTTTTTCTCAGTTATTCTTCTTATACGTGCCCTACATAACTCATTGAAATCAATCTTCATTTCATTCTCTCTCCTTACTTTCAGTACGCTCCCACTTTTTATAGTGAATTTTTCATTTTTGATTATATAATTTTAATATCTCTGGTAGGCTAGTTCCTTGTATTCTTAACAAGCAGGATAAACCTGCTCTGAGTGATACACAGAACCAGATTTGGTATGTCCCCTCATATCTTTTTTTCTTACCACTGAAATACTGCACTGTAGTTCCAGTTAAGCATTTTTAGTGTGTAGAGTAAGATCTGAAGAGTTCTGTCTGGCCTGTTCAACAGCCACATTGTATGAAGAGTGCTGGTCCTCAAAATTCAGCATCCATAGCAGCTCTGCAGGATCAGTTAAGCAGCCCCAGGCCACCTGCAGACCTGCAAGGTAGTTCTTTTCTCACAACTCAGCCAGTTGGAAACACCGTCTTTTTGTAATCCCTACTCTGATAAATAATATTTTTAATTAGCATTGGATTTATTCATGTAGTTGATTTCATTAGGCAGCAGGATGATGAACACTCATTCTGCCTCATAAATATAACTTGCACTAACCTTGTGTCACAGTCTGGTGTGAGTGATCAGTATTCTCACATATGTTCTTGGGGGAGGAAGTTGCATTCCATATACAGACAAAAGAAATGTGATACCATTTTGACTTGATGAGAGAAGCTTGCAAGTGTCCTTTCATGGACTGGATGCTCTACTTTATCTTCTAGCAAAGAGATACCATTTCATCCGTAATGCACACAAGCTGTTTCAAATGATAAGGCAGAACAAGAGACTTGGTAAAGGATGGTCTGCTTTTGCCAAGGTGGGCATGAAACTCCTATCTCTCTATTGTTTGTCATTTCCTTGCCAACATAACAGTAATGAGATAAGAAAAATGCTGTAGATCTTCATGTTATAAGATGGAGAACTTCAAGTGGTCATTATTTGAGATAATTATAGTACAGTAATCACTCGAATGTCACGGGAGTTAGTTCCCGAAAGATGCCACGATAAGCGAAATCTGCAAAGTAGCGGTAAATATGGTAAAGCCGTGTCATGTGTTAGATTTAATTTTTCAATAACCACCATGCAGTTATCAAACTCTGAGGAAGGGAGATGTTAAGCCAACTAAACAAAAGGCGGAATTCCTCAACGAGGGTTGTTGGGTGGAGGTGGAGGACTCCTTTTATCTTTTGGCTGGAGAACTAATGACTCTTGATGGATCATGTGGGTCCCTGAAGGCTGTGTGGGGGTGGAGTGCTCTTTTTAGGTTTTTTGTTTTTCTTGTCTCCTTGTTCCTGTTGGTTTGCTGTTTGTTCGTATTTTTTTCTTTATATATATAAATACGTAAATAAATGTTGCTTCCTTTCTCAAAGTTTTTTTACCAAAAGCCCCTTTGATTCAAAAGGTATAGTAAAGTAGATAAGGAGGTTTTTTCCCTTTCCATTCTGGGAAGGTTCCCATCTTCCCTGGAAGGTATTGGTCTAACCTAGGACAAGCTGGTAAAGCTGAGGTGGGAAACCTTAGGATGTGCTGAAGCCACGAATGATGAACTGTGAAGTAAAGAGTGATTACTGTAATAATATACAGCAATACCTCACTGCATTGGGACTCCTCCATTGTGACCTTGCTGATTTGTGACAAATTTTTCTCACAGACCAGCCTCAGTGATTCATGAAGTTTCCCGGCTGACACATGCCCAGTGCCTCTGCTTCACCAAGGGACGGTGCTGGTGCTCCCTGTGGGGTGGGATGGGCCCGGCCCTGTGGGGAGCCCCGTGGTGCCTCCCACTTGCCCTCTGTGGTGTTTATGGCCCCACAGCGCTGTGCCCTGGTCCCTGTCCCGTGCCTGTATGCCTCCATGTGTGGTCCCTACAGTGGAAGGCTTATGCTGTGGGATGCCCCCGGCGGCCGCTGCGACCCGCACAGCACCACCACAAGTCATGCTGTCCCCTGTTACTCTAAGCCCAGCCAGGGACTGACTCCCACTGGGTGTGTTATTTTTTCCATGGCTACAGGCAGGTAACGCAATGCGGTCTGTGCCTGGGGACTGTGCACCCGGCACATCTGGTGATGACGTAGCCCCAGGGAAAGTGGGTCTGGGCTCGCTGTGGCGGCAATGGGGCCAGCACTGTGTGCTGGGACAGGGCAGCGCTGGGTTGTGCCCACGTCGCCACCACAGCTGCTGTGCCAGAAGGAGGCTTCTGTTCCCCCATGCCCTCCCCCCCACTGCAGCAGGGGGAAGTGGTGCTCTGATGGCTCCATACAGCCAGCGCTCCTGCTCTCGTTAGATGTTACAGGGAAAGAAACTCTGATACCAATGCCACCCCCCACCATAAGGGGCACTGGGTGTCTCAGTGTTGCAAAGTTAAGGTTTCCCATGCTCCAAGAGCACCAACTGAAGCCCTGGGATACCCCTTCCCTGCCGTGGCCCGGAGTTTCCCCGCTGCGGAGGCAGTGCAAGCATGTGCAGTGCCAGCAGCCCGGCAGCAGCTGTGGAATTGGCAACTTGGCTGAAGAGAAGCCCAGGGATTCTGCAGGGGTCTCCCAAGGCAGAGAGGACTCAGAAACACTTCCCTTTGCTCCCCTGTGATGGGAGAGCCCATGGGGAGGAGCAGAAAAATGCTCCCCAGCACTCCTGATTGGCTGGTGGTGGAGCGATGGGCGTGGCCTGCATTTATATTAATAACCCACGTGTCTTTGCAAATTTGATAGTTTGCAAGACCTTGGGGAGACAGTGAGGTAGTGATTATGAAATTATTAAGTTTTCAATAAGTAGTGGAATAAGGAGGGGGGGCAACAAAACATCCAAATTGGATTTCCTTAGGGCAGATTTTGGCTTATTCACGAAACTGATTAGGAGAGTTCCTTGAGAGGCAGCTCTCTATAACAAGGGGGTCCAAGAGAGTTTGGCGTACTTCAAATATGAATTCTCAAGGGCACAAAAACAGTGTCATAAAATGAGCCATAGGGGTAAAAGACCGGCCTGGATGAGCAAGGAAATTTGTCAAGAATTGAGTGAGAGAAAGAGGGTGTATCACCTTTGGAAAAAGGGTGAGGTTAATCAGGCTGTGTACTGAGGTATTGTTAGGTCGTGTAGGAAGAAAATTAGAGATGCAAAAGCCCACCTTGAGCTCAGACTGGCCACTTCTGTTAAGGATAATAAGAAGTGTTTTTATAAGTATATCAATGGAAAAAAGAAGGTCAGTAATAAACTCCACTCCTTACTTGATGTGGAGGGAAATATAGTAACTAGGGATGAGGACAAGGCAGAGGTACTCAATGCCTCCTTTGC
>WEKX01018221.1:56534-78398 GCA_013390025.1 Pitta sordida | reverse complement strand
ACACCATTAACCACCACTCTCTGGGCTCGGCCATCCAACCAGTTCCTGACCCAGCAGAGAATATTCCTATCAAAACCCCTTGCTGCCATCTTCCCCAGGAGTATATCATGGGAGACTGTGTAGAATGCTTTACTGAAATCCAGATACATTACATCCACAGCCTTCCTCTCATCCTCTCATCCATCTGTACTTGCAGATACTCTGCTTGCCCCTATAACAAGTAGAATGTGTGTGCAGCACGTTAGGCTGGACTTTTGTACCTTTAGAAATACTGCATGTACATATTACTTGTTTGAGAAATGCCATGCTTCTGTGATTTAGACATAGGAATTGCCTTTCTAGTTTTTAAGTCTCATTGCAGCAATCAGGTGAAAGCTGTGCTGGAGGAGCAAGGCACCTTCAAGACAAAATGAAAGCTGAATCTGCCTGCTGTCAGGTGGGTTGTCTAGGCAATTAAAGTCCCATTTAATTGTTGAAGTCCTCTTGTGGGTGGGTAGGTCTTACCTCAGGAGTCAGTTTTTAGAATCATTTAGGCAACTAAGTGAACAGATATGAATGTAATGTTTTTTAAGGAATTTTTGGCCCTGCCATACCTCGATTTTCTGTTTTTGACATGGACATATTCTCTTCCTGCCAGGGTGTGTGGAGATGAAATTACATATTCAAGTCTACAGAGTTCTCAAACACTATGTTTTGTGCAGGACATAAAGTTATTTCACCAGGTACTCTGATAGAGGGGTTTAATGCTGCTCCTATCTCAGTCAGTCAATCCTCTGCTTCTGCTTGTTTGCCTTTTCTCTCCTGTTTTACTGTGATATACTTCTGTTCTTTGAGAATCATATGTTGACAAATACTGATGGCTGAGTGAGTGTTTTGGAAGAGGTATATACTAGTGGATTTCTTTTTTCCATGACACTTCTACAAAAAATAACTGCAAAGCCATTCATGAATAAAACCCAGGCACTTGGTATAACTGTTCAGAGTATAAATCACTAAAGAGGCAGCCTTATGGTTGACTTTATAATATGCAGCAGAAGTGCCTTCACATCATCAGATATTGATGCTATGGCTGCTATTCCTAAGTTGTTCCCTCCACACCCCAAGCTGCTGCTAATAAATTACAAACACATTTGCTCTCATTAATCATTCTTTGAAATGGCAGAATAGTCTTTGCTGATTGAAAATAATTATTAGCTTCTCAAAAGAATTAAACAGCCTGTTTAGATTTTCATTTATATCACCATTTTGATGGAGTGATGTGGGGGTATGTACACAGCCTTTGTCTTAAAAGTAGTAATAATAATAATTAATGCTGTGTAACAAAGAGTTTCAGAAGGACTTCAGACAAAGAGAGAAAGAAAAGGCAGGCAAGGTGAGCTGTGGAATGAATGTAGAACACAGAACTGAACATAAGCTTGTGTTGGGCAGGAAACCTACTGTAGCAGAGCAGTAATAAACACAAAGGAAACTACAGCATTCTCTACATAGCAGTGGAGAGACTTGAAATTTCTGGCTAACGTTACAATCTGAGCAGTGTAGTTAATCTGGAATTGAAAGAATACCACAGATGTTTAAAATTATTTTTTTCTACTGAGTTAGTATCCTGTACATTTACAAATTGTAGGTTGTGGATTAATAGCCCCTGAGGCTCATTACCCAATGGGCCTTGCTCCAAGCTTTGAATTTGCACTCAACAAAGTCAACCGTCCCTAGAGGTTTTTAAGAAAAGGTTGGATGATGTACTTGGTGGCATGACCTAGATATTAGGGTAGTGTGTTATAGGTAGGATGGTGTGTTGGTAGCAGGATGGCAACAGGTTAGGTAATTAGGTAATAGGTTAGGTAACAGGTTTGGCTAGGTTAGGTAATAGGTGATAGGTTGGACTCGATGATCTCTAAGGTCTTTTCCAACCTTACTGATTCTGTGATTCTGTGATTCTGTGATTCTGTATTTGGATTGAGATAATTTCCTGAAGTCAGGTCCCAAGACTTTATTTTAAAGTGTTTGCTCCTAAAGTGTTCTGTGGGTACTGGGATGGGAGCGCCTGCTGGAGTGCCAGTGGTATTAAAATAAAATTAAAAATTGAAAAAAAAAAGAGAGAATAATACACCAGATAAGATTTAGCATATGTATATTCCAGAATGGCTGGATAGTATAACCCTATTAATGTCTTATACTCAAAGTGTAACATTGCTAATATGATATTTGCCTGCTGATAGGCTGGACTTATTAACTAGATACATCTAGTTCTACGCTATGTAATTTGATTGCACTATCTTGGGATGTAGTCTGACATTCATGGAGTGCACTACATCTCTCTGAGGAGGTACTTGCTGCTTAGGGTTCAGTAAGTGATGCAGGCAAGCCTTCTAAGATGCTGGATGGTACAGAAAAACTATGGGTCACATTCAGATAGAGTGAATTCCATCGAAGTCATTGTGCTTGATATTTCGTATTGGTTCTCTGAAGGCGGCTCTCTTTCTTGACCCTCATTTTAGTTCTTTAAGTCATTCCTTAGAGTCGGTCAGCTGCCCAATTCTCTAGGCATGGCACTCAGATGTAAATGGGGCTGTTAAAATAAATCCCTCTGTGATTGTCATGTTTCATTCATCCTCAGTGGCATGCTTCAAGTGAGAGCCCAGACACTGGGAGGCCAATAATGGTTTCTCTTCACCTGAGGGAGTAGGACATGTGCCATTCCAGTTTCCACTTAGAAATATTTATATAGATTTTACAAAATGAAAAAGCCCCAGCAAGAACTGTGGAAGTGTGATCCCCATGTTTCGAAATGATGATGATCATGTAACAGTTGAAGTAAATCTCTTACACAGAAAAGACTTCCATAGCTGCTGATTTGTGAACAAAAGCAGCTGACTGAGTAATGGAGTTGAGGTTGACTCTATATTACACCAATTAGCAAAGAATCTGCACCCATAAACCAAAGATTGCCAGCAGAGTGTTGGAAATGGGCTGATATAATCACCTCAAGCACCAATGTAAGGGTCAGCCAAGCCCTTCAACAAAGGACCCCCAGGCAGAGGCGAGGCGGAGTTTGGGCAGAGACTAGGCAGAACTTATGTTAATGAGTTCCTGGAACTGATCTGCATGAGCACCACCTATTACTGGAAAACTAATGTCTAGTAATGAACACATGCATATGTAACTCACCTGTTGAATATTGTAAACTCACCTGTTGAATATGTATAACTGTAGCATTTTAGGCACTGCCAAACAGCAGTAGGCAGGCAAGTTTAGTAAGGATTTATCTCCCTTGCTTTGCAGTGCTGCTAATAAACATACCTATCTCATAACCCTTATGAGCTATGGAGTCTTTTTTCCACACTTCACTGTTAAGTGAAGGAGAATCCAGAACTGTTCTTCTATATGCTCCTGTTTACTGGTGTGGGCTCCTGAGAGAGAGATGGAAGTACCATGCCTTTGTCAGTTTTTTTGTGACCAAGTAATGAATAGCTAATTACTATTTAGATGGTTGTGCATCTACTCAACAGCACAGTTGACTTTAGCAGTGGAAGAAGGGCATAGCATTGAATGTTCAAATGATGCCTTAAATGTTGGGCTTGGAAACATAGGTATCTTGTGAACCTAACTCTGGTCAGCCCCAGCATTCGTTTCCTGGTGGTAATCTTTGAATCTGACTTTTTTCAACTAAAGGAGAAGTTGTACTCAGATGCACTGAAGTAATGTATCTTTTGTTCCCTGTCACAATTTGTACCAAGAACCACAATACAAAAGCTTATCTGGATTTATGGTTGGATAAATGGTTTTGTGACATGGGTCAAGGAACCCTTGACTTAATTGTTTAACTAGCCTCTGGAGCATTACTTCTCTGACTGTACAATGGGAATTTTAATTTCTCTTGCACTTTGCTATGCTTAATTAGTGTGCAAGGTCTTCTGGCATGTCTAATATCTTAAAATATATGCAATCATTTTAAAGATCTGTGCACTGACATCCCCATATCCACTGAGTGCTGGAGCAGAACAGGTAGCAAGATGGGCTGTGTGACAGGGTGCATGGCACAGGGTTCTCTCAACCATATAGACAGTGTGTACTCCAGACAACTTGCAATCTAAATACTGGTGATTTATTTTAGTGGCTGTTCACATAATTCTTATATCAGTGTGAAAATTATCTATGAAAATATTTAAAAGTAAATGCAATTTATTCTTCTGAAGTTTGGTATCCAGTTCCTAAATATGGAGCTCTAGATGAAGGTTGATTTACTAGAATTGTGGCTGTAACATTATGTGTGGGAGTACAGTCGGCCCTTGAATACCACAGTACCATGGGCCTTGTTGCTCCTCTGCAAAGCCCTCCGTTCGCGTACAATGGCAGCTCATTAATATGCAAATTTGCCCCACACCCTCACACTGCCCCTGGCACTCTGGCGCTGTTTCGGCACTGCCTTGCTGTGTATCGGTGTTTGTGTTGGCGCTTCCCGGCGCCCATGGCCACCCCACGCTGGGAAAAAACCCTTTTCTGCTTGGCTGGGGACACTGGTGTGGGGCAATGCCTGCGCCGCTCTCCCAGTGTCTCTCCGGGTAGGTAGACCTGGTCTCTCCATACTTGGGGTAGACATCTACCCTGAGAAAGTCTCGAACACCATGTCTAACCTGAGAGTGTGTAAATCTTTCATAACTGCACAGTCTCTTTGCTCTGAGAGGAGCAGGGCAGGCGCAGCACTGCGGGGACTTGCCGTAGCCTTGTCGCTCGGAGCGGAACAGAGGGGAGCTGGGCAGGTGCGGTGCAGGCATGGCATGGGCGGACCTGCTGCAGCCGCCTTGCTCCAAGCAGAGTGGGGCAGGTGCGGCATGGACGTGGTGCCAGGGGACCTGCTGCAGCCCCCGCACTTGGAACGCAGCAGGGCAGGCATGGTGTGGGTGCAGCACTGGTGGAACTGCTGCAGCTGCCTCACTCCAAGCGGAGTGGGACAGGATGGGGTGGGCTGGGCGCAGCATGGGAGGAGTGCCGGCAGAATTGCTGCAGCCACCTCGGTTGGAGAGGAGTGGAGCGGAGCAAGGCAGGCGCTGCTCGAGCGGACCTGTCGTGGCTGCCTCCCTCCAAGTGGAGCAGAGCAGGGCAGGCGCCACTTGAGCAGATCTGCAGTGGCCACCTCCCACTGAGCAGAGCAGTGCAGAGCGGGGCAGGCGCCGCTTGAGCAGACCTGCCATGGCCACCTCCCTCTGAGCAGAGTGGGGCAGGTGCCGACTGAGCGGACCTGCAGCGGCTGCCTCGCTCTGAGCAGGGCGGGTGCGGCGCAGGCAGAGCAGTGCACCCGTGGTCCATGCGGCACAGCGTGGGGGTTGATTTGAATATTCATGACTGTCAGTTCATGCAGGTGCAGTCGTGAAACGGGCCTCCTTAATTGAGGAAAAATCATGCCGCGTAGAGGTGAAGCCGCTATCTGGGAGGTGCGAGGTGGAGAGGGCTTACTGTATATGCTCTTCCCTCTTTTTTTATAGGGTGTTCTTATTCCTATGTGCAGGTTCCAGTTTGAACCTACCATATATCAAACATTTTATTTTTCAGTCACCTTGGAAGACACTTTTGAGAACTGTATATATTGAAACAGGTTCACAACTATGCTGTTTTTCTCACAGACCACCTTAATAAATATTGCATTGATTCTTTACTCTATTATTTGCTGTCATTCTGTCCTTTATCCAGTTTTTTTCATGCACAGCTGTTGTTTAAATGCACAGAGATCAAGAGGATAGAGTAGGTCAGACCTGTTTGTATTTTGCATGCATATATGTATAATTTGATTTTATGAGGGGAAGGAACTCATCTAACCTTGTAACTAATAGTTACAGGTTGATTTGCATAATGAGTTGATTGCAAAGCTTTCCTTGTCAACAATGAAAAGCAATATTGGATTCAAATTTAAAAAGTTGTAGAGAATGGTAAACCAAAATATACTGAGCCTGAGTATTAAGGCAACAAATGTGTGTCTGCCTTCCACATGTTAGCCTAATTTGTACTTTCTCTGGATATAGATCTCCTTTGCAAGTGACTTCATGCAGCCAGATAGGAAAGCATTTTCCTCACCTCCCATGTGTGCAGGGAAGATCCTCACTCCAGTGAAAACCATGACCCCTTGGTGGCACAGTCATCTGATGTGTAGGTGGGAGGACTCTTGACTATGTCTTTTTTGACATAATCAGCATCATGTAGAATGGGAAAGGTGTAGGAGATACATTTTGCTGCTATATACGTCCAGTATGGGTTCAGAACTTTCTGGAATTTATACCACAAAACTTCCTTGTAAGTTGAATTTGGTTTTGTGTTAGCTGGTATGTTTCTGTATGTGAGCATCCAGCTATATATTTCTACACACAGGTCTGAAAATTAGATAGTGCATGTTATATAATTTTAACAACTGAGATTTTTGTTTATGAAAAATTCTATTACAAAGCAGAAACACAAAGGATGAAAAAATAGGAGAATGAAAAACAGTAACCTAGAGTGGTAATTTTCAAATAAATCTCTTGGCATGATTTATTAAAATGTGTAATTTTATAGGACAAAATACATTTACAACTCCTAGAGACATTGAAAAAGTGGGAATAGACAAGGTGACATTTAACATTAATTATTTTAATGCAGTTAATTAACGTTGGTTATAGTATCTATTTTATTATCACCTGATTTTATTTTTATATAGTTTGGGCTTGATCCAGTATGTTTTTACCAGGAAAGAGACTATTCTTTGAATAGGGAAAATATGATTTCATCCTGTTGTTTGTTGATTTTTACCTCATTAAAGTTCACTCTTGTTTGAGCTGTTAACAATGTCACTATATCTTGAGAGTCTCCCTGGATTATTGCTTGATAATTGGGAGACTGTAATACAACAAATTATTTTTAAAAAGGTGCAGTGTATAACAGAAGGTTGCTCTATAAATTGTTGTAATTGTTAGTTTGACTCACTTGTCTATTCTAAACATATTTTACTGTGTTATTGCAATTAATGAATGTAAAAAAATAGTAAAAAGGAAAAAAATCGTATTGGCTTCTATTTCGAGGGAGTTATTAACAGGACAACCTGAACTTAACATTAAGATACAATATCTGGCTCTTCCTTTTTAAATGCAACAAAAGGAAAATTAATTGTGTGGATGAACCTGAAGTGTATTTAGACTATTTTGTTTTGCTTGGTGCTAGGATAGAATGTGAAACTAAATATGTTCATCCAAAGAAAACTGAAGTTCCTGCTCCTGTTTAGATTTCATCATCTGTTAGAAATCTCCTAGGTGATTAAACTAATGCACTGTAAAAGAATGAATCAGCCCTGCAGAGCTCGTCTCTGTTGAGAGAATAACTTGCTCGGTAAAGTACTATTGGGGTTTTACTAAATTAAAATCCTAGGATTTTCTGTACATAATATATTTTATCTGTGAAAGCTGAGTAAATTTTTTTATGTGACTCTCAAACTAAATTCCTATGGTAATTAATAACGAAGGTTTGAATACATTTCTGGTAGAGTCATCTTTGACCAATTTAATAACTTGATTTCCTTAAAAGAGGAAAATCCTTATCTCTCAAGGCTTGTAACACTGGGATACACCATGAAATTATTAAGAGAATCAGAGAGTCTTTTCTTTGTTATAAAAAGATCAATTCAGATTGGAAAGTTATAATTTACTAACTTAGGTGAAACACAGTCTTAGTAATTATTTCATATTTATATTTAAATTCCTGTGTAGGTACCAGTGGATCCCTGAAACTCTTATCAGAAGCATCAAGTAGTCTACTTGTCTATGCAAAGCCAACTCATTTTAACTATTAACTTGTTTACAGATAAACATAAATATTATTTTTTGCATACCTGCGAAGACAGGTAAAAAATGTAATCAGGTGGATAGTCTTCTAGCATATATATATACGCACACAATTTTTTTTAGTAGATTTATTAAATGTTACTTATCCCCACCCCTCCTGGCCTATTTTTTGTGACTGCTATGGCAAGGAGGAATAACAAGAGCTAAAAAGAGACAAGGAAATTATCTTATCAGTCAGCTCAGAGATAGCATTTCCTGAGTAGCATTTTGCAATTGTTACATGGAATAAATGTTCAGAAATACGTATAATAAATTTATATTTGCAAGTGGCTTTGTCTTTCAGCTCCCTATCTCCAGCTGCGACTTTCTCTTGTCCACTTCACTCAATGTAGTTGTGGATAAAGACTACAAGAAATTAATTAAAATCAAACAAAAGCTTCTTTTTGTTATATGATATAGCATTTATGTGTGCATTGACTAATTCTAATACAGTTTGATTTTTGATTGTAGTGGACAGAAATAATTATCTCACCTGGTTTTTTAATATCGTATTTGCTTATCTTACTGTCTTGTACCCAGTAAGTACCTGCATGATGTGTACACTTCTGTAGATTGCTAAATCAATGTCTAACTAGAGTTGACTGAATTGTGAAAAAAACCCCAAACCAAACCACAACCAAATATATGTACTCATTTGAATCCAAGAAGAAATTTTAATTCAATCATGTCTGCTGCCCTTTTATACTTTCTGTTTGTGAAGAACTTAAGAACTTGATTCTTGATTCTGAGAATATTCCAGGAACATTTAAGACTGAAGATTTTATGAAAACAAATGTTTAGTATACATAGTAGTAAGAGGGTGAGATTCCTTTGGTCCTTTCATAATAAAGCTTGCAATGGCATTGTGGAATAATGCTTGTCTTTATGAAGACCTAGTTGATGAAGAACTTGATTTAGAAGAAGGCCTTTCATGGTTAAATTGAAACAGCTTACAGTCTTACACCAGCTGGGGAAGACTACCATACATGGGAAGTAAAGCCAATAGTTTTTCATAGGAATGTTACAAAGTGATCTGTTTGATCTACTTGAAATGACCAATATTTTCAGGAAAGGGTTTCTTGTGCAATAGCACTTGGCAGAATGGAAAACAGGATTGCACAGTCTGGAGAAAGAAGTTGATAGCAACTCGGCATACAGTGCTTTCCTTAGTAGTTTTGGAACAGTACGTTTAGTTGGCTTTTGACCTGGTGTTCTCCTAAATCAACAGTAAAGGTCAGACAGATAAATAAGACAAATTTGATGCACTGGTAGTTAAGAAGGTATTCTGGACTCAGGGCAGTAACTTAGAGGAAATGAAGAATGCAAACAGACAGATGCAAACCGAGTCGGAGAACTTTCCCAAAGTTACTCCAATAACCGTTGAGCTGCATCTCTTTAGAGTACAGTACTTTGCCCGCTATAGAAGGAAGGTTGATTTAGTTCTCTCTCCTGTTCTGTTTTCACTGTAGAGTCACTGCAGTAATGTCTGTTCAGAAGATGTTAGTGACATGGCAGAAGTTGCTGATGAGAAGGATTACACACATAGCTTCCATGTTTGAGTTCTATTTCCATGACAAACATTGACACAAACAGGACACCAGTGGTAGCTGATAGATTAAGCCAGGGGAGATCCTGAAGGATCCTGAGTTCCTTTCAAGAGATGGGGTTTGAACAACTGGAAAGTCAAGGAATTTCATCTTTAATGGAACAGAAACTTAGAAGTTCTTTCTACCCAGCTGGGAAGGTGACAGTCTAAATTGCTGAAGAGATCACAGGTAGCAAAGCAATGAGTTAAGGAAAGCATCAAGCTCAATGGAACATAAATAGGCATGTTAATGAAATTAACAGTAAAATAGCTGCTGACTAAAGCACACAGTCTCTTATTTAAGTCAGCAATTATACAGGAAGATAGCAAATACTGTACTTACATTTATAAAAAGCCTTCATAATAACCTGAGTGGTTATAGACCAGTAAGGCTTAATTCAGTTCGTCGCAGCTTGGCTGATAGGATGATTAAAATGCACTTAAAAATCTTGGAAACACAGAGTTTGATGATATGGTAGGGGAAAAAAGGTCACAAATTTTGTAAAGGATTACTGCATCTTGCTGATTCCTAAAATGTACAAATGATATCATAGATGAATGCAAACCAGTTGATGAAGTATATTTCTGTACATAATCACTGATAATTCTTGAAATGACAGCTAGGGAAACAAAAAGATGTAGATTTCCCTATAAAGGTGGCAAGAGGAGATGGAAGTCTGAGATACAAGTATTCCTTGTGAATCAGAGCAGAAGATTCTTTGTATTCAAAATAGCTGTTCAAATTGATGGATTTCTGAGATCCCAAGAGTGAATTTTTTGTTCCCTTTGTTCTGATAGGATTTACAGTGCCTGGCAGAATGCCTGTTTCAGCTGAATTAATGCCTAAACTCCACCCATTTCCTCTGTTTCACTGCTGACTTGCTTAGCAGTGTGACATTCAGCCTGCTTTGGGAATCTCTTTAGCTGCATATTAATTGCATGCAAGCATGACATTAGGCATCAGGACATTTCTCAGTTAGGCATAGTTACACTTGAATATCTTTGACATTCTCAGCAAAGTAATACTATATATCCCTACTGCATTGTGACCCCTCTATTACAATCCTGCGGATTTGCAAGGAAAATTTCTCACGATTCAGTTTCAGGGATCTGTGAGGTTACTTGGCTGATGCATGTGCAGTGCCTCTGCTTCACTGAGGGGCGGTGCTGGTGCTCCCTGTGGGGCGGGATGGAGTTGGCTGCGTGGGCAGGTTGCGCAGTTTCTCTGGCTCGCCGTAGCGTTTAGAGCCCTGCAGCACTGTGTCCCAGTCCCTGACCCGCTCCTGTGTGTCTCTGTGCCCAGTCCCTACAGTGGAAGGGTTATGCCTCAGTGTGCCCCAGGCAGCTGCTAAGACCCAGTGCAGCACTGCCACAAGACATGCCATTCCTTGTTACTCTAAGTAAGCCTCTCCCGGTACCGGTGGATGTTAAATGAAAAGAAACTGTGATACTGACACCACACCTGCCGCCATAAGCAGCACAGGGTGTCACAATGTTGCAAAGTTAAGGTTTCCCAGGCTCCAAGAATGCTCACCAGAGGCCAGGGACAAGCCTTCTTGTCCCTGCCGTTGGAGGCAGGATGAGCACACGTGGGGTGGCAGCAACCAGGTGGTGGCTGCAGAAGCGGTTGGGCGGTGCAGACCCCGCAGCCATGCCGTGCTGGCAGCCCCAGTGGGCCAGGACGACGTGGGGCCAGGACGGCATGGGGGCAGCCACTGGGGATGGGGAGCGGGGGAGAAGCAGTGGGTTAGTGCGAGCATGCGCGATTGCAGCAGCCTGGCCCTGGCAGCAGCTGCGGAAGCAGCAGCATGGCTGAAGAGAAGTCTAGGGAGTCTTGGGGGGAGTCTCCTGAGGCAGACGGGGGGCAGAAACACTTTCCTTTGCTCCCCTGTGCTGTGAGAGCCCGTGAGAGGAGTCGAAGAGGCTCCCCGGAGCTTCTGATTGGCTGGGGGTGGAGTGATGGGCGTGGCCTGCATGCATATTAATGACCTGCGTGTATTTGCGAGTTTGACATTTTGCGAGACCTCTGACATGATCCGTTTCTCGCAAATGTGGGGGTATAACTGTATTTTGAGAAAGTATCCCTGTGTGGATAACAGTGTACAAAACAAACAATAATCCCTTTCCCTTTGTATTCATTTTCCTCAGGAGAAAAAAAACAACCTTTGCAGTATCTCAGGTTCCCACATATGAGTGGAAGTTGGTCTCTTTATTAATAATTTGGAAAATGGAAGACAATGATGTATTAAATTATAAATATGCTCCAAAATAATATAATTAAATTTGAAGAATGTGAACAAACGTCAGGAATACTAACAAGCCAGGCATCAAAGTTGCCACAATTGCAGGAGAAAAATCAGTGTTGATTTAAAGTGGTGATCCCTAAATAATTTTATGCCAAAACCCTTCAATTTTGCCAGGGATGACTTTTAAAAATGTGAGTTCAATGAAGACAGTACCTCAGATGAGGTGCAGATGATAGATTCAGAAAAATTCAGAATCAATTTAAGAATTCGATGAGCACTAGTAAAAGCATGCACTTTCTTCTCATCAGATTTTTAATGCTTGAATTAGAGAACCGTTTGATATGCTCCTGTGGATAGTCCACAATCTACTTTTCATGGCTTAGCAGAACTCCATTGAAACCACAAGAATTTGGTTTGGGATCTCTTGGCCTAAGAAAGTGGTACATTTTAAGTAGTTTTACAACTTAATGGTTTCAAAATGCAGTTTATCATTGCTTAGTGAGGTGACTGAATTACTAGTGCCTGGTGCTGAACTCAGGCTGCCTGTATGCCTACCCATGGGCTCAGGCAGTAATGGTTTTTCAACTTTTTTTGATTTGTAGTACCTTGGGAAATTTTTTGAAATATTGGCTTTTTTGTAATAAGTGCAAGTGTTCTGATATTATGCTTGCCTTTTTTTTTAACGACCTCTTACAGATCCCAGCAGTTATCCATGGAGATCCAGTAGTAATACACAGATGAAAGGAACAAAAAGAAAAGCCCACCAGTTCAATAAGGGTTTTTAAAGGAGCCTTTAGTTGAAAACACTGATGATTAGGATTAGAGCAATTGTACCAA
This sequence comes from Pitta sordida, assembly GCA_013390025.1. Classification (NCBI taxonomy): domain Eukaryota; kingdom Metazoa; phylum Chordata; class Aves; order Passeriformes; family Pittidae; genus Pitta; species Pitta sordida. Next base: position 65,889 of record WEKX01018221.1, on the reverse strand, counting down.
AGCATGTGCTGAAGGGTATCTTGCATTTCATGGTGTAGTTATTTTTAGCATCACTACTTTGTTTTTCAATTTGAACACAAGCTCTTTGTTTTCACTGAAGTTGGAAAGGAAGACATTCTGGAATAATTAGAACACTACTGTTCTTTTCAGCTTCAGTGTTCTCTTTATTCTTAGAGTTAAAAACCCCTCAACTAATGGACTTCAGAGCATTGGTGGGTGCATGGGTTGGGAGAAGCAGCAGGGAAGCAATATATTTAATGTGGCGAAAGGCGAGATAGCAAACTTTATGTACCCTGGGTAGCATGTATTAATCTCCTGATAACTGCTTTCACATTTAAACCTTCTGTCCTTCTGTCTCTTATGTGAGATCCAGTGATCTTTGCTTTTTTCTGTTCTGGGAGCAATTTTCTGAACCATTAATTTTCAGTGGCCATGCTTCAATTAGCTTAATCAGGCATTGATTAGATTTCTCAAGTTCCTGGCATTTATTTTCCACCTTGCCTATATGGTTCCTTGACTCCATTACCTGATTGTTCACTTACTGCATATAAGGTTGATTCCTCTCTATTAACATTCCCTGATGAGAGGTCTCATTAGCCATCCAGCTAGCCACTTTCATTAGTGATGGTGGCATTTCATTGTGAAGGCCAGTTTCTACTGCCCTTGCAAAGAAGGATATTTTCTTCTAAGTTGTATTACTATATCAGCAATTTACTCTTAGATGAAGGTGCTGCTTATGAACAGTTCTGACTCAAAAAGAAAATACTTTATCTGGAATATGCTTCACACTTTGTTTAACAAGTTGTGAAATTGTAGGAAATGAGTGAAGTAAACCACTAATTTTTTCAAAGCTCACTTAATTCAATTTTAGAGTTTTTTAACTTCTGCTTTTCTTAGTGTCTAGCCTGATGCATTTCCATACTGAGTACTCGTGATTTCTGAGGGAGTTTGACATAGTTTTATAATTAAGGCTGGTGTGACGCAGATGTAGGCTCCATGTTCCCATGGACTGCTGCTTCCATAGACTCATGCCCTGTTCCTAGACACCAGTTGCTCAGCAGTAACAGCTTGTGTGGAGACCCATTCCTCTTGATATACGTCTTGGTGAGGTGTAACCATGCAGCAAGACCTGGGAAGAGTGAGACTGGAAGTGAGGGATTAGACAGAGCTGGAAAGCGGGAGTTCAGATTCGGGTGAATTTTTCTAGGTTGAAAAGCACTTTCTTTTCTCTAAATTCTGTTGAGGTTCTCACACTGTCTATGTTCATATCTGTACATTATGTTTTGTTTTTGCCAATTATTCTTCTAAAGGCACAGACCTCTTTTTGAAATTCTAAGTCAAGTGTGTACACTAGCTTGAACTAGACAAACCTGAATGCAAATGATCTTGGGCCAAAGTCAATAGCAGGGAAGTTCTGACAGTACAGTTTCAATTTGAAGAACTTTGTGTAATATATGCTAATTAAAAACTCCAATAAAAAAATTAAAAATAAAATAGGGTTTTGAATTAAAAAATATGGAATTAGATCTTTAATAATTTTTTGCTATAGGTTTTTTGGTGCTGGGAGAGTTGCCAACATTTTGGGGCTTTTTTGTAACCAAACTGAAGTTGCTTATCGTCAGTTTTGACAAGTCAATATTTCTGAAAAAAATAACATATTTCCAGGAAGCTTCTTAGCCCACTCTAATTTTCACACACTTATAGAATTAAATATATGATTTGTCTTATTCTACTCCTTGGACATATAGGTGCCCTCTAATTTAAGAATAGAAAGGAATCTTCTGAAGGTTCAGCATTTGTTTTTTTTTTTTAAACTGTTCTCAGAAATATTCTCAGCATCAGCTTCAACTTTTGGTAAAAAATGTTAGGACAAAAAATTGTAAAAAGCAGATAATGATCCCTTTCTTCTTCACAGCTAGTTGAAACAGTGATTAGATTCAGTGTGAGACTTCTGAAGTTAACTTCCTCTTTTTGTATTCTATGTTTTAGAGATTCTCATTCACCTTGTTTTTTATGCTTCATGTTCTTATTATGACCTCTGTCCCCCAAACTGTAGCCACTTACTTGAGAAATATAAAATGTGGGTGATTTAATAGGTTTCCTGTCTTAAAATTACTCTAAAGTTCTATTTTAGGTGATTGTAAACTCATATACAGTGATCTTCCAGAATTCACTGGGGGTCGGGTCTGGGCAGGTCTCACGATTTAAGAAATGTGTGAAGATACAACTACTCCCCGCCTGTAGCCAAGCACCCTCCACTAATAAGGTCTGGAGGGGCAGTCCTAGGAGTGTGGCTTGCACTGTAGCACCTCATTAAAGCAGAGCAGGTGCCCTTTGGCGCTTCCTGGCTGCAAAATCTGGGGTCTAGGACATTCTGGGCATGTGCACAGTCTCACAACTCACTGAAAATCCAACCATGATTAATTGAATATGCGGATATGCGAGACGTGAATATGTGGGGATCACTGTATATGAGAAATGTCCTTTGGCTTTCTTAAAACATCCCACCTTCCCATTTTGAATCTACCCCGCCCTTTTGAATCAGAGATCCCCTTCAGCAGAGAAATTTTCATGTATCTAAAGCTGTCTTTCTATAGAAACCATGGTCTTCTGTGATGAAAACCCCCTTTGAAAATATCTGACAGTTCATCTCTGCAATTAGTAATTTTCAATTACTACATTCAGCATGGAAAAGAGCATTAACATGTAGCTATCTTGGAAATCACGTCCAGTGTCATCACTCCTTCACTATTGGTCATTAGCTGTCTCTGAGCTTTCGAGGCTTGGACCTTTGTCTTTTCTGACTAGTGAAAGCCACTGCTGATTCACTACATCGCTTAGGCAGTTAATAATGCTCTATGAAGGACTGCTAGGAAGAGGTATTTTGTCAGCTGCAGAGGCAATATGGGGCTCATTTTGCTCCAGAATCAATGGCACAACTTTGACAATCTTGCCAGCTGCCCAAGCATGTCTCATTTTCAGTTTTGCAGCTGATGGTTATTGATAGACTGTGGGTAAATGATCTGTTCAACAGTGATTCTTTCAGGCATATCTTTACATGATTCACCCAGCTGAACCACCCTAGCACAAAGCAAATGTGGAAATGGTTGGCCTGAAGTACTTTTTCTTCCTTCTTGGATGGTCCCAAGGAGCATTGTTGGGTGCTGTACTTCAATGCACTTACAATAGAGATATTTTAAGAATCTCTTTAGAAATCCCTCATCTCCAACATATGCATGAAATAAGGTGCTTGTTGAAGGGAGAAGCTATAGTCCTTGGCAGACGGTGCTTGGTGGAATTTGCCTAGTTCTGGCTACTCTGAAAACTACTGTGGCACATGCCCCCTCATTTGTGTTTTTCCTGCTGATAAGGCAAATAGGCCTATTTATTTCAGACCCTCACTTTGAAACACCTTTTTACCGTCTGGGTGGTCCATGGAAATGTTCCTTCAACAAGCAGTACCTTAAGGTCTCAAAACTGAGCTTAGCAAGGCTGCTTGGTTTATTGAAGTGTGTTCTTAAGGAAGTCCTCTGACGTCTGTTGCTGACAGCTCAAAGCTTCTGACTAAAGATGCAGTTATTGGTTTTAATTAGATCTGGATAAAAGGAAAAAAATCATAACGAAATTCTTACAAAAGTTCATTTCCATTTTTCATCAAAGCTTTCTTTCCCATGAAATTTTCTTAGAGGCAGAGATTAGATCTATGTAAATTTAGGTCCTTAAGTAAGATCACAGCTTAATTTTTTTTAGAATCTCTCCTCAGTCAAGAGAGAGAGATGAGCAAATCTAGAAAGATTTTAAGTCTGGTTTAGTTGGGCTGGCTTGCACACTGAAGCAATTTGTCTTTCTCCACTGACTGTAGAGGACAGATACAAGAGCTACCTCATTTCAGGGCTTGTGAAAACAAGTTTAGATGAAGTGCATAAATGTGGAGGGAATAATCTGCACCTAAGCATTCTTACAGCAATGTGAATGAGTTTTCTCATATGCTCTGCCTCAGGGAATGGACTTGACTTAGGTAAGGAGGTAGTGATGGAACAAGCAATGTGAACCATCCTCTCCTCAAGGTTGTATGTTGCATAAATGACCTAGGAAATGTTCCTGGCTCTTAAGCAAACCTGCTTCTGCCATAGAGGCTTAGCTGTGGGTGAAAGGCTCCATCTAACTCCAAAGAGTTAGGCGTAGAGAATTTTACTCTTTAATACTTTTCAGAGAATCACAGAATTAACAAGGTTGGAAAAGACCTTTGAGATCATCAAGTCCAACCTATTCCCTATCACCACCCCGTCATCTAAACCATATCACTCAGTGCCTCATCGAGCCTACTCTTAAAGGTCTCCAGGGATGGTGATTCCACCACCTCCCTGGGCAGATCATTCCAATGATGGATCACTCTTTCAGTGAAAAAGTTTTTCGTAATATCCAGCCTAAACCTCCCCTGACAGAGCTTGAGGCTGTGTCCTCTTGTTCTGTCTCCAGTAGCCTGAGAGAAAAGACTGGCCCCTGCCTGACTACAACCTCCTTTCAGGTAGTTATAAAGAGCAATAACCCCTGTGCCTCCTCTTCTCCAGGCTAAACAGCCTCATCTCCCTCAGCCGCTCCTCAAAGGGCTTGTGCTCCAGGCCCTTGACCATCCTTGTTGCCCTTCTCTGAACATGTTCTAGTATCAAAACATCTTTCTTAAACTGAGGAGCCCAGAATTGGACATGGTACTCAAAGTGTGGTCTAACCAGTGCTGAGTACAGGGGAAGGATAACTTCCCTTGTCCTGCTGGCCACACCATTCCTGATGCAGGCCAGGATGCCACTGACCTTCCTGGCTGCCTGGCCCCACTGCTGACTCATGTTGAGTTTCCTATCCACCAACACTCCCAAATATCTTTTTGCCTGCCCACTCTCCAGCCACTCCATCCCCAGCCTATAGCTCTGCATGGGGTTACTGTGACCGAAGTGTAGAACCCGGCATTTGGACTTGTTGAAACTCATCCTATTGGAATCTGCCCATATCTCCAGTCTCTCCAGGTCCCTTTGCAGGGCCCTCCTACCCTCTAACAGATTGACACCTGCCCCGAGCTTGGTGTTGTCTGCAAACTTGCTTATGACAGACTCAATCCCAATGTCAAGATCATCAATAAAGATATTAAACAGGACCGGGCCCAACACTGATCCTTGCGGGACACCACTAGTAACTGGTTGCCAGCTGGATGTGACACCATTTACCACCACTCTCTGGGCTTGACCATCCAATCAGTTCCTGACTCAGAAGAGAATGTATTTGTCAAAGTCCTGGGCTGCCAGTTTTTCCATCCGTATACCATGAGAGACTGTGTCAAAGGCCTTACTGAAATCCAGGTACACTACATCCACAGCCTTCCCCTCATCTACTAGGCGAATTACTTGGTCATAAAAGGAGATCAGGTTGGTCAGGCAAGACCTACCCCTCCTAAATCCATGCTGACTGGGCCTGATCTCCTGGTCAACCTGCAGGTGTTGCATGATTGCACCAAGGATTATCTGCTCCATAAGTTTACCCTGAGCTCAGGCTGACAGGTCATCCTTCCAGCCTTTCTTGTGAATGGGGGTCACATTTGCCAGCTTCCAGTCGTCCGGTACCTCACCTCTATGCCAAGACTGCTGATAAATGATGGAAAGCGGCTTAGCGATCTCGTCTGCCAGGTCTCTCATCACCCTAGAGTGGATCCCATCTGGTCACATCGACTTATGGGGATCCAAGTGGATCAATAGATCTCTAACTATTTCCTTCTGAACTACAGAGGGGCAGTACTGCACCCTGACCCCATCCACCAGTTTAGATGACCAACTGTCCTGTAGACAATCTACCCTACTGCTGAAGACAGAGGCAAAGGAGGCATTAAGTACCTCTGCCTTCTCGTTTTTAGTTACTAAATTTCCCTCCACATCCAATAAGGAGTAGAGGTTGTTACTACCCTTCTTTTTCCCATTGATTTGATTTCTTTCAAGACAGAAAAATCAAAAGCCAAGAACTGGTCAAAACCCTAGTACCTTCTTATCCCTAAACATTTTGAAATAGCTTGAACACAAAACTTATGGCTGAAATTCAGCACTGCATAAAACAAGAGGTTTACAGTGTTCGTTCTTCATGTACATTAGTTCTTATTTTGTCTTTAGAAAAAACATGTGCCAATAGCATGTTGTGATAACAATACATGTGAATATTTTAACTATGAGCATTAATGCTCTGAAATAGAAATTACTGCATAACTTATTAACTGCTTCACCTTATGTTACGATTAGAAATAAGAAGGCATATATTCCTGCTAGAAATGAAAATAAATGTGGTACATTGTGTGCAGGATCTAAATGAAAAAAAAAGTTTCAGACCATGAAGAGTACAATTGTATATTTGTTCTATATGTACAGAAAGTGAATACATTATATCACAATAGGTGTGTTTTTCAGTGTGAATTTGGGACAGCTACATTATTATTAATGATTAAAATATAGTGGGATGTCACTTGCTGGTATGAATAGTATGCTATATTGTTGCACTTTGTATATGAAATATGATGCATGTGTTATGCCAACAGAAAAAAACTATTTTCAAAGCAGCTATATTAAAAATTTTTGAAAACAAAAAATTGCTTTCTGCTTGTAAACTGTGGTACTTTACACCTGTATATCTAGTGCAGGCCTTTGAGATAGCCATAAAATCTTTAAAATATTGGGAGTTTGAAATTTGATATTTCAAGAAGTTTTAAGAGCTAGATGCAATAACAAGGACCTGTTGGGAAAGGAGGGATCCTCCTTTCAGTTACCTTTTCTACTTTACAAGCCTGGAAAAAATTCAGGTTTTAAGTTACGATTTTTATTAATACAAAATTTCTCTGGTATAAACTTTGCCTGCTTTTGTCCTTAGAAGTAATTTGTGGAGGAATAAACCCAAAGATTTTTGGAAATTCTTATGACCCTGAAACAGTAAAATAAGTTCCAGAGGGCAGGATTAATATGCAAAGATGCTTGATAAATGTTTTTTTTCTAACACTGTCTGTTTCTCATGTGGCTCTTACCAAATGTGCTGTTTTGCCATGTCACTCTACAATGACAGCTGGGTAAATTTATTGGACAGTGAGTGTAGGAATTTCTGCAGATGGAGGAAACATTTTTCCTGGTCGATTGATTTAAAAAGAAAATGGTTTGTCAGTACGCAAATGCATCTGGAGGAAAAAGGGTAAAGGAATGGAGTTCAGTCAGTATAATCATAAGTGAATCATACAATCTGTAGTGTGCTCAGGCTTTGTAGCCAACCTGACTGAGTATTCATCATTCTCATGAATATTATGGTGGACTGGGATTTTCCTGAAGAATATTGGAAAAAGCTGATTCAGGGAAACCACATCTTTTTATAGACACAGAGTTAGTTTCGCCTGGATATAGCTGAAAATGTTTGCAGGTAGTAGGAGAGAATTTAGGTAGCAAGAGAACACCAACTTTTCCACTGAACAATGCACTGGCCAAGGCACCTGATGTGGATGTGGGCTAGAGGGTGCAGTGCTAACTGCTCGTGGGCCCACCTCGCTGAAGAAGGTGACCTCTTGCCTGTGCCTAGGGTGTCTTTTCTCATCCTCCTGGCACTGCACAAGGAGGCTATGCTCATTGTGAGTTTTATAAAAAGGACCGTTTTTAACAGATTTATATGGGATGTGTTTTGTTCTACTTTTTTTTTTTTTTTTTTGTAATCTGGAAAGATAATCTTGACTGAAATTTCAGAGAGAGAAATTCAAATTTTCTGCAAGTTGTCCTTGAATCCCCATATTTGCTCTTAATCCCATTGCATATTTAAGCTCCTTGATTTAAGAGAGTCCTATTTAACAAGTAAATCTTTATCTATATTCCTCTTGAGTTTGCTGCTGCTCCTTTTCTATTCTTCTTTTTGTTTTCTTGTACTTTTGAATTCTGTCATGGATCCTCTGGATCTGAGGTAGCTCCCTTTTCCAATATCCCTGTTTTCCCTGAAACTCCGGATCCAAACCACTCCTTAACACTTTATTTCCTTCTTTTTTCTTTCACCTCACTTGCAGTTATTCCCTCACACTGCTTGTCTGTGTTGTACAGATGAGAGTTCTAGTTTCATAGCTGGGTCTTATCCCTTGCATTTTTCTTTCAGAGGTGTTCTTTTAAGAAATTCATAAAATTTTACAGGTTTAAAGGCCAAATTTGAGAGGAAGATATGATAAGGGTGCAAGGGACTTTGCAATTTTTTCCTTTACCCCAATTTTTTCCTTTAAAAATATTTTCTCCATTTGCAGCTTTGCTCCATGAATAGCAGTCAGAAGCCCCCGGGGCCTGTTTATCCAGTCACTCCTATTCTTACACACTTGGGGTGGAATAAAATGAACTCCAGATACCATCAGCTCCTGCTGTTGGGTAAAAGTCTGACTAATGTTATTTTGATAAAAACCTAAGAGCCTTCCCCCCATTCTTTCCCTTCCCTTCCTCCCTCCAAGGGATTCTGCATTTATGTTATGCTTTTAAATTGAACAGAAAGGGGCCATCATTTCATTTAGCGTCTCCTCCTTCTGACTGGTCTTTGGAAGACTGGAAAAAGTGGGGTGTACAGTTGGAGCATCCCTTTTTTCGCATTACTAATTTCCTATGCCTCTTTTCCTCTCCAAGCACAGATAGGCACACAGGAAAACAACTGTCTATCTGCAACTCAGTTACAACTGCAAGAAACTACAGCTTTTTGTTTAACTGTATAATTGCTCTCTCGGTGGGTTTTCTTTTCCCTGTCTCCATTTGTTTTGTTAATAACTAAGACCAGTACATTTAAATGGTCCTCTGTTTTGTTATTTTTAATAAGCATACTGGATGTAACAAGATATCCAGCTAAAATCATTAATCATATTAAAACTAATTAAAAACTGAAAAGTTTCTCCTGCATTCCAAGCACTGGGGGCGGGAGAGGGGGAAGGGCTTTGGTCTGAGCACTGGCGTTTCCTGAGCGCAAGCAAATGCCTGACACATGGACTTCGCCGAATTCCAAAATGTAGCAAAACAGTGCCTGCATATTTGGCAGGATCACCACCAGTTCAGGTCAGTGTCTGTTTCTGCAGATGACGAAGTCCTGCATGTTAACAGAGGTAATTCAGAGGAAAAGGGGAGGAACAACATGTGACATTTCGTAAGTGCAGCACTTGCGATACCCAAGGCGCACCACTCTCTGTAAACACTTCCTCCGATGCCACTGCCTTCGAACATATTTTTTTTCGGATTGGGGTGAGGAGAGGCAGCAGGACGGGAGAGGAGACCAGGGCTTTCAAGCTTTTAGGATATGAATGGGCTAGGGTTTTTCCCTTTTTTCTTCCCCCCCCCCC
>WEKX01018221.1:682-56520 GCA_013390025.1 Pitta sordida | reverse complement strand
CCCCCCCCCCCCCCATTTTTTTTTATAACTTCTTCTTTTTAACTGTTGAGTGCAATAAACATTTTAAGGAGACACTAGTGAATCTGTGGCTGCAAAGATGTGCAAGCAGTGCTACAGGAGACCAAACCCCAAACCAGTGGGGGCTTGGAGAAGAAAGGGGCAAAGCTGCACGGAAGGGGTTGCAAGTTATGGGGCTCTGCAATGCAGTCTCACAACACCAAGTGCAGGGTAGGCCAACTAAGAAGAGTGGATGACCCTCTGAAGCCCCAGCACCTCTCCTTGCTTCTATCTTGCTGCTCCATAAGCCTATGTCATGGCTCTTGGTCACTGATCACCAATGTCATAGCGGGACAACTATCTGCATAGGGGCACCATCTGACTCCCCCAATTAATTAGAAGAAAACCCATTTTTTAAGCCTTTCCCAGTAAAAGCAAGAGTAGATCATTAAGATTTAAAATACTCGCTTGTTCTTTATCTTCTTGCTGCTTTCTTACATTTCGGCACCTTAAGCTGCCTTTGTTGTTGAGGAACTTGCTATTTCTTCAGAGATACGGCTGGATCATTTGTTATTGTAACACTTCTTTGTGATAAAGTTCAGTCTAAAAATTAAGCAGCTGCAATGTTGCAGCACAAATTAGTTTAATGTAAGCAGTCAGGAGCAGCTGTTTGGCTCGGGACTCCGCTCCGGCGGTGGGGGAAGGGCGCTGTGATGCTGACAGTGTTTTTTTCTCTACATAAACATTTTCGGCTGTTGCAGCTTTTGTGCCGATCATGTGACAGTGTCCCTAGGCAGATAATTTATTTCTGTAGCTTTCATGAGCAATCATTAACCTTCAGACACTGAGCTTGCTTTCTGCTTTGTGGCATTTGTGTTGGGTTTTTTTTTTCGGTTTTTTTTTTCTTGGTATCCTAACTCGTTTAATTCACAGAGTGTCAGGAGAAAATTACAACCAATTTATAATAGACTGTAATACATAATACGTATGTTTCTATTACAGCAGGCCTTGCTTACAAGACCATTCTTAAGGCTTAGCTTGTGTTCATGGATCAGAATAATTATTTTCAGTGATGTAAGTGCAGCTGTCATCATGATACTCCCATAGTGTCTTATTGTGAATGCAGAGCCCTTCAGAGTCCTGATTTGGGACCACCCTTTTGAATTCCCCCTTTGCCTCAGACACTGCAAAGTTTATTGAGATGCAACAGGCTTGGGAGAAAGGGCATAGCATTTATTCTGGTGATTGCTATTCTCCTACCATGACTGGCTGCTGAACAGGTATTGACTGCTGCAGAAATTGTGTCTAGTGGAGAGGCGAAGCATTACTGATAACAATTACAGCTCGAATCTCTACTAACTTAGTCTGTGGTTTTAAAGCAGACAGAGCAGACAGGGTTGGATCACAAAGCAGTTTTGACTGTTGGAGAAAGACTTAATTTTTGTTCCTGTCCATTTTGTTACAGCAAGGGAAACAATAAATTAAGTGACTTTGTCAAGGTCACTGAAGAAATAAATGTCAGGATAGGAATTTCCCTTTCCCTAATCCTTTTCCCCAAGTCCTGTGCCTTTGTCTAGGGAAGATGACAAAAGAGTGAAAAATACAGACTCTTGGGCAAAAGAACTAAAAAGTAAGCAATAAAAAAACAGAGGCAGGGGGAAAGAGGAATCACAAGAAGCTGAAAGCCAGGGTGACTGCTGACTTACCATGAATATAATTTCCCTTCAGATCTGAATGTAATTTTTGCTTTTGTTCTCTGTCTCCCTGCCCTATCTTAATTCCCTTTTCTGGCTGGTCCTTCACTACCACTAGGGAAGATCATCCGTTTTGTACCAGAGAGCAAGATATTATGTTTGTATATGCTTGTGAATAAGCGCAATCTAGATGAGCATATTCTTTACTGTATTTCTTATAGCTTGTGCCATAGTGGAATCAGACATTTGTGATAGAGGTGCTATGAGCTTAATGTTGCAGATATGATGCCCTAGACAGACCCAGGGTGGAGGGGAACAGAGATGGAAAATCAAGAGACTTTTCCAGTGCCCCAAGAAAGGAAAGTGACTTTATAATAATCTGGTCAATGGAAGAGCAGTACCATCCAGATAGCTCAACTATTGCTTTACCCGTCTAGGACTCAAATGAAACTTTGTCTATCGTGTGATTGCCCATTAACTTATGAAAAAGGCATATAGCTGGAATAAGACCAAAATGTATCCTTAGTCTGAGATATGTGAGTGTAGTACATGCTGTATCATCTTGTAAAATATACAAATGGGTGGATGGATTTTGCTGTCAATGTCAGGAAAAACATTTCTCTAGTTAAAAATAATGTCTAAAATTGGTGTTTTACTGATGCTAGGTTTCTGTGTGGAAAGATGAATGAATGAGTAGCTTGCTGTTTGAAATCTCCATCTTTCAAAATGTTTAATGAAAATGAAAGCATAACATATGGTAAATGTGGACTGAAATTAGGAATGAAAAAGCGGAAGCCTGGGACGCTCACCGAAGGGCAGATACTAATACAGAGGGGCTCAGTGTTGTGTTACATATAGAAGTGGGTAACATTTTTGGATGTATTAAGAGTGATTTAGGAGCTATCATCCCATTGACTTTTTACTAGAGTCAAGATGTAACTGCCTAAGTCAATTCTGAAAATGGGAATTAGATTTCTAAGTAATTTTAAGGTGCTTTTGAAATTTTTAGCCCTAATCCCAGGGTGATTAATTTGTACCAAGGTGATTCATTCGTATCTTTCTTGTCTTCAGAAGCCTGAATGACACATTTGAGATGCACTCTAAAAGCGCATGTAATAGTCAGAGTGCTACCTCAGCGACTTTAAAAGACAATTGATTAATTTGAATTCATGCTTTTATTCATATGTTTAAAGGATTCTGAAATTAATAATATAGCACATTGAAGCTGCTTGGTTTGAACTTTTGCTTCCATGCCTTTGTCTTCATTAGGGTTTTCCTTTGTTTTTCTTTGTTGTTTTTTTAAAAAAAATTTTCCTGAAAATTGCCCCAATCCCTCTTCATTGCTAACAGCCATGCAAAGTTTCTGGTCACAGCAAAAGCAGGAGGTCTAAGATAGTAGCTGCCTTGCTGAATGGAATGGCTGTGTAACTTTAGAAAAAATGGTGTCCAGGAAGCTGCTGGAATTTTTTCTCTATTACTTTGCCCTGGGAACTGTAGGTACTTTTGCTAGACTTGCCCTACAGTGAGCAATGTTGGGAGACTGGGCTTGTCAGATAGAGTAAGTAAGACAAGACTTTCTTACAGTAAATTCAAGCCACCTAACCTGCTAGCTTGTCCAAAGATCAAGTAAGACTGTCTTAATCTACTACTGAATAGGTGAAACTGTAGTAGTTGTACTTGTATAGATTTGGTCAAGACATTATATAAATCTGTATATACTGCTGCCTTATGTCAACAATATTTATACAAAGGTCAGTTGCCATTGCTGCTGTGAGCCTTTGTGTTTTAGGGTGTAACTGATGACACAAAAGCCTTTTTGAAGTGAAAGGAAGACTTCCAAGTCTATCTATGGGACTTCTCAGAAACATTAGTGCTTACCAGAAACAGCAGACATCAGAAACAAATCTAAATATTTGACTTGACTGTACTTTCAGAATCCATGGATCTCATGATCACAACTATGCTTTAATCCCCTGGTACAACTGGTACAAACAGACTTCTCAAATTAATTTAGAAGGCAATAGCTGATACTTACTGTATGCAGTAAGGAAGCCTAGGTTTGCTTGCACATCTTCAAGGAGAGAAGCTGAATAGAGGGACTGAATGCAATACAGGTTTGATTTATGAACTTATATTGGGAACTTCAGACTGTGGAAATTATTTGGTGGAATGATTTGTTTCATGCAGTTTCAAAGTAATACGCCTGAGAGCTAGGAAGTTACCTAAGTTTTCTGTCGTGCAGGCTGAAGAGACTCATGTTTCCAGGGAGCCCTCCTGCATTTTCCAGTGTGTCCGCAGTCTCAATCACTACTATCTTGTGATGTAAAGATTCCTAAAAGGAATACTGAGATATGTGAGTATCAGGAAAACATACCTCTAGGAACGCACTCTAAAGCTCCCTACTCTCATTCACACAAGTGTAGGAGAAGGGTAAAGCTTCATCACAATCTGGGCTGCAGCACCTGGGCTTTTCTTGCCTGAGTCCCTTGCCTGGAAAAAGTGCTGCACATAATTTGATCCTTGAGGAATGGAGTGTATTGAGAGCAACCCTTGCAGGCACTTCTGGCTCACACTGTTAAGGACATGGAGCACTAAGTTAATGAGTGACAGAGCTTTCCTTCTTGGTAGCCCAGAACTGTAGAGGGTGTATCTAGAAGATCTAAAGGCTACTGTGAATTGTACCACCATCACTTCTCTGAACCTGCTTTTTAAAATATAAACTGATACAGCATGAATATGTATATAATACTTAAACATATTCTAAAACAGATCTCAGACTCTCCACTGTGCTCTCAGGGGAGAATGATAAAGCAAATTGCTTTGTAGAATAATAGACAGAGCTCGGAAATGGTGACAAACACAAGGTAAGAATGTGTATGGAAGATAGTAAACCTGCTCTTTGAGAGACTTGAACTGGTAAATTTCTTTCCCTTGCATTTTTCATTTCTTAAGGGGGGAAAAAACAATCAACACCGTCAGAAGGCAAAGCCACGAAACTAAACCCTAACCCAAGACCCTGAAGAGGAAATGAAACCACAAGAACATTTTTCGCACTAGCTGATTTCAAGGGTCTGGCATATACACGACAAGCCTAGGAAGTTTACACAATACCATTCTCGAGCATGCCGATGCATTGGGCTTTCCTGTGATATACACATGTGCTTTAGTGTGCTTTATAGCATTTGTTTATTTTCAGTTTGATTTTTACCACCTGTAATCCAATAATTCTTTTCACTGCTATGCATCTGACTGGATCCAGAGGCTTCACAGTGGAGTAATCTTTTGTCCCACAAAAGATATGGGGAAAGTTGAGCAGAATAAATTTATTTTCACAAGAACAAGGGACAGTCCTTATTTTCACAAGGACTACAAGTCAGTATTTCATTTTTCTGAACTAGAAAACATAGAAGAATGGAGGAGTTGGCCAGAAATAGGAAACAAGGATCTAGAAATGTATTTTGACACAATAATTCCCCTCTGAAAATTAGCAACACAGAAAAAGCAGTAGTTTACTAACCAGAAGCATTGAAGAAGGCTCTGAGGAGGCTTCAGTGTTGTCTTCCAGTACTTAAAGAGGACTTATAAAACATGAGGGCAGCATTTTACACAGGCAGATAGTGGTATGACAAGGGGGAATAGTTTTAAACTAGAAGAATCACAGAATCACAGAATATTCTGAGTTGGAAGGGACCCACAAGGATCGAGTCCAACTCTTAACACTGTCTCCCTGGCAGGAATTGAACCCGGGTCTCCCACACGCCAGGTGGGGACACTTACCACTGTACTAAAGTGGAGGAAGGGTTCAGATTAGGTGTTAGGATGAAGTTCTTTACTCAGGGGTACTGAGGTTCTAGAACAGGTTGCCCAGAGCAGCTGTAAATGCCCCATCCTTGGAAGTGTTCAAGGTCAGGTTGGATGGGGCTGTGAACAACATGGTCTAGTGGAAGGTATCCCTCCCCATGGCAGGGGTGTTGGAACTAGATAGTCTTCAAAGCCCCTTCCAATGCAAACCATTCTGTGATTATATGATTGGGTCTTCTGTATAAGTTTCAGTTTCTCCACACATTTAGGAATCTGACTACGAGCATGAATATTTTGTCCTGGGGGTTTTTCCCCCTCTTGAGCAAAATTGTCAGCTTGAAAGACAGCAGTATGCTGAGACCAATATCCTCTTATGGTGATTGTGTTTCAGAGAAAAGGATAAATCTCTCAGGGAAACAGCAGGAAACATCTTTATAATTTCATTAGCTCAATTTAAAGTTAACATTAAGCTTCTGAAATATATTTGTTCCGTTGTTTGCTGGCAGTTTGTTTCCACTTTCTCCCTGCTTAACATTGGTTGGAAAACTTGTATTTTATTCATAGATTTTACTCACTGTTTCCTGAGGGGGGAAAAAAGATTTTTCAATAAAACTCACTTTCTTTACAGAGAATTGAATGTTAAGGGTGCTAGGTACCTGAGAATGGGTGAAAATAAAGAAGAGCAATATTACTTAAGTCCCTACACAATTTTCTCCTGCTACACACCAGGAGGTCTACTTCACACCATTATTGATAACATTTAATTGACTTGTCTACAAACGCCTTCTCCAAGAGAGAGACTGAAATATCCAAAATATATCTAAATGGAAAAAAATTCCCAGAATCTCACAATTAGGGAAAGTTTCAGAGAGAGGTATAAATAGAGTGTAATTGAGACTTAAGTGGTATGTACCCTGTTGTGACCTTCCACAGAGAACACATTCAGCTTTAGCTAACTATATGAGCAAAGATACGTCTGGTATTGGTCCTGTAGTAAATAAAAGATACTCCTTCCCTTTAAATGTGAACTACTATGTGACTTGCAGCTCCAGCAACTCAGTTCAGTTTTCTTGGAGAGGAAGAATCTGGTGTCTGTAAGCTGCTTTTAAAGTGCTTAAGTGGATCTGAGAAACAGGCAGCCATATATTTGTGGAAAAAAAATTCTTGTAGAAAAAAAAATTGATTTTCAGTTTTCACATTCAGAATTTAAAGAGCAATTCTCTTTGTCTGTGTGTTGAATATATAGTAAAAATAGGACCTGTTATAGCCAATTGTTACTCTGAGTTCGCATCCAGTTTCTTCACTGAAGCTCAGATTTAGCCCAATATCTGCCTTGGGAAAGAAATGTGTGTGTGAGATGATGGAATTTGATGTAATACAGAAATAGTCCAACTAAGTATAACTAGAAATAACGGGATGAAAGTGAACAAAGAGAAATCCATGCTGAGGAAAAATTTTGTGGCAGTGAGGTCTACTAGTCTGCTGAATGATCTCCCAAGGGAAAGAGTTGAACCTCCTTGCTTTAGTTATTTTTGAAATGAACAAAATAGTCAAAATCCTTGTAAGGAGACACTCTTAATTAACAAGAAGACAGGGAAAATGACCTAATGGGTCTTTTATTTCCATCTCCACTGTTCATGACTGTTATTGTAGGCAAAACCAGTTTTGGCAATAAAATTACGGATTTCTGATTTTCACAGCAATTTTGCAGCACTCTAATTCCATAATAAGAGCAGTGTTTTCTCTCTATAAACTTTTGTGTTTTACTTTTTCTTCAAAGAGGGCTATTGTAGCTATTTTAACTAAAAAGAGCTGTCAGGTAGCATAATTTACTTTAAATAATACTGCTTGTAAGTATAGGATAAATATTTGGACCTTGTGCCTCCTGATATTCATCAAAAACTCTTCAGTCAGGCCTCAAGTCCAGGGCAACAGTACTGTGTAATATGTCATTGCCTATATCTGTAGATCGTGCTGTGAAATAAGGAGCCCTGTAGCTTTGGTTCATGTTTATTTCCAGAATCAAAAATTATGAAGGCATGAGATACAGCACATCTTTGTGATTAATATTTAGGGCTCTTTATATGATTTCAACACTTGTTGTATTTCAATATAAACTAGTCTTTGACCTGGAGTACAGTTAACCCTCAGTACTTTGCGGTTCCTGTCTTGTGGGTTCACTTCTTTGCAGGGTGTTTTCTCTGTGATAACAGAAGTCTGTTTCACAGTGCATTCGCAACTGTACCTGTGCTAAACAGATAGTCATGAATATGCAAATTAACCCTGCCTGCCGCCCTGCCCCACTCCACCCCAGTGTGCTTCCGTGGTGTGTCGGCTGCTGCTGGCCCCCTGCCACCCTGTGCACAAAAAAGGTGAGCTCTGGCCCCACTGCAAAAGCTGGGAAAGCCAGGAATTCTGTGCCCCTGTCTCTGCCAAAGGGAACCCTGGGGATTCCCCAGGTGTGGGGGTGGGGGGGCGGTCAGAAGAGATTCCCTTGTCTCCCCTGACTGGTCAGGTGGTGTAGAGAGGTGCTGGGACCACCTCCCAGGGCTCTGGGACTGAAGGGGGCAGTGCCGTGGGTGGGGGAAATTTGCATATTAATGAGCTGCTTATAATTGTGCAGTAAGGGCTTTGTGGCAGGAGGGGGAGACCCACGGCCCCACACTAATCAAGGCTACAACTGTATTTTGACACTAGCAAGAGGTTCAGGCAAAGGTCAGTCATTCTTGCTCCTCTGGGAAGACGTTTTTGGTGCTTGTCACCACCCTGCATCCCTTCCTTTGTTCTCAGAAACCCCTCATGAACTTGTATGGTGAACTGGTTCAAGCAAATGATAGCTCAGCAAAAATAACAGGTATGAAAATAGTGCAAGGAGAGCAGCAATGGCATATGGTCCTTTATGGGTCTGTTCTCAGCAGATGTCTTTTTCAGATGATAGTGGCATGAATTTTTATGGTTCATACTGATGTAAAAACTGAAGTAATACCGCACTGAGTCAGGTCCCACTTCTTTAAAGTCCTGTACAAATATTTTACAGTTACTTTTCCCAGCAGCCAACAACCTATGTAACCTTGTTGCTGCTTTATCAGTGGACAGATTGATTGAGGTAAAATGCAGAAAGTTCTGACTGTTATGTTGCAGTCGAACAGCAAGGAAGGGCAAAGAACATTGAAGCCTGTACTTCATAACCAGCCCCAGATAAACTTGTGAGTAGTATGCCCAAGATTACTAGAGTATAAAATAGAAACATGGTGCTAATGTATATTTATTAGTGATTTACTGAGATGTACTGTCCTAAGAGTTAATCCAGAAATATCCAAACCACTGTAATTATCCCTGCACAAAGGCTCTCTATTATTTGCCTGTTAAATTACAAAGCCTTTTCATTACCTAGCACTGACATAACTGTAACTGTTGTGGTACATAGGCAGTGAAGTAGCTTCTTGTATTTATGGGGGTGGGATGTCAGGGGATGAAGCCTTCCCCCATTCCTGCAAGTTCTAGCAGCATATAAATGGGATGACCAAACTTTTCTTTGCATAAAAATGACTATAATTGTTAATATGCCAAATTTTCTGTACCCAAACAGCTGAAATCTTGTGAAAGGAACAGAAAGAATAAATGAGCAAACTCCTGTCACGCACTAAAATGAAAACATAGATATGCTGGCTGCAGGTAACCAACTACGTATATTAAAATTGGTAAAGGATCCAAAATCTGAAGTAGCACTCTAATCTGCAGCACAAGAGCAGAGGTTTTCATTATGTTTTGCATTCCATGTGTGCCTTTGCTTTGGAGCTCTTATGCAATTGGTGATGCAGTAAAACCATTGTATTCATAATGATTTCAAACGTGAATGCTTCCAGGGTTTGACCTATTTTACCACTCATGCATTATACACTGGGTAAAGCTACTCACATAAGGCAGAGTCATTAGTACTTAAAATGTATCTGCCTACCGCTGTCCCTTTTCTCTGCAAGGCTGCTGATTTTTTACAATTCTAAATCAATTATGCTGTATTCAATAATTTATGTTTACATGCATCAATGGAAACTGCCCATGCACATTGTAAGGCAGAGTTTAGGATATAATGTAGCAGGTTACAACTTTTACTAGCCCATAGCAAGTACTTCTGTTAAGGGTTCCTTAACCAGAATCTAAATAGTAATCTTCAATTTGCGGTTGTTTTTTTTTTTCACTTTGGAGATATAAAAACATACCTGTGGTTATTACTTCCAGAGGAACAATACAACTCAGGTTTTTTTTAGAAGCTCAGATTCAGAAATTTCCTAATCTCATACTTTACTTTCAGTGAGATGAAATCTTCCCTAATTAAGGATGTTTGAGACTCATTAAAGTCTATAGGACTCAAACTTTGCTCTTGCTAAAGTAAGTTGCAAACTTCTTGAACATGTGTTCAAAGTTCTTGAACATCAGCTTCAGGATGTTTCCCAGAGCCAGACTGCAAATTTTGTGTGCTGTAGTAATCACTGCAAGGACAAACTTTCCTGCTTCTTTTTTTGAAAAAACCCAAACCAAAAACCAAACAAACAATTAATATCTGATCACCAAACAATGTAGTTCAGGGCTTATTTTCTTTAGGTCCTCTGAGCCATCCTGTCTGGTAGTGCCAGCAGACTTGAACTTCAAAGACAGCACTGATTTCTTCAGGCTCTACCATGGATTGTCGCACTAATAAAGGTCCAGGACACAAGTATTCTCTAACTTCTGAAATGTCGCCATGGGTAAGGCATACAGCATCTATGAGAGATGTTCTCCAGAGGTCCCTTCCAACCCTAACAGTTTTCATTCTGTGAGGTAGTGAAAGTAGGCTCAGTTCAAAAGTTTGCTTGCAGTGGTGGGGGAAGCTACTGAATACCACCCTTCTCCCTTGCCTCTTCCACAGGGATCTTGTTTTTCTGTGGGTCAGTCTTCCTCTTTCTCCATAAAAACTGGATTAATCTCTCTGAAGCAGCTGCACAACAAAAGCTTAGACATCTGCCTAGAAAATCTTTCCTCTTTACCAGCGGCACTAGTAGTACCGAGGTACAGATCTTCCCTTTACCTACTGGACAGAGAGAAAGAGGTCCTTCACTGTCATGTTGCTTCTTTTGATTTATCTGAGGTTTTTTTGAAGCCGTTGTGAGGAAGATGCTACTGCACTTTTGAGGAAGACCCTTCACTGGTCACTTCAGCATTAGGTGACCCAGGTGTCATGGTTTGGTTCTTTTTTACCTTCTGGCAGTGAGGGGGTTAATAGTTTTTCCCTGGACCCCGTTGCTGCCAAGGTCATGAGCAGAAGGAGATAGAGATGTCTCTGTGAATAAACATATTTGGGAGAGAAGAAAAAAAAGCTTAGTAGCAAGATGTAGTGTGCAGGAACGGAGCTGGTGTGGAAAAGGTGAAAGATCTGAAGGCCCTCCAGGCCTACTAGANAAAGGTTGCCTTTTAAATGATGCTTCTCACATAAGCTCTGATCTTGTTAGCTAATAAATAAATCCTTTATATTCTTTACTTGTAGTTTGCCTTGCTTTTTTGCCTGTGACCAGTTTTATTTTTCCGGTTTTTATCTCCAAGAGAGGTTGTGGGTGAATCTCTGGCATCCAGCCAGGGTCAAACCACAACACCAGGGCAGACACCAGAGCTCCTGGTGGTGAATTCATGGCAGGACCAAGGGTTTCTGTGCTTCCCAGTTCTGGTTGTACACCTTGGCTCTGAGCTGAGGTAGACGGTGTTTCTCTGTCTGTCTCTGTGCACTTGAGTGCTTTGGGGCTTAATGTCTCTAATGAGACATTAAATGAAACCTTTGCTGTTTTCATGACCTCCAGAAATAGGAGCAAAGTGAAAACAGAGGCAAGAGTCAATCAGCCAGTGATTACATTAAAGAAAATGGTTCTCTGCAGAAAGCATGAAAGAGAAAACAGAATGGGTGCTGGAATTGAAGAAAGGAAAACAAGACTTGTGGGGTTTTGAAGCCTTTTGCTTTATTTTGATCCTTTCATAGTGTATTTTAAATTAATAAATAATGGAATAAAAAAGACACCAACAAAACTCAGCTAAATGATCTTGAGCCCTCAAGCCGCAATCAAAAATAAACACTGTAATGCTTTTAAAAGGAATTAGTAATGCACAATTATAGTATTCCATGTTTAAAAATAAAGCTGTTGAATAAATGAACAATACCATGGCTGAAAAGTATTTCTGCTGAAGAGTGAAATCCCTGCAGAGAGTGATCTGTGAGATTCTGCAGGAAATCTGCATTACAATACACCATTTCCATTTCCAGGGAGGGACTCAGAGAAGGACACATAGAGGAGAAAAAAAAAAAGAAAAAGCCCCAGTCCTTTATGCCTAGGTTGTAGGGGGCCTTAGCCCATCATTCTCATGCTAAACAGTTACTTTTTCTACAGGTACCCAACTGAAATGGGAGTACGTTTTTGAAGGAATAGTGAATATGAAAAAGGCTAACAGAATTGGTTCCTTGGTTAAAGAAAACTGTTTCCATAGCTCGCCTAGATGCAGCAGACATGAATTTACTTCTCTGCCTTGCTGAAAATGAAGTATGGAGTGTGTCTGAAGCACTGAACTACTCTGCTGCTCTTTGTCTTCTGCTCCTCCATTCCAACTACTCCACCTCTTGTTACTGATATATACTTAAATATACTTATATATACTTAAATATTTTCACAATGGAGGAAAGGTTTCCAGCTAGATCATTAGCCCACTGGTCAACCAGCTTATGTGGCATGTGGGATGCCAAGGTCCTGTGGCTGGTCCAGTGACAATCACAATCTGGTGTTGCTGTTCTCTGGTACAGGGGACTACAAATAGTGTCCTCTAGGCTTGAGTCTTCTGGCTGTTATTTAGCAGCTGGGACAACCACCATACAGGTGGTTGGATACATAAAGTATTATGCCAGTACCAGAACAAGAGGACATGGTCTTAAGCTGCACCAGGAGAGGTTTAGACTGGATATTAGGAAGAGCTTTTTCACAGAGAGAGTGATTCCTCAGTGGAATGGTCTACCCAGGGAGGTGGTGGAGTTGCCATCCCTGGAGGTGTTTAAGAAAAGACTGGATGAGGAACTCAGTGACATGGTCTAGATAATGGGATGATGGAATGCGGAGTTAGGTTAAAAAAAAAATAACCCCAAGATTAGCTCAGATGGTTAAAGCATGGTGGTCATAACACCAACGTTATGGGTTCAATGCCTGTATGGGCATTCATTTAAGAGTTGGACTCAAAGATTCTTATGGGTCCCTTCCAACTCAGAATATTCTGTGTGATTCTGTGATGTCCTGGCTGACTGCCCCATGTGAAGGCTAGGGTTCAATAAGCCAGCTTCACTTGTGTGTGGAAAAATTTACACAAGGCTTGTTTCCTTTTGCTGCAGAGTGGGAAAATTTGTGAAGTCTTGGTTAAATTTGTGGGATAGGAAAAAGGGAAAGCCAGCAAGTGGAAGAAAAAAGAATAAAATTCCTAGCTTCTAGTCCCCTGCTTATTAAGCCAGCCATAGCAGAGTGTGACTGGGTCACTAGCATGAGCATGTTCATGTGGTTACATTTGTGAAGAGCAGCAGTAAACATACTGTCTGCACTGTGCACAGCAGGCACGGAAAATGTTTTGGCAGATGAAAAGAACTCATGAATATGTTTGTTGCAGACTCTACTAGTATAACTAATACAATGGGCTGCTACCTTCTTTGTAGCAGATGAAGGCAATCTTGAAGACAAGTAGATGCCATTTCTCTCTTTGCGTAGTATATCTCTACATACAGAGAGTCTTCTGCTTGAGCATGTATTTGAAGGAAGAGAAACCACAAAGCAATCAGCATCTGGTTATTTCTGCTAATCAGAAGTTTGTGACGATTCCAAAAAGACACAAAATTTGCCTCTAACCTCTACTCCTGGAGAGCACTGATCACAGAATCACAGAATCACAGAATACTATGAGTTGGAAGGGACCCACAAGGATCACCTAGTCCAACTCACCATCTAACTCCCGTACAGAGACTGAACGCTCACCCCAGAGTAGTAAACATAAACCTAGATCCCTCACAGGCGCACAGTCCACTCCGAGNAGCCACCTGGGCACACTGCTGGCTCATATTGAGTTTCCTATCAATCAGCACACCTAAGTCACTCTCCACTTCACTAATCTCAAGCCACTCCTCCCCCAGCCCATAGCGGTGCATGGGGTTGTTATGTCCAAAGTGAAGAACCCGGCACTTAGTCTTGTTAAACCTCATACTGTTGGAGTCTGCCCATTTCTCTAGCCTGTCAAGGTCCCTCTGAAGGGCCCTCCTGCCCTCTGGCAGTTCAACATTTGCCCCCACGTTGGTATCATCTGCAAACTTGCTGATGATGGACTCAATTCCCTCGTCCATATCGTCAATAAAGATGTTGAACAGTACTGGGCCTAACACTGACCCCTGTGGGACTCCACTAGTGACTGGCTGCCAGCTGGATGTGGCACCATTCACCAGCACTCTCTGAGCTCGTCCATCCAACCAGTTACTAATCCAGCATAAAGTGTTTCCATCCAGTCCATGCTTTACAAGTTTCTCCTGAAGCTTATTGATGGTCAGTCATAAGTGTTTTCTATGTTTTCCCTTAGACTTTCCCTCATCTTTGGCTTACAATTTGTTATGGCTCTGCATTATACCAAAATATGATCTAATTAGAAATCAAATAATTTGAAATTTCTGCATTTGTACAAACACAAATGCCTGCCCACATATATGGATTTATTCACATCTACATGCATAACCTGTTGCGTGTTTTTATGTATATGCATTATGTCTGTGCATTTGTGTATTTATGTTTGTGTGTGTGTATGTGAAGGCAAACATGAATAGGTGTGTATGTAAGGAGGCAGTTTTAAAAGCCTACTTTACATGGTATAAAATATACTGCTACATAAATCACAGAAAGAATTCCATCTCTAAATTAAAGTACACTCCAGAAAGAGCAATTATTGCCTCTAAAATGTTTCTGTTAAATTCATGAGACACCATACAATTTTATTTGTGTTATCATCTATGGTTGCTTGAAAGTGTAAAAAAACCCCTTAGCCACTAGCAGAGAAATGTGCAGAATACTGTCAAAGGAGTGGCAAAGGTCATTTCTGTTGCCTGCCTTTTTATGCGTTTCATTTTTTCATTTTTTCCTTTTTTCCCCCCCATCATTGCAGTTTGTTTGTGTAAATTGCAAAACTTTAATGGAAGAAAATGTGAGGGGGCAAAATAAATATAAAGAAACAGACTGCTTTTCAACAGTGCTGAGCTGGTATTTCCATGAATGATGTTAGACTCGTGTCTAGAATAAAAATTTGGGAAGTCCACAAACAGAAGGTTGCAGCAATACTTTTCTCCTTTCCTCTCTCTTTTACACTTGATACATTTTATGATTAACATCTATCTCTGTGTAGTTGGATAATGTGTTGTCATTAGGCACAGTGATACTTATACTGTGAGGCGCAGAGGGGCCATGAAACAACTGGAACGTACATTTTTCTTTGGTACTGTAGATGGCCCATTGCTCTGTGCATGGGATTTTGTTTGTGCAGGTTAGAGTTCCAAACTTGCTTGCTTATCCCCTGCAAAAATAGTAATTGATTAGGGTTTAACATGGCAATAACAACTGCATTTGCAGTTTTTGTTTAATTCAGTAGTATCAGCATGTCCTTTGTATTGCTGAGAAGAAACCCTTAATTCTGGTTAATCAGTTGAAATATTATCTTGATCTTCTCAGTAAAGTGCCTTAAATTCAGATGAGCTCTTCTTGTTCAGAATCAGGCTTAGCAAAGTGTATAAATAAATGCTGGGGCAAAAGACAAGACTGAAGATAATCAGATACTTAAGTGCTTTGCTGTATAAGGGCACATCTTAAGTATTTCCTTTAGTCAGTCCCTAATTGTCTGTTATGTTTGCCTTGAAATGAGATTTATAGGTGTTTTGGAAATCCTGAAAGGAAGTGTAGTTTTATTTCTATAGCTACTTCTTTACTTTTTTGCTGTAAGTTTGCTTTCTGCCTTCTTACTGCAACGCTCCTTCAAGCAGTAAACTCTGTATGAAGTATGAACACAATCCTTGAAGGAACACTTTATTCCTTGAGATAAGAAAAAACATTGTAAGTAAAATGTGATGAAAAAACTGACCTCTGTTAAAAAAAAATAAAAAAAATTATTCCTGTTTCCGTGCAAAATGCCACTCAGTAGGTGATGGTGCAGGTTTTTCAACCCTCAGAAGAGTCTGCATAGTTGCAAATGTACAAAAGTGAGAAATGGTGCAGAAACAGGTAGTGGCTGCATCTTCTCTGCAGATGCAGGGAGGACACCAAGCAGAGCTTGTGCAAAAACCGGGCAAACCCTTCCCAAGAGGTTACTGCAAAAGAGGGGTGAAATGGTAGCTGAAACAAAGGTGTTACTGGAGACTACTTGTGTGCGAAGCAGTCTAAGCTGTACTGCCAGGACCATAGCAAAGGCAGGTAACAAGGCGTTGTGTGCAAATATTTCTATCAAGAAGGTAGAAATTCCTGAAGTCTCTGTATTTTGAATAGTCTTAGGAGAGTTTCAGCAGATTTTTTCAGTTCAGAAACTTTAAAGGTACAGAGATTTTAGATGTTTGGACTACAGTGAGTCCCCGCATAGTCCTACCCGGAGGGTAGGAAGGCCCTCCAGAGGGACCATGACAGGCTGGAGAGATGGGCAGGCTCCAACAGTATGAGGTTTAACAAGACTAAGTGCCGGGTTCTTCACTTCGGCCATAACAACCCCATGCACCGCTATCGGCTGGGGGAGGAGTGGCTTGAGACTAGTGAAGTGGAGAGAGACTTAGGTGTACTGATTGATAGGAAACTCAATATGAGCCAGCAGTGTGCCCAGGTGGCTAAGAAGGCCAATGGCATCCTGGCCTGCATCAGGAACAGTGTGGTCAGTCGGTCCAGGGAGGTTGTCCTTCCCCTGTACACAGCACTGGTCAGACCTCATCTTGAGTACTGTGTGCAGTTCTGGGCTCCCCAGTTTAAGAGGGATGTTGAGCTGCTTGAGAGGGTCCAGAGAAGGGCAACGAGGATGGTGAAGGGACTGGAGGGCAGGCCCTATGGGGAGCGACTACAGGAACTGGGATTGTTCAGTCTGGAGAAGAGGAGGCTCAGAGGGGACCTCATTGCTGTTTACAACTACCTGCGGGGAGGTTGCAGCCAGATGGGTGTAGACCTCTTCTTCCAGGCTGACGACACCAGAACGAGAGGGCACAGCCTCAAGCTACGCCAGGGGAGGTTTAATCTTAACGTTAGGAAGCGGTTTTTCACAGAGAGAGTAATTGCATATTGGAATGGGCTGCCCAGGGAGGTGGTGGAGTCGCCATCCCTGGAGGTGTTTAAGAGAAGACTGGACGAGGAGCTTAGTGACATGGTCTAGCTGGGGGGTGTAGGGCTGGATGACCCTGGGCCCCTTCCGGCTCGGAGTGGCCTGCTAGACTGTGAGGGATCTAGGTTGGTGTTACCGCTCTGGGATGTGCTCTCGGTCTCCGTATGGGTGTTAGATGGTGAGTTGGACTAGATGATCCTTGTGGGTCCCTTCCAACTCATAATATTCTGTGTGTGTGATTCTGTGTGTGTGATAGTCGCGATCCGGTATTTGTGAGATCCAGTATTTGTGGGTGATTTTTCCACGAGCTGTGCGACCTCACCGCATGTGCAGAACCTACCGCGACCTCAGTCTGATCAGCTCCCAGCTCTGCCGCTCGCGGCGCTGGCCCCAATCCACCCGTCCCCCTTGCTCAGTCGCGCGCTGCGCCGCCGCTCGCACCGCCGCCCTGATCCTGTCCCACTCACTCGTGCCACGCTGCCTCTCGTGCTGCCGCCCCAATCCCGTCCCCGTCCCCCTTGCTCGCGCCGCTGCTCACCTGCCCCGTGCCAGTCCCTTCCTCGGCAATCGACCCCCCACCCCGGCGCTCACCCGCCTTGGTGGAGCACAGCCAGATATCTGAAACAAGCCCCGCTCTCAGGACCCACCTTCCTCCAGACCTTATTAGGGGAGGGGGCGTGGCTACAGGCGTGGCATACTTGACTACGTAGTGAGTTCGCTATCTTTGCGGATTTCACGACTCGCATGAGGCGGACCAGACCCAACAGCCCACAAGTAATGGGGTATCACTGTAATTA
The DNA here is from genome assembly GCA_013390025.1 of Pitta sordida. NCBI lineage: Eukaryota > Metazoa > Chordata > Aves > Passeriformes > Pittidae > Pitta > Pitta sordida. The sequence continues at coordinate 38,861 of WEKX01018221.1, read as the reverse complement.
GACTTACACTAGGGGTATTTTAGGTGTATTTTATAGACAAGAACAAAATACTGACATTCCATTCTAGCAGCGTAAATCGTTTGTCTAGTAGCAACTGCCTAGTAGCAGTTAAATCCACTTTAGTACAGTGGTGAGTGTCCGTGCCTTTCATGCGGGAGACCGGGGGTTCAATTCCCGCGAGGGTGGCAGTGGTGCCATTTAAGAGTTGGACTCGATGATCCTTATGGATCCCTTCCAACTCAGAATATTCTGTGAAAGTGTATTTCAAGGCAGTTTTGTATTTATTTCACCTATGGAAAAGGTTAGATCTTAAGATGAAACTGCTTCTTGTTGCAACTGTTTTTTCTGTAGGAACAAATCCAGTAAGATTTTAAAGTTTTTCATGGAGAGAAAGCGCATCACAGAACTGTTAGGAGCCTGCTCATAGTGAGTTAAACTAAGGACCTTACAGAATTCAGAGTATGGATTATTTGGGCTGGAATTTCAGTGTTTGAATTCTGGACAATCCATGCATGAACCTGTAGAACTGATGTTTTCATTCTCTAGAGTTTTTATGATTAAAAAGACAGGGAAATAACTGTACCTCAGAGAAAATAACTGTTTGCAAACAGTGTCCCAAAATGGGTTAAATCCCTATAATGGAGATGACCACATACCACTTAAACAATTTTACCTACCCAGACTTCTGGCTTTACTGCCCACCTACATAGCCTGTAAATATGACTGGCGCATTTCATCGCTGATGTAGAATTAAGGTATCAAAAAGTCCATGTTTGCTTTCATCTGGTCCTGGACGGACTTCAGCTCTGATTTCTGGCATGAACTAAACCCCAAATTCCTTAAATTAGCATTGACTTCTGACTCAGACACTCCTACCTTCTCCCTGACCTGCAAATACTAGCCTATGCCAGCCAACTCCTCTTCCTACCAATATACCTATAAGAACACATGTAAAAAAAAAAATCTTTGTTTGCCCCCCAGTAAAATAGCTTTGTCAGTCTGCATTTCTTTATGAAAGGGACTTTCTTTTTAACTGTGACTTGTGCAAGCAACTACTTGCATAATTTTTGTTTGATAAACAGTAAAAACAATGCTAAAATTAAAACATTCTTTTTATCAACATATGTAGCTGGAATGCTAAAGGCTGTTCTGCAAGTAGGGAGAGATCTTGCACACATTTATTTATCTGGTTAAACTTTGCGGCTCATCTTTAAAGCCAGCAACTTCTCAACCCCAAGCAGCAGAGCACAAGTAAAGGCAGATGGTTGAATGAAGCAGAAAGACTGACTATAAAAAGCTCAGCCTTCCAATAATGCTGCTGCCTCCCAGTTTTTTCATACAAATCTCTCAATTTTTCCTTCCAGAGACTCACAATTAAAATTCTATTCTGCCTGTCTAATCAAGACAGCAAATCTATTGAATTGCATAATGCTGGGGATAATCAAGGAAGGATGTGACATGAATCCATTTTTCTTTACAGGTAGAAAATTAAATATTTTCTCTCTTCCCCTGAAAACAGATGGGTAGGAAAGGGTTTTTATTTGTCCTATCTTCTCCTTCCTGTTCCTTTTGGGCTTTTGGCACAAGCCATTCACTGCTGAGTAGACCTACTCATCAGGGACCACCACCATCAGGGCAAACAGGTTATGCTGTTTCAGTGGTGACAGTACCTTATTGGTGTGGGAGAGGCACTGCACATAGCGAGTAGATTTAAGTGACAGTGTTAATCTCCTTGTTGCCCGCCCCTTTACTGAAGGTTATTTTTCCAGTAGAAGGGAGAACTGAATAAAATGTGTATCTGCTCCCTAGTTACTGCAGCTAAGCCCTGTTTATTAATGTACTCTGAAATCCCTTCTGCACCTCCTGTAATTCACATTTACATCCCTTAGAGCTACTCTGGTCTCTTGAGAAGAAAATATGGGCTTGCAGAATTTGATCCTGCAGTCTGTGAGTTCTCACACTTCACTAAGTGACCAAATCTAACTCTGGAACAAGGGCACGTTGCTCCCGTTCAGCTGTTTTAAAAGGAGCTATGTAAGCTTATGCAATGATTGAAATTAGCATGTAGCTTCCTATCCACCAGTAAATCCCAGTGCATTGAGGTGAACAGGCAGACTACTTTTTGTGTAAAGTCAGAGAGAAACAATCAACCCAACTGAGCTGAATTGGTTTGTAACCCAATCAGGCTTAATTTGGTTATAGGAAAAACAAGGCCAATGGAGTTTCAACCTTATTCCTGTGCAACATTGGGAATCTGATTTGTGCTGATCTCATAATCGGGTGCAGACAACAAGGAAAACAAGTCCTTGCAGTGGTTTCTTTACTGAGCCTAACAAACCACATCTGATAAGCTATGTAATTTGCTACAGCAATTTGTGCCAAAAATAAAAGGCACAGTCCTACAGTGCAGCACGTTTCTGAGAAAAACAGAACCCCACCCCTTGCCTTTGCAGCATCTTTCTCTTGCTTTTGCTCTCTCAGTGAGCCTGAGCAGATGCCCTCCATCCTGAATGACTGCCCCTGTGCTGCTGTCCGGGATACCTTGTCTGCCCTGCTCACCAAACTGATTTTGTTTCCTCTCTTCCCTGGAGGATGATCCAAGGCAATGGCATTGGCAGGATTAGGAAATGATGACAGTACCATGATGACTTGAACAGTGAAGGATTTTCTTGGCTCAGTAGCCCTGACTAGAGGGAGGAAGTTGAAGACCTAAATCATCAAGTAATATGCTACACAACTTTTTCTAAAAAAATCCCCAGGTGGCTTTTTTGTTGTTGTTATTGATTTGACAGTTATTCTCATCTTATAAGAAATGTTTCTCTTTTTAGTTCAGTGTCCAGAAAAGGAACTAGTTCTTCATGTGTATTTTACATATCAGGACCCCAATGGAGAAACGCTTGTTTTGGGTTTGTTTTTTTTTTTCTTTGTCCTGCTGCTTACAAAGAGAGGGGAGAAGAAAGAAGCAAACAATACAAAGTTTTGAAGAATGCAGGCTGCCAGCTATGCTGTGAAATAACTTGGAGGTTAAATGTGAATCACTGCAGTATGTTTTCTAATTTGGATTTTGCCAAGGTTACCTTAAAAACCTTAATGCTTTTTGCAGTGTTTACAGCAAAAACTGCAGATGTGCTTCTTAGTTATTAAAGGGAAAGCATATGAGAGGAAGGTGGGCTAAGAAGAAAGGCGAATGAAAGGTCAATGATTTTAATTCTGCCTTGCTGAATTCTGAAGTTTGAAGGGATATATTTGCTTGAAAGGTCATGCTATGGAAGGTAAGGACACTGAAAGAAGCGTGTTCAGGGTTGTACAGTGGAAATAAACAATAAGGTAACTCGCCGGGATGTTTGTGTGTCAAAGGTGACAAAAACCCTGCCTTTCTTTTCAAAGCCTCTCAGCCCTCTGCAAACTCACTGGGATGACGACTGGAGTTTAAAGGCAACAGACTGGTGTTTGTTTTAACTCCTTAGATAAAAGCTCAATCCAGAAACCAACAAGATTTTATTTCTTACTGAAAGCAACTAAAGGAGAGAGCAGCTTCATCTCAGAGCAATATGTGAAACTTTCAGTGTTTGTGAGTTCTGTGAGTTCACACTTTGTTCCCTGAAATAGAAAAACTATAGAAAAACAAGCACAAAGATCTGCAGTGTTGACTTTATTTTATCCAATGTTATGAAAATCCTTCTGATGGTAATTTTGATGATAATTTGAGGCCACATATATCATTCTTTGGTCTTTTGCTTGCACAGAACCCAACACAACATTCCATATTTATGACTACTGCATTTGAGCACTACTACAACACGACAGTGAATACTGATTATGTTATGTCTCTTGAGTTAAAGTTACCTGGAACGAGTGAGACATTTCAAGTCAAGTATCAAGAAAGTTTTTCTTTAATACTCACCCCTCCTCTCTGCCCCCCTGGCCAATTCTTGCTTGGTTGATTAATGGATTTCAAGTATATAGTAGTACTGGAAAGAAGGAAAGTTCTTTCAGGCAAGGACAACTGAGGCGCAGGACAGAATAAGTGACTTATACAAGGTCATGCAGGAAATCTGATGCTGTGCCAAGAACAGAGCGTAAGTTCCTTGAGTTCTAGTCAAGCTCTTTGTCCATTTACCCATCCTCCTGCCTAAACCAAATAAAAAACGTCAGCCAGCCACACACACACACACATATGCACCTAGGTACATGTGCATACATTACAAGACAGTATGCCTGCAAACAAACTCAAATGTTTGGAAGCAGCAGGTGAAGTGTGCTTGTGCACCTTTAGTTTAATCAGCCCCATCTATGTGCATTTTAATGCATGATGCTTACATAGTCTCAACAGTTTAAAACTGCAGCCCATTGAGCATATGGAAAGTGCAATCTTGGAAAGGTTTTTCATCTGACAGCATTTTGGTAGAATATGGTTCATCCCAGAAATAAAGCACATGGGGTTTTAAGTTCCTTCACTCAAGCGCAGAGGCACAAGGGCTTTTGAAGGAATTATCACTTGACTATTTTAACATGCGAAATAGCTGATTTAGCCCTTGCCTCATTGTCAGAAGTCTTTTCTTGAGACTGAAAAGTACCAGGAGCATTGTTAGCCTGAACCATTGCAGTCTGGCAGACACAAGCAATGGTAAACAGCTTTAGGAGTAGCTGGTGCTACTCAGCCTATATTTAATCCTACAGTGAGTTTGAATCCCTGATTAGGCTCTACTCCCATATCCCTGCAAATGACTGAAATTTTGTCTCTGCCTTAAATGAGAGAAGGATGAGGCCTTAAAGAAAAGGGCTCTTATTTTTTGCAAAGCTGTACTCAATGAGCATGTTTTGGAAATACATCAGCATGACCTTTCAGCAATGTGCCAAAAAATGGGAAAAAAAGGAAAGACTCGAGAACTGCCAACCAGGAAACATTGCTTTGTTTGTTTAAAAAAGAAAACTAGAAACCAGTCCAAGAATTTTTGTGTAAGTTAGAGGCTAAGTCACTCTCCTTTATAATCACTCATCTTTTTCTGGATACTGTATTTTCAGTGAGGGTAGATAAAATCTGGCAACATGCTTATTGGCTCTGTGTTTGGATTCAGTCCCTTTGACACTCATCTGCCTGCATAAACTTTCATCTCTTAAACTCAGAGCAAGTTCACCCAGGGAAGGAAAAAGAGGGGAAGGGGGCTGGGGAGAAGGCTGGCAAACTGCAAAATAAAAATCCAAATTGCAATTTCTGCTGTTTCTCAATGAAGAAAACATTAGTAATGGCCAAGAAGTGCAATAAAATGCCATAAATCACCCAGCTTTTATTTCCTGTATGGGAGCCCTACATATAAATGAAGTTCTGGTCATTTCTAGATACACACAGGTTTTGCAAGCGTGATTATTTCATCAGGTTGTGTTGCACTGAATGATTTCATAACATGCACAGAGAGCGAATTGAATAGAGATCGAAAGGTGATGAGTTGTGAACATAAAGAGTGATAAACTAAAGAATGAATAAAGTTGGGAACACAGGGGGAATACACAGGAAAGGATAGACTAAAAATTGTCAGCAGGAGGTTGGAAGTGAGCTAAAAGGATTAGGGTTTAACTACACCGATCAGCAAGGAATGTCCGCCCATAAACCCCCAATTGTNTGGACCCCCCCCCCCCCCATAAGTCAGAGGCCTTGCGCAAAGCTGTGGGATTTGGCTATCCCAAATACACTTCTGGTGCATTTCTTATTCTCCTCCTCTCCCCTGTTTACATTCCAGCTCATTTCTCATTTTCATTGGAAAAGAAAAAGATATGAGCAGGTATAACAAGGGGCCCTTTAAATATTGCCTGGTTCCTACTTGCTAATAGGATCCTGATATATATATTGTGTTTTACAGAGGTTCTCAACACAATGTTTTTTTAATAGTAGCGTAACTCTTTTACTGAAGTTTTGTTAAAGTGGGAAAAAAGTTCAAAGTAAATGATAAATTCTTTTGTTGCTAACTGCTAATGTAAAGTGGAGTAACTGCTATTTCGTTAAATACGAATGAGTCTGACAAATCTAGTCTTCCAATTTTACTTGGAGCTTGGTAATTTTTCTTAGGCAACTGTTCAAAGGGATACTGCCACTTGACGTAGACCCCAATTTAATTCACTTTAAAGCTTATTATAATTTTACAGGTAATTAGAGATACCTTTCTTCATTTTAAACATGCCTGATCTCACGGAATGATAACAAAATCCCCAACAGCCAGTATTTATATAGGACATTTTAAAACACCCCCCAACATTTTGTGCCCTCTCTAGCTTTACAGCTCTGATCGGCTAGTAAGCACTGCGCCAAATTCTGCCTTAGTGAAACATATGCAACCAGGGTCCCCCGCCCTTAATGAGAGTTCCATGCCTACATTTAAGGGCAGAATTTGACCCATTTTTTCCCCAGGGTGATAAGGGGCTCAGATGCATCTTCCTTCTATTTTGCTTTGCTGATGGATGAGTGCAGTGCACCAGCACAAATAATCATGGTATGGATCCTAAACATAAATGCAATGTTAATTTCAAGGTCTATTAGCAACACCACGGAAAAAAATAAATGTTTGACAGGACAAAATCTGCAGGGGAAAAGAAAACATTATTCTCAAGCTTGAGGGAGGTTATTATTCCAAACAATGGAAAATCGATAAATTATATTTAACACTATTAAAGGTAGTTGACAGCGTTCCTTTGACTGAGCACACCGAGGTCCCGAACACCGTGTGACTGCCGCCCGTGTGCCCAGAGCTTGCTAACTCACCATCGGGTCACGTTGGGAACGCTGTGCAGCACTCGTGGAAGAGCTGTTAGGAAGTGCACTGTGCTGATCACACACACACACACACACACACACACACACACACACATCAATAAACTGAAACACAGTCTTGCCCCCCCCTAGAGCCCCTGACCTTGTTATGCTTAATTTCTGAGTTGCTGTAGTAGGCTGGTGTGCATTCTCAGGGTTATTTTTTGTTTCATTTAAAGTGAGTGGAAAGGCAAAAGCAAACAGGGTTTCGCTATGAAAGGATGACCTTCCTTGTAAAGAATTTAAGTCTTTTAACTTCAGAGGGGAATGAGGCAGGAATGCTGTTTGTATCTGAAAACTAAGATGGTGAAGGGGAGTGGGGGGAGGGAAGCGGAATCTTCCTCCTATCACTTCGGTACTTTCAACGATCCCCATTTCTCAGAACTACCTCTGTAGCAGGATAATATAATTATTAGCAGCTGTTAAAACAAACAACAAACAAAAACAAAAAGCGGAGGCCAGGACTGGCATGTGTGCACATGCCTGACCGTTACCCTGAAAACTCAAAAAGAGGCCCCTTTCCCCACGCCGCTGCTCAGATTCAGGCCTGGTGGAGCTGGAGCGTGGAACGGCAGGGTGAAAACTGCAGCCAGAGGCATTTATTTTCATCCATTCATGTTATGAATGCCGAACACTCCTCCATTTGATGAGTGGAGCATTGATTCTTTCGCTTCTCAAACATGCTTTCCCATAAATAAAGGGCAAAAGAGATGACTTATTTCGGATTTAAAGAAACACAGGGGGAACAAATGAAACAACAGAAGGAACAAATACAAAAACTTCCATGTTTTTAAAGTGGGATATGGGGAAAGTGGGGGAGGTGGAGAAAGAGGTTAAATGATTGTTTGCTTGGGTGGCTTTAAAAATCTGACAAGTGGTATGATTTCTGATCACATCTTTTGTCATGTGGCTTGCTCCTGGGATTGCAGGAGGGGATGTGGATCTTTCTTTCCCTTTTTAACATGAGCCTTCAGGGCCTTATATTCTGGCTAAAAGTTTATAAACATGATCCTGGGAATCTGTAAAATCCAAAAGCAAGTACGTAAAAGCATTCCCGTGCTCATTGCTTATTAAAATAACGTGATTTTTAAGTAGCTCTCGTGATTCCTTGGGCCAGTGTCACAATTCTGAATGCTCAAGGCTGGCAGTATAATTTCTACCTGCTTCCTGGGACTACTTCTGGTTAGCTGGCTATAGGCAGCTCCTTGGTCTGCAAATTCCTGTAAAGAATCTTCCGTTAATTTATTAACAAGGCAGAGAGGCAGAAGTGGAGTGTCAGCCTCATGAATATAAGCGCCCAGCTTGACTGATCGGAGCGGCAGACACCAAACCAGCGATTTACAGCAATTTAAAATTTGACTGCCTCCAAAAGTGCGCACCCTCCCTCCCTGCTTCGAGAATTCCATGCCCGGAACAGCGCTCCCGTGTGCTAGTGCAGGGCTGCCCTTTAAGCTGTGGGCTGTGAGCTGCAGCGGCTGAGACATGGGCATGTGTTTGGGTTGTGTTGCTCGAGCTCCAAGGGAAGGCAGGCAACATCTGGCGCAGGGGCAGGGCGGGCAGGAGGGTTTGAAACCGCTGTAGCAGAATGCACCGGCTCTCCTCTCTCAGTCTGCAGCTGGAATGAAATGCAAAATGGCACGTATTGCATGCATATCCCCTTTGCCTGGGAGGGAGAGACTTCACTCTTTAAAGGGGCAGTAGGCAGAAGCAGTGAGGTTTCTGACGCTGCTAATCTTTCTGGTATCTTTCCAGGCTGGATAATAATTGGCAAATGTCAAAGTATTAAAAAATATTTAGCAGTAATTAAAAATGTGACTAAACCCTGAAGGTTGGCATTAAATCCAGGCAAATCCTTTTAATGTACTGGGCCAAACCTGCTCCAGCTATTTCTGAAACTTTGCAGCTTGGACCCCTTTCCACTGATAATGATGGTCAGTGTTGTTATCATGGACCTCTTCCTTTGTCCTTCCCTTGCCTGCCAGGCAAAGAAGCTCTGCCGCATACATTTTCTTCTTGACCCTCCTTGTCCTTTTCTCAAGTGCCTCTTATGTTGGTTAGATAAAAGGTAGCAGTGTTCTAAAACGCTGCCTCTGTAGTTTTGCTATGTAAAATGACATTCATTCTGAAGAGTGGTAAGAAAATAATGATCTCATTAGAAGAGAGTTTAGCTGTGTAGTGGTTCCTCTCTGTAGTGAAGATTAAATAGCAGCTAACTACAAACAATAGTCATTTAAACAAAGAGCCAGCATCAAAGTTATTATCTCTCTTTCTGCCCTTCAAGAACACCATCAGAAATTGATCCTCTCACCACTGAACATTTTCATCTTGAAAAAAACATTTTAAACTTGAAAGACTAACTGTATTGCGTGTGTGTGTGTTCCTAAACTGGTTCCTCAGGTTGGTGTTCTGAACTAATTATTGGTGACATTTCACTTTTTTTCATAGTGAACTTTCACAATTGTTTTATTTTTTCCTTTCTTCCTCAGAAAGAAAGAAATACAAATGCTCAGCCAACATAGAGAGGTGAATTGGGAGAGGTAAAGGAAATAATAGTGCAAACAGCTTTTTCTCTTCTGTGTATGAGGAATGCTAGGAGTACATGGCCACTGCACATTTGGGAAGTGGAATAAAAGAGATCGTTCAGAGTTGCAGATGCTGCCCAGGCTGTAATCAGAATAAGAGGAGGATAGGAATGGTGAACCTGTGACTTGCAGTTTCATGCCCATCTAGAACATTAAAGTGGAGTTGCAAGACAAGAAGCAAGGAAGCCTTGAAAATAAACAACCACCTCTCCTCTGACCTAACACCCTCAGCCTCCTCTGGTGATGGTACATCATTTGTTTCCTTTCTGAAACAAGATCTTACTTTCCTTGATTGATTCCTGCTCACAGCAGAGCATCCACTTTTTACACTCATGCAACTTCTGAGTTGTGGATGGGGAGAGGAATGAAATGTAAACCATACAGGAGCATGTTTCTTAAAAGTAGAGCTGTCTAGCTTGTGCTCATGCTGTTGCAATTGCTGCCATGCAACACCACTGAGGGGCCTGTGTTTCAGGGATGGCAACAAGCAACGGGGTGCGGTATGATGATGGTTGTGATGTTGGTGTATATATGCATCCATGCAGCAAACCATAAGTTATTTTATTTGTGGTTGCCTCAAGATCGAGCATATATTGTATGTCATTTGGGAAGGAACAGCTTGTCAGAAAGGCTCACTGTAATGGATGAAAATGATTCATTATTCTAAACATCTTTGTTCAGTGTGAAAACCCAGATTAACGAAGACCCCAAATACAGAGTTATCATTGTTTTTTAAGGGCAAATCTATCTATGCAGTCACCCATGTTCATTATGACCTCCAAATGCCAATTATATCTCTAGGAAATTTGAAAGAAAAAATGTCATCCTCTTTGTTAGGGATTTCCTGTGAAAAGTGAAAACTGAAGAAATAGTTTGGTTAAAGCATCAGTCTAGTTTGGGTTGGTCTGATCTGAATGGATTTCTTTCTGGAACAATCCCCTTTGCCTTGGAAAACATTGTAAAGTATGTATTTTTCTCTCCTTAAAAGTACATTTTTATTGAAAGAGACTTTTTTTTGTCTTTCAAATGAAAAACATTTTGACCAAGTCAGCTAGGGACATAAAAGTGCCCAAACACTAGCAAGTCTAAATTCCTGACCTCTGATCTGGAGAAGTTATTGAATGCATAATGTTGAAGAATAGCAAAGAGGGAACAAGTGGTATAAGAGATAATAGCAGTGACTTCCACTACCCACATACAATCAAGAAAGAAGTTATCTAAGGACACTGTAACACTCACAGAAACAGCTAAAAAGAAAGCAGGAGGAAAGAGAAAACAAATTATGTTTAAATGGCGAAGTTCAAAATACTGTTTGAGGTAAGCAGAATGCCCTGGAAAATGGAGAGAGAGAGCAGGAATGGGGCCAAAAGTAAAGAGTGCAAGTTATGATAAGGAAAAAGAAGATGAAAATTCTGAAGAATAGCAATTATTTGATAATAAAGGTTATTTAAATATGTGAGATACTGCAAGCCTGTCCATCCTCAGGATTTCAAGGATGCAAGGAAAGCAATTAAGGGGAACAGGGTTCTTCCAGAGAGTTTTGACAACTGCTTTGATTGCCAGCAGGGTAGATGGTACAGAAGAATTCAGTGAATTTGTGGAAGAGTCAAATTATTTTCCCATTGGTTCTGTGCAACAGTGTACAGAAGCATTGCCTTGCATATCAGGACATTTGTGCAACTTACCTGGGGTTGTGGCTGGAAACACTTCATCCAGAGCTAGTGACAACCTGCAGGATGAGGACTTGTGTGGACAGGCTGAATCCATGGGAGCTGCCTCCACTATTTCTGAAGATTTTTTTTCATGCTGTTAAAACCCTCTGGGAGTTCAACTCTGCTGCTTGCCCTGCCTCTCTGGGGAGCAAGGCAGTCAGGACAGCACCGGCTAATGAACAGAGCTCAACAGTAGGAGGTCTTCCACCCTAGTTTATTCATTGTGGCCCCAGGTTTTACTTAGCAAAACTGCTTCACTCACAGAACAAGTTTAATGCTGTCTCTGATATGGTGTATGGCTACTGTACCTTGACTTTCAATTACATTAAATCCTATTATAATCACTTTCTTTATAACAAATCCTCTTTAACACCTGAAAAGCTCAGTTCCCATGGGTGCAGTCTTGTGTTCTTGAAATAAAAAACAGAGGAATTCTAATGGAAATGCATTAACTGGGAGAATACTTTGAAAATGTGCCTGGCATGAAAGGCCTTCAGCACGCAGCTTACATTCAAATAGCAGTGGAGAAAAAAATTCCCAGAGCCAAGCACTTGTACACCAGCTGCCTTAAGACAGAGTGTCTGAATCACTGTGTTATCACAGCAAAACATCTTGTATGGAAAATCATCACTATCCAAAGACAGGTCAAGTACAGGTTATCTAAGCACTATTATTATAGAACTGAATGTTTTCCATCAAAACAGAGGCAAGAATTTGAAGAGGTTTACAGTGATGGGCAAAATGCTCAGTGGTGTAGTTGATAATCCATGAAGCTTCTTTGTGACTTTTTTGTTGTTCTTATGCTTGCTGCTTTTTTTCTTTTTCCTGGCTGGTAGAAAAGCACCAAAAGTAGTATGCCACATTTTGTTACAATTCTTTTCATTCCCTTCCTGGAAAAATAAGGGATTGTGTGAATGATTCACATGATGTTTGTTTTTTCTTATATAAAAATTACCCTGCTGTTTTCTTTTAAAATGAGAAGTAATGACTCTGTTCCACTTAGCTGGGGGACATAGAAAGAGTGAGGAAGACTATTTCTGATATGGATGCAAGTCAAAACAACTGTGTCTTTCTCAATGCATATTACATACAGCTTGAAAAAGAAATGCTCACTCAAGGGTTCTAGGAGATAGCAAGTAAAATGAATTACATGTCATCCCTTTAGGGTACCGTACTCATGCTGATTCTGTTTCCCATGATAGGAAATTGAGGGAACCTGAAAGCTTAAACTACATCTATATGGTTAAAAACTACATGTGGGGTCCTTGCACACACTGATCAAACACTGAGGACTAGGTAACACATTTGCATACAATTCTTAGCAGTAGAAAAATTCTCAACCCTGTTCTTATCCTATATGAGTGCTTGTTCATCCCGGTGCTTTCTCAGTATAACACCTAAATGGACAATACATACATTGCAGAGACACTGTCATAAATGTTTTCTTGAATGGATCTTGCTTGTGAAATAACTAAACACATCCACTTTAACTTCCATAACTCCTCTTGTTACATACATACTTCCATTAAATGTCATCAAATGTTGTTGCATTTCAAGAAGTACTTCTCTTTTGAATTCTAGCACTGGAGCTGCTAAATACCTTGCTGATTTGGGAGGACTACCCACATAGTCTTTCTAGACCACATCAGTGACAGAAAATGGTATAATGATCATGGTTTTCCAGTGTAGGCAACTGTCTTCTAACCTAGAGCTCTGTTTTGTTGGCAGTGCGGCCCTCTGTCAGCTTATGATGACTGTGAACCTCCACCATAAGGGGTTGGAGTCCGTCATTAAGTACGTGCACACATTTCTCCTTGATTTTCAAATAAGGGAGACAGCAGTACGTATATCCTGTCTAACAATATACACCAGGTTCTGGTGTATATTGTTAGAATATGGCAAAACATGATGGCATTGTTGAATGGTGGATGTGCACTGTGACATAAAGCAATACTCTCTTCCAAAGGAAAAAAACCATTATTTTTTTCCTGTGTAGAAATCTTTTAATAGATTATTGTGTGTATAATTCTGCGGAAGTAGCATACTTCTTTTTGCAAAGTAGAGCTAAAAAATTGTCTGAATTTTGTGGAAGGTTATGTAACTGTACTCTTTCTTTAAATAGTACTTTTTATTCATACTGCTTACTTTCTCATCAGTAGGAAAAAAAAAAAATTGTATTTTGCTAGCACAAAAGGTAATTTCCAAAGGACTGTAATTAGTTCATGAAGACTCTGTCTTTTGTTGTATCTCCTCAGTTGAAATGGAAAAAAGGATGGACCATTTTCTTTCTTAAAACAAAAACATGGCAAATGAAGTAAGGGAGCCTACAGGAATCATATGACAATGTCTTAAGGTCTACAGAAAATGGTATTGCAGCAGTACTGTGGATTCATGACTTCTCACTTTGATTGCCAACTTTTGGAAAACCTAGAAGTGGCAACTGCCATCTATTTCTTTGCTCATCTTTTCTGAGAGAAAACTTGGAGCTTGATAAAAAGAGAGGTATAGTTCAAGTGCTAACAGGGAGAAAGTTAAGAAGGAAGCTATAAAAGCCCTAATACTGCAAGGTGACTCTAATACAGCCATATATATACCTTTGATCTCTGAGGGTCAGCTGAATTCAACATTGGTTTTGGCCTCAAACAGGAGGAAAGGGGTACTAACATAAGGAAAAAGACTGGCAGAGATTTAGGTAAAAGGAAAGGGAAGAGATGAGTAAAGAAGAAAAAAGAAAAGGGATACATTGATGGCAGTGGGTAATAAAGAATGGTGCCTGCTGAAAAAGAATGGCATGCAGTAAACACATTTACAAAAGTAATTGTGATAATTTCATTTTGAGAGATGTTTTTAAACACTGTATAAAAAGATCATAAGTTTTAGCAATACATCAAAGCCTCAGTACGTGGTTTCTTTTCCTGTGATGATGGCCTCATTCTTTGTGACGTTTTCTGTGTCTGCACATGTGCAGTCTCTCTGCTGTGCCGAGGGGTGGCACTTATACTCCCTGTGGGGCGGGATGGCCACACCATGTGGACCGGGGGGCTGGTGCCTCTTGCTCACTTGGGGACCACCCAGAGTTTACTCCCCATGCCCAGAAAAAGTGGTTGCCGGCCCAACCCCCGGTCCGCTGCCATGCTGGGGCCAGAAGCAACACCTGCCACCGTGCTGAGGCTGGGACCAGCACCTGCCACCACGTCGAGGCTGGGTGCAGTGCCTGCCACCATGCAGGGCCAGGCTTGTGGTGGTTCCTGAGTTTAAACCCATTTTGCCTCTGCCCTACTAAAAGCCATGGAGTGGCCATAGCCCCCCCCCGGCATTCTCTAAAATTTTTAGGTTGGACCCACAGAGCACCTGCTTGGCCATCATGCCCGCACTGTTCCCATGGCGATGGGCTGTTGCAGGAACTGGCCAGGCATGTCTGGCCATTTGGCCTCACTTCCCCCTGGGTAGTGTTTCCCAGCCAGCAAGGGATCTGGGGGTCCCTAGGCCACTGCTCACAGCATGAGGGAGAGTTGAAGGCCACAGAGCGACAGCAAAAGCCAGATTTCCAGCAGGAACCTGGTGCTGTGCTTGTGAATGGCCACGGCGTGGTGCCACCGGATCCTGGTCATGGGCGGATGCAGCACCTCCTCTCGCTTGCTAATGGGGTGGTGTTTGAGCTTCTCCCTCCAGTTCAGCTCCGGATAATGATCTCTTGGGCTGATAAAATGGGGGCAGAACCTGCCCACCTTGACCCCCACTGCTTTCCAGGTCATGGTCGGAATGGTTCCTGGGCTTAAACAATTTCTTGGTTTTTTCATCTGGAGCATGGCGGTGAGTGCCAAGCATGACACGAGTGAGGTGCCGCACGTCCTAGGGTGCCGGCTGCCCACTGCTGCTTGGCATGCCCTGGCTGCATGAGGGAAGGAACTGGCTGAGGGGAGTGGTGTGATGGACAGGACTTATTTGCATATTCATGAGCTGTCTATCTTCACGGAACATGGGCTTTGTGGGTGGTAAGGAGACCTGAATCCCAGAGAAATTCAAGGGTCGACTGTAGTCTTAAGTCTTACTGAATTTGGGAAATACTCGCTGAGGACTTGGACTACTTTTAAATTAGTACATATTGCAGTAATTCAAAACCTCCTATACTAAATTTATTTCAAACAAGGACAACAAAGACAAAAAAGAAATTATGGGAATAAGAGTAACTAAAATATTCTAATTCTTTCATGCTCATCTCCCTGAAACACTGCCAATAAGTGATTTATTTATAATAATAAACACTCAATGCAACTGTTTCTGTTTCATCCCTTAGATTATGGTCATGGATGATGAAGGGAGAAATATCTCCCGAATAAAGGTTCTTCTTTACATAAAGATTTAGCTAATCCTAAAATCATAAAAAATGATAGTGTAAATAAATTTTAGGCCTATAAATAGAACTCGATTTTAAAGGGCTTATTTAAATAGGCTCAAACCACAAAATAGGAGTTTATTGAAATATGGTTTTATATAGGAGTTTATTTGCGTAGACATAAGCCATAAATTTCAAATCCAGATTTAGAAACCTTCAGATTTTAGAACTGTTTTGAGCTATGGTTTTTATTTCATCCCATCATACTGAAGGTTACTTCTCATTTAGATTAGGTTCACATTTCATATGCATGCAGAACCTGGAGTTTGATTACATACTCTGGTTAAAAGCTATAAGTGGAGAACTTTATTTTTGCCAGTAATATTTTAATCAAATCCGTAGTATGATTTTGTTTTGTAGATACCTTGTTGTTTTATACTTAACAACTGTTTTTAACCTGAGGTTTTTCAATAAGCATAAAGACATTAAACATTAAGTTAATGAAATTAGTGAAGGTAAGAAAACTATAAAAACCATTACAAACTATTGCTAAACATCCATCTGAGGAGATTGAGGATATTGTCTGGTTTATTACTTGAGCAGCAAGGTGGGATACTGGAACTAAAATCTGTTTCATAGTTCGTATACACAAGTTCGTATTCACATGGTTCGTATACACAAGTTTGATAGACTTATGGTTGCAAATGGTGTAACTCAGCATAAATTTAATGGAACAATGCCAATTTATAGCAGGAAGCTCTCTGCATCTCAGAGGCATTGACTTAGGCTTCTGAAAAACATTATCAGTGTGGTGACAGTGTCTCCCACTGCAGTTGGCACTGAGGGGCATGGTGGCAAAAAGCTGGTGTTGCCCATGATGGGAGCTGGCTCTGACAGCAAGCTATGCCATGGTATGACTAAAGTGTTGTCTCTGTGAGGCTAGGGAAGAAGAGATAGGTTGTGATATTCTCTGTAGTAGGAAAGGCAAGACAGATGCTGCTAGATGAGCATGTTTCCAAAGCTACAGCGACCCCTGCATTGTTGGTCTGATGGGTTTCTCTGCTGCGAAAATGGGCACAGGGAAGAAACACTGGCGTCAGGAGGGTGAGGTAAATATAGCAATAAATTATGAAGCCATGTGTGACTGGAGCTTTTTAGTAGGGCTTCTGGCTCAATCTGATGAATCATTATGCTTTGGGGAAGCAGAAGTGAAATGTAGGATCATGTTCATAGGGAACTGCAAGTGTCTTTTGTGCTGCACCACAGGCTGCTACTATAGCAGGTAAAAAGATGCCTCTTAAGAAATGAGGCTTGCTTGACATATCTGCTCTTTCAACTCAGTTGTGTTTTGCAGCAGCAAAGTGTACTACAGACTCCTTAAGTGAAAGCCTGACCCTGGTGAGGCCCATGAATTTTTTGCTACGACCTGCAGTGTAGCAGGGATTTTAGCCTTAGGTCAAATCTGCTCTGAAAAAGTAATGTTAAAAAAAAAAAAAATCAAATCTAGATCCTCTGAGACAGGAAGTGCCTAAAATTCCCTTACTAATATTGCAGTGTTCTGCCCTTTGAATACTTTGCTTACACCTTTGTAGGTGGCCTGACTACACATGGGAGTTGGAAATTTGAGTGGAGGGGCAGACAATATTAGAAGGTATTTGTTGATTATAATGAAACAGGCTAAAGGAAATACAGAGGAATATGGTAAACCCCTGGTTATTCACAGTCCACATCTCTGTGGTTTCAAAAGGATTCGCATTTTTCCTTGTGATTTGCGCTTCCAGGTTCGTGGTATTTGCAGCTTCCCTCATGATTCGCGGGTTTCCCTCATGGTTCACGGTTTCCCCTTGTGATTTGCAGTCGCATATTTGGAGGTTTTTTGGGTGCAAACCTAATTTGTGGATTGGATGATTCATGGGACCACGAATACGCAATAATGCTGTAATGCCACGGACTCAGTCAGCTCATGAATATGTAATGGCTCATAAATATGTAAGTATGTAAATTAACCCAGCCTGTTGACACTGGTGCCAGGCAGGCAGCATGGAGGAATGGGGCTGCGGGAGCTGTGCTAGGCTCCACTGGGAGCCTGGGAAGCATTCTTTACATGCGCTACATGCAGCATCTACTGTGCGGGGTAAGTGGTGCCGCTTCACCTGCAGCCAGGGAGGGCTCTCTCTCTCCTGCAGGTAGCCTGAGGTTGCTGCGAAACCATGAGGGACTGTGCCAAGCCGTTTAGCACCACTGGAACCACGCTCAGGCTGGCAGGGGCCACTGGCAGCCTGAGCCTGCCACGGGACTGTGAGGGACTGTGCCAAGCCGTGCTGTGCTGCTGCAACCAAGATCGAGCTGGCACAGTTGGCAGAGCTGTGATCAGTGGGGGGGCATTCTGCCCAGCTCCTTCCATTTGGAGCTGCTGCCTTGCTTTTACATGGACTGCCACAGCCCACATATTTAAAGTGGAGTTTCAAAGGCTATACTCCAGGCTTGGACTCACACCAACATCCTGGGAACACTCGGAGCGCTGGGGCTGGCTACAGAACAGCCTGGTCCCATTGCTGAGGGCAACATGGCACAGCTGCCCCCAGCACCATGGGGCGGTTGGGCGGTCTCTGGGGGAATGGAGGGTATATGTCTCTTACATATACTTTACATGTTGTGTCTACCTCACCAATGGAGCTCCAGGGAAAACCCATGGAGTGGGTTTAAAACCCCGATATCCCCCAAGACGCCGCATCTCAGTCTGCTTGCATCACAACCCGCATGACTGTGTTGCAAGGAGCTTGGCCTGCCTGGCAATACATAGCCCCAGCTCCTGGCTGTGGTGACAGTGCCTGTGGCTGCATCAGGAGGTCTGTTCAACATCCCTGTCAGCTGGGGGAGTGAAGTGGCGAGTACGGCGGCATCAGACCCTGCAGGAGGGCAGGCAGAGTGCAGCCGGTACTGTGGCTGTGGCAGGGTCCCCACGTGGGAATAGGCAGCCCAGCTGTCCATGCTGGCTGGGTGGCAATGCTGCACAGCATGGAGTAGGAGTGGAGACAGCCAGTTCTGTTGCCTTCCTGGAAAAGAAACCCAAACAAAACAACTTCCCCAAAACTCCTAAACAAAACAGCCAGCCAAAGAAAGAAACGGGGACTGACACATGGCCAGCTAAGCTCCGCGTAAGCTCATGGATATGTAAATAATCCATGAACCAGGTGGGGAAGGGTTACCATGGTTACTATGCCTGGGTTGGCCTGGCAGCAGCAGGGGTGTGCGGTGCTGGCATGTCCCCACCCATCCCGGTGCCCTCCCAAGCCCTGGGTGAGCCCACTTGTCCCTCACAACCCTCCTGAGCCTCAGTGGCCCGGCTCAGCCCATCTCTGCCCTCACCGCAGCCCCGTGGTGTTTGCTCAGTAACAGGGCAGTGATGCTGGGCTGCTCTACTGGTGGCTGGGGAGGATCCCCTTAGATCCAATTCAGCCTCCTCTGATGGCAAAAGTACAAAAAAGAGGAAAAAACAGCTTACCTCCACAATTTTTTCTCGACCCAACACTGCTCTGTTCCGTTGTATTCCTGGAAAAAAAAGCCCTGAAACAAAATGCTCTGCGGGTGCATGCTAGCCCATGTGTCCCAGCTCCTGCGGGGTTCCAAAGCTCGGAAAAGGGGCGCTGTGGGAAAAGCAAGGATTCTGCGGCTGGAAACGGGCAAAAGACATTTCTGTTAGTTTCCTGAAGCAGTACAGGGCACACAGCTCTCCCGAGACCGCCCTCTGGATCTCATTAGTGGAGGGAGCATGGCTATGGGAGGGGCTTGACTGAATATTCATGAGTTCACTCTCTGCAATTCGCTGAGTTCACGCAGGCTGCCCAGACCCTTTCACCTGCGGAGACTGGGGGCTGACTGTATCTTAATTTTTCTCAACCTACCCAGCCATTCTTACTGACCTCATAGATTCCTTGATATTTTACTCATGTGATTCAGTATTTAGCCATGTCTGCCTTCAAATCAAGAAGAGTAAAAAGATCTTTTGCATTAATTTTTCTTTAACTCCTGCTCAAATACCTGATTCTCCAGGCCGTATCTTGCTCAGAGATGACAGCTTGCAGGATGAGTACTAGCTAATACATTAGAAATAGTGCAGAATTAAGTACTTGGTTTTGACTGGGAGTACAGTGAGGCTGTTAGGAAGTAAAAAAGAAGAAAAATAAAGAAATTGCAGCACTGTGATACAGTGTTTTAGCAATTTTATATGCCTTGTTATACAGCTTCAGTAGGCTGCTGGAGACCTAAAAGGAAGCTCAGTTCAATTAATACAAGGCATCCAAATCTTTTTGAATAGTGGATAGCCTTTGAATTTCAGGAAGGTATCTTACACTTTTGGCAAAGGTTGATGAGTCATATATATTCATTGTGTGTTCAACATAAGGATCAGGCTAAAATTAACCCCATTCTCAGGCAGAAGGTAGGCAACTTGACACTGTGATCCATTATGCTAAAGAGAAATGTTTCTGTCTAAACCCAGAGGTAAACTGCACAGACAAGGAGTCATTGAAATGAATTATGTGGCCAATCTTGTTAGGCCTTGGTCAGAAGCAGAGATATCTCTTTATTTGTGTTGCTCCACCTCCTAAATACATTTAGCCTTTACAAATATTGACTTCCCTGGGCCCTTTTTTTAAAATGTCACCTGTTCCACAAATTCCACAAATTCCAGCATTTTGTATTTTCAGATGCTGGAGTCAGGATGAGTGCAAAAATAATGACATTTCTGCCCTTACAAGTAATTCCTTCTTTTTATTGCTTGTAGGAATGAACCATAATATGGAGTGAAGGAAAACTGCTTAGCCATTTTAACCTCTCACAGTCTGAGAGAGAAATTACAAAGAAAACGAGCCTCTCCCTAGCATGATAACCCTCCTTGTACCAAAATACCTTCATGAAGAAGCCCTTTCCTGTTGTGCTTTTGAAGCTACCTGCATGATGGACAATGGGGGAAAGTATTGTTAGGTATTATGTCCCTCTATCTATTCTGAAAAGCAGCTTTGCAAGAAAACCAATCACATTATTTTTTTATTTTATTTAGCGCTTGCTTTTTTTTTTTTCTCCTTCAGAGCAAGAGCTAATGTTTGTTCTAGGCCTCTCTTTCTGTCTTTGAATTAAGATTCTTTTCTCTCCCTCCGCCCTTCATTAATGTGCAAGGCTGTGTCACTGCGCCTGAACAAGGAAATGAAGCCATTTTACCTAGAATTGATTATCACTGTCAGACCCCAATGCACCATTTGCAAATAGGAAAATCTGATTTAAAATTTTTTTCTTCCAAGACAAGTCCTGCAGCTGCTGAGTCCACAATAATTTCCATTTTAAGTGTGGGGATATTTTCTCAAATTGACATAAGCTTTCAAAACATAAATAAAAAAATCTTAAACCCCCATTTTTCACTTTTTAACTAGGAGGTCCATTATATTCAAGTCCTGACCATAAGGATGGATAAAAGCTTCTCAGTGTTATCATACTCTAAGGTTTGGACTAATAACACTGCCTCTTACATACTTCAAGAGAAATCACCCAATTTCCCTCCTGTGAAGTGTGAGAAATTTTGCACATCTAGAGATAGAAAAAAGATACTAAAAAGATACTAAATACTACACATGCTTCTTGTTTTTAATTTCTAAATAATTCTGATCTTCATTGCTTTATTGTCTCAAAGTAAGTGTTTCTGTTCTTCCCTTTCACCAGCTGAGATTGCTTCCAAATATGAAGAGCAAGACTATCAAAGGGAAAAGACAATCTAACAGATGTATTCTCAGAAGCAGTGTATTAAACTGAATCTTCTGGGAATATATATTTTAAAATGGATCTGATTTACCATCAGGCTGCCTTGCAGTGGTTAACCTGGTGTAGTTTTCCTCAAGGAAGTACATTCAAGTGTGGTGGTGGAGTAAAGAAAAGCATGTGTTTTTTATTAGAACTTTTAGCCCTTTACCATTTCTGTAAGGAAACACCACCACAGATGATAACTGAGCAAAGGAAAGATCGTATTTTAAGTAAATTCCTATGGAATCAGTGGTGATTTTTCATGCCTTTTCATCACTTTTATTAGTATTTTAAAGGAGCAATAAAGAATATGTAGCTATTAAACCCATGAAACCCTCCACAAACCCTTCAATGTGAAAGAGAAAGAAAAACAATCTAAACCACTTGCTATAATTACAACATTTTTCAAAAACATGATTTAAAAATAGAAAAGGAGAAGAAAATACGTGTTATTTAGCATAATCAGGCTTTTGAATGAAGTTTTGAGACCCATATTTTCATAATTGTGTGTGTGCAATTGATTGGAATTTTATGGCAGGCGAGCTCTCCTTGAGGGAGGGAGATAGATTACTGAGTCAATATTTGAGGGCTCTTTTGTTTTGCTTTGTTTTAGTGTTATTGAAAAGTCTGGGTGGCAGCCATGATAGGTGCTTTACAGCTCACAGATTATTAAAAAATAAGAAATAATTAGGCATAACTGACAATCAGTTGGTTGCACATGGTCAGTACAGGGGAGCAGTGGTTTAAAATATTTGTCTCGTGCTTTACATCCATGGAAATACCATATAAAGCTGTACTAATGATCAGGATAATTTACTTAAGAAGAGAGTTCTGGATCAAGTTAGTATGTATTAGAATTTCAGACCTCCTTTAAATGCTACCTGTGAGGCATATAGGGAAATGAAGAGGCAAAGGGAGAAGGATGTTTTGCCTTCTGCTAAATATTAATTAACAACAAAACAAATTTCTTCTCCTGTGCTAAAAACATTCTTAGTATCTCAACAGCTTTGTGTAATTCTCAACAAGCTATTGAGGGGGGAAAAAAAGAGTATATCTATATATATCACTATCTAATTCTATCCATGTGTAGCTAAGGTTATTCCAGTAGGATGCAGGTGAACCTTAGACCACTAATGCCTACATACAATATTTTCAGAATCCTGGGAAACACATTAAGAAGTTACACTTTGGGAAACAATACTCCTCTGTCAGGTCTTGTAAAGCAATACAAACCAGAAAGATTCCATAAACTTTGCAAGTTTTGTACAGCCATGTTTCTTGAAAAAGGCAACTCCCCTGTTGCCCTTGGCTCTGAATAAACTTTTTGACTTCTTTCTTGCCATGCACTTGGAATAAAATTAATCCCTCAACATAACGGTATATTGTCAATTAAAGTAGTTGAGAGACCAGATTTTATTCTTTTTTATTTCTTCTAAATGCTCTACAGAACCAAGCATTATAGAGCATTAAAGCACTGAAGTGTATAGATACACATGTGTGCCCACACATACACACACACATGCAGATGTAGTCCTAAAGGAAGCAGCATTTGATCTCCTAAAATGTCAACTAAGATTTATTTTTAAATATAAAATGAAACCACCTATTATTTGAAAGAAAGTTGACTTGAAACAAATTGCGTTTCATTCTTTGGTGTTTCCTGCCCCTGTCTTTCCCAAAATGGAGTTGTGTGCTCTCACTAATGTAAACATGAAAAACCCAAACCATCTAAACTGGACTTCCTAAGTCTGAAGCACCCTAAATCAGTAGCTGTTTTAAGAAAAGTATTCTTGTTACCTTGTTTCTCTGTCCTCTTATACAAAATGATTTTGTGCCAGACTGAACTCTAGAAATTTTGTATTGCAGAAAGTTGTAGAGCTATAATTTCTGGTTTATTCCCATATAAATTTAGGCTGTTCATGATAATACCAACAATGTCTAGCTCTTTTTCTGAATCCTTTATTGAGAGGTCTGAGAGATCTTAAAAAAAAAGTAGAAAATAAGAAATTAAAAAGGTAAGCAGATATTTTTACCTGTTTTTAAAGCTATGGAAGCAGAGACAAAGTAGAAAAAAGGGATTTTTTCAGTGTCACTCATGAGGCCAATGGCAGAAAGAGGGACAAGCCCCATATTTGCTGAGGACAGTATAACATGCTACCCACTTTCCAGGAACTAAAAAGCATTCTCCCTGTCATGGGATGATACCACAAACACTCTTACTCAGGCGCCTTGCCTAGCAAATATACACAAGAATGATTTTTCTCTTGTTTGTTATCACTCAATCTATTTTTTACCCTGGAACTAAGCACAAGACATCCATGCTAAATTTCACATCTCAGAATCAGACATTTTTGCAGGAGCTGTGTTACCTCTTTTTTTCTTTTTACAATGAGACTATATCCTTCATTCCTCCATTCCTCATAAAACTGACAAAAAACGTTTCCGTCAGAATTTCTTTTTAAGAATCACCTCAGGCACTGTATAATAACAAAAAATTGAAAATAGCCATAAGGCTGAATGTTTGGAGAAATCATATCCATGAAGTTGGTGTCTTAAATACAATATGTCTAGACATGGTAGGTTTTGAAGGCCATGTAGGAAGGCAGTCATATGCATGACTGTGTGCAGAGTCTAGGACATTCTGCAATATGTATTCCCAACAGCCCGTGTCTCTGGGGCAACTGGCTGAGTTTTTCCCCCTGTAGCAGAATGTTTATTCTGGACTTATTTCTTGGTTGCTGCCCTGCATCTCATGGTGAAGGACTCACGTGAATTAAGAAGTGGAAATGTAGAGGTGGACACCACTTTAATTTCAACAAAGCAGGTGGCAGATCCCTTGAAAATTAGACTGAAGTGGTAACTGCTGCCATTAAACCAGACTTTTGGAGATAAGGGTGATCCAGCATTTAAATGCTGACCAAAATGAAAAAACCCTCCCAAAATAAAAAACTCTACTATGATTGTGGCATCTTTCAAAGGTTCATGTGGTCTGCTTTGCCAGCTCTACTGTGAAGTAGAGCAGATATGCATGACATCTTGGCAGCAAACTTTGGTTTGGTCTGGGGAAAGATGGAACTGGAATTTTGGCATCAGAGAAGATTTTTCCCTTATAGTAGAAGAGTTTTCTTTCTCCTCTTCAGCTCTTGGAACTGCAGATGGGAGCAGATGACAGGAAGAGTGAGAAGGTTACAAAGACTTCACTCGAGTTTCTGTGGCTGTGGAGTAACAGCTGGAGGGATCTGGGCTTGATGTATCATTATATTTTTCTTATCTTTTTCAAAGGAAATTTAGCTCCAGTGGTATCGTCACGTGGCTTAGTGATGACTTTGCAGTTATCTAACTTGCTAGATTAGGATAAAATTCACTGCTCTTGCAGCCGTATCCTGCCATGGAGTTTCATGCAACACTGCCATTGACTTCAGTGGGAATTCTGTATATGAAACAATGACTGGAAATGCCTGTAGTATTGCACATAGTGACATTATATCCCATAAAAGCAGCACAGAACAATAGCCTAAGGTCTTCTTAAGCAATAAAATTATGTCTAATTTCGTTATTTTCCCCTACTCCCCTCCTGGGAAGATTCCATAGCATGAGGTGTAAATTTTGGGGCTGTTAATTTCTTAGATTCCTTTCATTGGTAATGAAGTTACCAATGAAGAAGCTTTTAATAAAAAAATAGACACAACTGACATTTTGTCTTGTAAAATTTCTTCTTCTGAAAAAGGAAATTAAATAGTTTTCTTTTACTACAATAAACAATGAGCCTTAACAACAGGAATGATATTGGCCTTGATCCAAAACCCTCTGAAGTTAATGCAGAAACTTACATTGACTCCAGTGGGCTTTGGGTAAGACCATTTTTGAATTAAGGACAAAACATTAGTTCATTACAGAACTGTACTTAATTTCTTTGAAGAACAGTCCTCGTTTCCTTGGTATTGCACACCCGTTGTTCCAGCAGAGGACATATTTAATCTTCTTCAGGTGTGTCACAATTAGAATAAAAGAAACAACTGAACCTCCACAGGTAACATGTGTGAATACTATCCTGGATAACAAGGAATAGCAAATTTATCCTTCCTTAATGGTTTCTTAGCTGTATAAAACTATTGTTTTTCTTGCTTTGTGTAGGGGATAGTTCCTTTTCCAATTATCTTGGCAGGGATTTCCCTCTCAAAGCTCTTGTAGGATGAAGTGTGTCCCTTCAGCTGTTCCCTTCTTCTCCCACATAATCTCAGGCCTGGGCCCTTATTTGAGGAACCAGTCCTTTAAGCTGTCCACCACAAGCAGGATTCCTAAGAGTGATTTATTGCTCACAAATGTGTCAGCGAAGTGCTTCTTTATGGATAGCAGAATTTTTTCATTAATAAGCTGACTTGTTTAGGAAGGGTTTTCAAAATATTTGTTCCCTTGACAGTGAATGTGGCACTGTGAGATGACAATTTCCCCACCCCAATAAACCAACAGCAAATGTGACTCCAGCAGGCTAAACAGCTTTTCTTCTCTAAGGGGAAAGAATCTGTATTTTAAGTTTGCATTGCATCCTATCAGATAATGTTAGACCTTATAATCTAATGCAGTGCTTACAATACCCACAAATCACTCAATCTGACATAAATGCAGAGAATATGAATTCTTTTCTTTGAGCAGAATGCAATCATGCCTTCATACTGCCTTAAAACCAGTGAGGAGTCATATCCAATAACTATCCCAATTATCTCTCAGCACAATGTTTTCCACCTGCAAGGAAAGATTATGTGTCAGTAATGATGATAAAGTCCTTAAAGAGATGTTGATGCCTCATGGAAAAATTTTAAAGACATGTTGTTTAGTGAGAATTCTGCTCATTGACTGCACCATATATATCTGAGGTATTTCTTTTCCCTATTTTTTATTATTAAGGATATATGCATAAAGAGAAATTGTATGTCAGGGAAACAGTCGTTATACAGCTAAAGTAAAAACTGGCAATCATGTGTGTTCTATTCTTGTTTTGACAGAGACTTCACAATGACCTTGGGGAAGTTTTGTAAGTGTTCTGCCCTACCGCAGTGTGGAGAGAATGCTTGTATGGGGTTAAGTATTTTCATGGCAATGTGTTCCATGACATTGGATGCAGTGTGCCAAGAAAAGGTTAGAGCATGGTTTTGCCATTTGTGCCACAAGTTATAGTTCTCTTCCTATTGAGCCTAAACAGAGAAATGGATGTCAGTCCATTACTCTTTTAGGTGCTCTAATAAAAGATGTACTGAAAAAATTGCAATTTAAGTAGTAAAAATAAAGAAAAAAAGGGACAGAAGACAGTGATATTGAGAGGGGACAATCTTTGAATGATAGACTAGGAACTATCACAGTTGCTTTGGTCTGTCTGTGCCCCCTGTGTGAATGACTCTGGGTTTCACAGCAAAAAAATGTTTACTGAACCACATCCCATCTGACTGAGGGAGGTAGCGAATGTGCTTGCATTGCAGAATTCAACTTTGATTTGCAGACCTCACTAACATTCACTCAAAATCTGCTTTCCTAGCAGCATCATTTTGAGTGTGTTTTAATGAGCTGTTCCTCCTGCAAAACAAGTGAAGTACAAGAAACCTGTTGCTTCCAGTTCCCTCCCTTTTTTCCCCTCTCTCATCTGGAAATCTTTGAAGAGACTCATTCTTGTTATTGAAGTGTTTTCCAAACCATAGGCTCCAAATTTCAGCTCTCTTCACCTGTTTCTATCCTTAAAGTAATATGAGCATCTTTGTACCAAATATCAGTTTTTATTACCAAATGCTAATATCCATTAACAAAATTTTCAAAAGTCAGACTTACAGATAAAACTTTTATCTGTCTGCAGTTTGCAGTAACTTTGGCAGGATTAGCAGTGACTGCTGTTTCTGTGCAGAAAATCACCTCTCTGTAGGTGATTTCAGTCTCTCCAGATTCAAACACAGATCTCTACGGATCTCTGTAGAGATCTGTGTCTGAGTCTGGAGGACCCACTGTAGGCAGCCAAGGGGAAAATTAAGGTTCTTTGCAGAGTCCTTTCAGATTGTTACCTTGCAACTGACAGTCCAACTGATGAACCACAAAGGTTTATATAACCACTTGAACTTTTTATTACATCACTGTACTGAATTAGCTCCCATAATTTTTGAATTTATCTGTCTCTTGTTTTAATTGACTATGCTTCTTGATCTGGCTGTCATCATGCAGAATGTATTGCTAAATGGTTTTAGTAACTTCCTGCATGTGCACTAAGCAGTATCTAGCATATGTTAAAGGACACATGTCAATCATAATTGACTTACTCTTAAATTTCATTGCTTTTGTGGGTTTAAATCAGATCCTTAATGCTACTTGAAGTCTTTTTTGTGGTTATATTTTAGTGCTTTTTTGCTAAACCTTGCAGAACAATGTCCTTTCGTGGCAGGTGATACATCGACACCACAAGTGCCAGAGGGGAAAAAACTTGCCATTGAAATGAATGAAGATGTGAATGACAGACTGTTCACTTAACTTGTACATTCAAAAATATCTACTTTGTCCTTCTCAGAGTGAAATGGCTGCTTTGACATAATTGTGGTCTCTCATATAATGTTAATCTGTAGGGTTGAAGCCATTATAATTCTAGATCAGATATGCATATTTTAAAAAAGAATTCTAGGAAAAAGTCATTTTATATAGTCAGCCACTGACATTTTTTGTGTTTATTTGGGGTTTAATTTCTAAAAAAAAAATTAGAAGTGTAGCACTATAGGAAACTATTGGATTTAGTAAATCTACTGGCTACAAAATTCCTTTTTTTAAGAAGTAAACTTCTTCGTAATCCAGCTCTAGCAAACTAGTTATTTTCCAGAGGATGTTAGCATTCATGAAATGTATTGGATTTACAATTCTTGAACATCTGTTTGCTCAACGAAGGCATTAGTGTAAACAATAAAAAGGTCTTCATTGCTCTGCTAATATTTTGGCCTTGGTTTACAGTAACTGTCTAGTTTCAATTTGCTCTTCATGTACACTAACTGCTTAAACTCTCTGATGAAATTAATTGTTCTTTTCATTATTTATGATTTTTATTCCTATTCATTGGGCGTTGTAGGGAGTCACAATCAAATTTATGTTATTCGGTCTTTCTTTTAGAGCAACAAAGAACAGTAATCCAGTTGCATCCACAGGCAAGATATTTCCTGTCTGTTAACCTGTATTTCATTATCAATCCCCTTTTCACAGTGTCATGTGTTTACTCTCAAAGCTTACTTAACATTGTGATGAAATGTAAATATCTAACATCAATTTTCAAGTAATGTAAAAATGTTAGAAAGATGATTTAAAATGTTAGGAATAATATTTGAAGGAATTGATTCTCGGTCTTTTCTAATGTCCATCTTCC
This sequence comes from Pitta sordida, assembly GCA_013390025.1. NCBI lineage: Eukaryota > Metazoa > Chordata > Aves > Passeriformes > Pittidae > Pitta > Pitta sordida. Next base: position 10,258 of record WEKX01018221.1, on the reverse strand, counting down.
TGATATCATAATGCCTAAATTTTTTCTCTCCTGTTAGAAACTATTTGCTATGTATAGCTCACTGCAAATGTTATCACCAAGAAAAACAGAAATCTTCATACTTTACAGAGCAAAACACGAATCAACACTTTAGATTTTAATAAGGTATCATGTTAGTGGTTAAACACAGAGGCTTTGAACCAAGAATACTGTTCGGGTTGCTCCAGATTCAATGAGCAGAGAAACTGAAAGCATCCTTCCAGCATATATTGAACAAATGCCAGAGGAAGGAGGTCTCTCATCAGTCTGGGAAAGGATTCAGAAGTTAGCCTAGGTATTTTCTGTAAAAACTAATATGAAAGTTTGCATGCTCAGAATTATACTATTGAAGGAAATCAGATAAGCTATTAAACCTTAGAAATGAGAAAACTGTGAGGGAAGGATGCTTTAATTTTGCATTATCTTAATCAGAATCTGAAAGATGCGATGCATTAACATCTGATTGTGTAAATAAGCAAAAGTGAAGAGAAATATGCTTTGTCCTACATTCGAATCAGCCTCAGAAATGGGGTGGAAAAGTTGCCACCATGATTTTATGTTATATGTGTTGATATATACCAGAGAAGCTGCATGTGAGACCCAGATGCACTAGGCAGTGCACAATCTAAATAAAAACAAGGACAACAGGCTTATTCAGAAAGTTAAAGAAGACAAGAAAGAATGATATTATATGGCTGTGAATCATAGTTTCAGCATACAGCAAACTAATTCCTCAAAATCATTTTGTAGGACAGAAAAAATTTTTAGAATGGGCTGATACAACAGCAGACTTTCTGTGTGTTTGTGAAAACTCCTTCCAAACTTGAGGGGAGCCTTGGGTAAAGCATTGTCAGCCAAGGATGGCAATGAAGAGCCCTGAGCAGAATTAAAAACATACCTTGTATTGCAGCAACAGAGAAAATGCTGCTGAAAAGATATAAAAAAGAAAGTAATATTTAGCTGGATCAGTTGATTAGGATGGTCCATGTGTATAGACCAAAGATGATGTGTATAGAGAAGAGATCTTAGAAATGCTACATAGGAATTATAGAACATAATATTGGGATGTCTAGAGAAAGGTGCATAACATGGACCTTTCTTATAGTACACTAGAACTAAAAAATGTTATATTTGAGATTGGGAAGAAAAATACATGTTGAATGTGATACAAAGCTAAATAAGGGGCACATTAAAAGATAGAAAAGGAAAGTTGTTCAGGCTTGAGACAGAAAGACTGCTGTGCTTGGTAGCTTTGCTCTCTGCTTTCACCTTCAGATGTGATACACTCCTCTTTTCTTGCAGAGTAGTTGAGCCTGGCTAGGCTTCAGACCAGTCTTTCCTTTTAGGTCAATTCTTAGCTTGATTTTTAGTTAAATCCTTTGATAGCAACAGCCAAGTTGCGGAGAAATTTAATTCCCTCCGCCCCTAAAATGCTACCAAACTGAATAGCATCATAAACTTAACTCTAAAATACTTTAATATTGTGGCCTTAGACAAAGTGCTGAAATTTAGATTCCTCTGTTTTTTATATGCCAAACATGAATTCAGGTAAAATATACTTCATACATATTTAAGATATTAGAATCATAAACTCACCGTGAAATAGTGAAGAGTTTCACTACCTTAGAAATGACTGACAGGATATAATCCAAATACACACTTTACTCTGTATGCTCTAATTGCTACTGTAAGCTTATGGTATTAATGTGTTGAGACCACTGTGTACTGCATTTCTCCTGCTACATGTGCAATCATATAACTTAGGTATGAGATTCTCATGTGTCTTCTGAAATCAAAGAAGAAATTGTAAATGAATCATGTATTTTATCTGGAACTGAAATAGCACCTTTCAAAAATCATAACTGTGGTGACTTATAACTGACTCCCATTCTTATTTTTTTGAAATACGTAAAGCAATATGTAACACTAGTTCCTCAAGGACGCTAGCAATCCACTGTGTTGTAGAAAGAATGTTCTAAAGACTGAGGTGTTTTTGTCTGTTCAGAATTTATACAGCAAAATTTATGCTACTGCAGAAAAGCTTGTGTTTATGATAGATGGAAAACAAAACAAATTTCTGGTGTCTGGAAGTACAGCTGTGACCTAGTATCTCTGCTTAAATTCAATCCATTGCAAGTCTTAGCTTCAAAACATGGACTGTATCTGAGATTTAGATGTAGTGGAAATTCAGATTTTAGACTGTGGTCCCACCTGTTGCATTTGCCAGTTCTAAAGGCTAGGTTAATCTTCTGGAGAATATATAATTTGTTATCACACAGGACAATATATGTCCACTGCTTCCCTCAAAGATTATAAGTGCTATGTCCTTAAAGAATAGATATATTTCTTTTCTCAATGGTTCTTTTACCTGCAACATTTATCGTTCAAAAGATCATCTAGTCCAGTCTACAGTCCAGCTAAACCTAGCATCTACATCTAGATCATATCACTTAACACCNTGAGGGGCCCAGAACTGGACACAATACTTGAGGTGTGGTCTAACCAGCGCCGAGTACAGTGGAAGGATAATCTCTCTTGGCCTGCTAGGCACTCCATTCTTGATGCAGGCCAGGATGCCATTGGCCCTCTTGGCCGCCTGGGCACACTGCTGGCTTATGTTAAGTTTGCTGTCAACTAATATCCCCAAGTCTCTTTCTGCCTGACCGCTCTCTAAACACTCCATCTCCAGCCTATAGTTCTGCATTGTGTTGTTATAATTTCATTTTGTTATAAATTTCATTTTATTAGAGTCTGCCCATATAAAAGAAAGAAATGAACAAAGGGAGGCCAATATCACAGAATCACAGAATCAGTAAGGTTGGAAAAGACCTTAGAGATCATCGAGTCCAACCTATCACCTATTACCTAACCTAGCCAAACCTGTTACCTAACCTGTTGCCATCCTGCTACCAACACACCATCCTACCTATACACACTAAAGGGAGCCAATATGGAGTATTTTTAGGCTGTATACTGGCATCATTGGGATCACTGGTCCCGTGTTATTTTATTTACTCATTGAGCCTTTATTTTATTAATTTTTCCAATGACTTGTTCAGATTTAAGAAAAATTGACCATAGTTGGCCTCGTTGTGCCTCAGAAGTAACTCACATCCACAAGATCTTCCTGGTTTAAGCAGACTGAGTTAAATTACTTTTTAAAATTTTATTTCAATGAGAACTTCTTTCTTTCAAGTCTGCTCAACAGTGATTGATGGAAGGATGGAGGGAAACATTGGCTTTTCTCAGGATATACTGTAGATGACCTTATGTCCTATGTCCTTGTTTCATTTGAAAAGAATAATTACTAATCAATAGTGAAGGGTTAGGTGACACAGTAGGTTAATTTACTAGCCTTTTGCCTCTGGAGAGCTGGAGTCTGGCTTAGGTCACATGTAAAGTGGGTTTGGTGGTTTCAGCCTTGTCTGTCGTGAATGTCTGACTTTATCACAGAAAACAAGCTAGAATTTTATATGTGGTAGATGCCTGGCAGTTTCTGCTTAGGGAAATCTCAGGGCTCGAACTGTGGGAATCCAAACTGTGGGCAGAACGGGCAGACACTGACATCTGCAAGAGAAAGTGCACCACGGCATCACAGTCTTCCTGACTGCAGAGGACTGGGCCCTCCAGCAGAGTTAGGGGCATGACTCCCACTGGAGCCAAGTGCATCCATACTTTTAAAGACCTAAGCTTCTCTTTCTCCCTGTATCTCTTGGAGTCTTACAGGGTTAATGTCCTTTCAGGACATGCCTTTATAAGACCATGCTCTCAGTTACCTTTTTCTCAAAATTAACAGGAAGCTGCTTTCAGTTTGTGCCCCAGAGAAGACTTCTTTGAATGAGGGTCTTGACATTTTGCAGGAGGCTACCCTGGTGCTGACGACATATAAATCCTTATATGATTATTAGTAGATTGATTATTATTAGATTGATTTAACCTTGATGGCCTGCTGAAACTTTGTTTTTAAAGTGTAACTTTGATCCAAATCTTTAGTATAATTTGGATTTTTCGTACGCAAATTTGATCTGTCTGTAAAGTGTCTGACTTCAGCACTGAGAGTGCAGAAGGGGAGCTGAGAGTAAAATTCTGTGAGGTTTGTTTTCTGTGCTCGGGTGCTCCCCTTCTTTTCGTGATCTGTCCCATTGACTGCAGAAGGTAGAAGGCGAAGAGTGAATGAGTTTAGGAACTGCAGGCAGAGAAGAGGTCTCTTATTCAACACTCGCACTTGCATTTAAGGTTGAGCAGAACTATAATTTGAGTATGTAAAGAACTGTAAAATACATGATGCCTTGATGTTTCATGTTGGGTATAGAAAACTAATAGATAATTTTGACAATTTTGGCATTATGTATTCTCCCCTTTTTTTTTTTTGTGCTGTAAGATGGACTCTTAGTATTCATTCTTCTTTTTAGGACGTTGTGAAGATTGGTGCTTGAGAAGGATTTAGATATGACTGTGAATAACCTAATGAGGAATTGGAAGGGATGAATAATTTTATAATTATTGCAAGTTTTGATAGGTATTAAATAAGTTCAAATAACTAATGAAATGAAAATTTGAATAATCACTGGTTTAGAGACTGTGCCAGGGGAAGTCCCCTGGGGAGGAAAATGTATGAACATGAGTAAGGACTACATATACAGAAAAAGAGAATAAAGATTGGATAGACAATCTTAATTTTGGGATTTCCTAATCCCTGTAAGTATGGTGTCCTTTTATACAGCCTTTTTAATGTGCAATAATGTAGGCATGATGCATAATAGTTCTGACATGGCTGGTGAACTACTGTTGTGCCTATGTGTCTAGGCTGAATTGCAAATTTCCATCTGAATTGTCTCCTCACAGAAACAGGCTGACTGTAGCACATACTATTGCTTTCACTCCCTATATATACCCTGAAGGGCACTGCTAGTGGGAGCTGCTTGTGTAGGCACAATGCCCTACTGGAACCTGCACCCTGATTTAGTCTTTCCATGGGAATGAGGAGGCAACATGAAAAATAATTTCTTAAAGTGCTAAACGGCTCAACCTTCATGGATTTGTTTCAAAAGGGCTTCCTCACTGACACTATTTTGAGTTGGCCACACAGTTAAGTTTTTAAACTATGAAGACTTTTTCTAACAAAAACATAAATTTATAATTGTAATTTCTAATTTGTAATATATACTTACTAGGTTTGCCATGTCATACATTTTAATTGTGAGTTCTAACTGACTGGTTTAATGATACTTTGCAAAGTAAACTCAACATGTAGGTCATAAGTTCAGAATGAATGAATCCCTGGATGTTTACCAAACACCAAAATTAAATTACATTCTTAATTGTTTTGCAAATACTTTGGCCTAACTAATTAAATAGGAATGACTTTTTGTGTTGCTATAGTGCAAGGAATATTAAAGTCTTTAGGACTCATTTTGAATTAGCAGACTCAATTACTTTCATTGTACACTATGTGGTCAACTAGCACTTCAAAAAAAGCAACTCCCATATCCTCCCAAAACAGACAAACTAAATAACTAATAACATGATACAACTTCAGTTTTAAGAAATACCTCTTGAGGACAATTACTAGACTGAGCATATTTGGTGTTGCTGAATTTCCATCCACCTTCCCTGAGGCGCTTGGAGTCTTCTAGAGTATTCTAATCAATTCCTAGATTAAGAAGAATATGTATGAAGAAATGTTTTCTCTTTGTCTTGTTCCCTAATTCTTTATCAAAACTGGTGGGACATAGAACTTGGAATACACAGGTGGAAAAGTAATTAAAAAAAGTTTAGCTGTTTGCATTAGAACAACTGACATTTTATTGTATCTTGATCTCTTCCAGGGATGGAATTCAACTTGTTGTACTAGTTCCCTGTCCTCGAGAAGTGTGGTTCTCTCTCAAGGTTAACAGTTTCTTTGCTCTAGGGTAATAAGGACAGGGCTCTGAACCGGGATACTCATGTAGGTGAGCCAGGCTATTTTGCAAAGGTTTCTGAAACATTGGATTTGACTGTGTTCATCGGAGTGCAAGAGTAGTAAGAGTTGACTACAACTCTGTGGTGTATAGTGCTGAGGAAGGGGACTTCTCAACTGTATGTACATAGTGTTTTGGTAGGAAAAGACTCTTTCATATTGCTTTCGTGCTGCAAAGGATTACAATAAGCCGAAGAATCATGAACTTTTGGGTTACACAGCCAGCTGGGTATAGAAGGAAAGCTTTAGGCTGATTAAGTTTTGGATGTCTTGGATGTATCTAACATAAACCTATGTGTATCCACTGTATTCTACTTGCAAGACGATGATATGGAGACATCAAGGTTTTAAAGGATCCTTCTGTTTTCTCAAAAGAATCATTTGCTCTCTGGGAGATATATTCATCCATTTGCTGTTTTCATCCAAGCCCTTGCAGTCATTGCTGTTGGTGTCTAACAAGACTATTGTGAGCCATGCAATGAACTGACAAATTTAACCTCTTTTTGAAGCTGAATGAGAAGACTGGGATTGTTTGCATATAGTACTTTGCCACTGGGATAAACATAGTCTCTGCAGGTCAGGATAATACCCTTGAGTTCTTCCTGGGTCATTTGAAGATTTGTTCTGCAAAGCAATTAAAAATGCAGAAGATGAAGAAAAAATACAGTGTTTTGCATTGTTCTCAGAGATAACAACTACACATTAAAATGTTAGTCCTGAACAGCTATTGAGCCTATGTTGGGAAAAAAAAAGTGTGAGCCTGTTCATCACTCTGCTAGACTTCAGGAGAAGTGATGATCTGTAAAGCAGCTGATGACATCAGCAGTTAAAGTAGAAATTGGTTCTACAGATGTCTGAATCAGAAAAATACCCTAGTGTGATAAAATTTTTCAAAAGTTTTAATGGATTCTACACTAGTTATCTGATATTCCAGAGAGTGGCTGGGACATTGGTCCAGGAAGCTGGACCAACACGTAGTGTTTTCTAGTTTATTTGTGTGTTTTTCTCGACTTATAAAACCTGGTTGAACACTCATGCGAAACTATATAGAATTCTTAAATATTAAATTATCTCAAAGGCCTAGCTAGTTATGCAAGCAAGCAAGCAGTATATAAATATATTCCAAATATAAATGCCTGAATAATAGGAACATGTTAAGGAACATGTTCAGTGTCTGAAATTCCACCACAAATTTAGGTTTAGGAAGTTTCTAGTAGTATGATTTTATCTTATGTTAGAATAGAACTGAATCAAAATAATGTTATTTTTCTAGAAAGGCAAAACAATCCCCCTAAAACCAAATGAGGAACACTAATGTCTTTCAAAGTAAACTTTTCAAACTCTGTAAGAAGAACAGCTTCCCAGGGAATTAAGTATTTGTGCGGTCATACACATCAGAGGTAATTGTGTTTGTAAGAATCTTTGTGCATACTGCAATACTCTGACAACTGCATACAGGTTGAATTGGGATGGACTGCAGAAAATTTAAACTTAAAGCTACCATTTTTGAAATTGTGTGTAAAATAATGGATTTTGTTGTTATGAAATTAATTGAAGTTCAGTGACACTGGAGAAACATAGCAAAGAAAGCAAACAAAAGTGTACACAAGATAATGCGGTGTTGAACTGGAAGTAGAACTTAAGCATCTCTTGTATTTTGAAGGAAGGAAAACAACCCTTTTCAGACAAATGCTGCCTCTCAAGTTATTTCACTTAGAAAATGAAGAAAGCTTTATTTGCTGGTTAGATTTCTTCTTATTGAAGAGAATGTATTTTCAGGGTTGCATGTAGTGATTTTGAATAATCACTTCCTGTTTCTACTAGCAGGTCTGAAACGAAGAGATTTCTCAAGTGATAGCTGAATAAATCCTGTATTTAGCCTTGCTGAGAATGCTCATTGTAAACAAAACTTTGTGGTTTATTGGTGTCAGTTGGAAAATGGGCTCATGGTATCTCTATTTTTTACCACAGCTCTTACTTTCATTGTGCTAATTACTTGATGAGAGGTCACATCTTGTTTATTTGAAACAACACTTTCAGTGCTTTATATCATATGTTTTGGAGGCAGAGCCCCACCTTGTTTTTTCACTCACCATGGTATGTCATGAACTTTTCTTTACAGGGGTGCTTTGTAGAGAGGACTTGGGATCAAACATCTTGAAAAATATCTATTGCTTAAAGTAAATGCACTATTATCAGAAAAGTACATCTGTTTCAACATCAGTGCTTATTCTACTTTTGTCCAGAATGAAATGTGCTATGACTCTGAAGAGAGTTCATGTTTAAAAATTTTTAACAAAAAGATGTAACTTTGTTAATAAAGGCCAGAAAAATGATAGAATTCGTCAAAGAGGGACAAGAGGATAAATTATTTCAAAGTCTAGTAATATTAAGGTGAGAAGTGAAACAGAGTCACGATTGGGTCTGACTGCCCTGTAATCTGCAACACCATAGCAGCTTATCAACACAGAACTGGATTCACATTTACAAATTACAGCCTTTTTTCCCTAGGTACTGTTTATCTCTAAATTTCCCTTTATTGGCAAGGTAAATATATACTGTACTTAGAAATGTAAGTAAATGTAAGTAAATTTCTGGTTTCTTTATTTGAGTAACCTCAGAGTTCCAAGGCTCATGGCAGAAGAAACTCAGAGGCATAATATTTTTCGTTGGTTTTTTTTCCTTCCTGGTACAGAGTAATTTGTGAGCCATACATTGATGGGAATTACTATGCGCAGCTTTTTGAGAAGGGTAGTGGTTTAAAATACTAAAGTGGCTAACCATTTTTAATAGTGTCTTCTAATTGCAATAGCCTTTTTCTCTGAGCAGGCTTTACTAAGATATATTTGACCTCTGTGTCTGTTAAGCACTCTCACATTTGGCTTGGGAAGCATAATTCACATCACGGCCAATTACTTTGTGATACAGCCCACAACCTTACCCCCCCGCTCCAGATTATTGGCATAGCCATGCCATTTCTTTCCCTTTCTGTTTTCCTTTCTTCTTGCCTGCCTGGCTATAATACTTGGGCTGTCATATTTGTCAGATGCCCTCTTTGTTCTCTTCCATCTATTCTTTACTGTAGAAATCCAAACATCAGAAAATAAGAGACTCAGAACAGTTCCACGGTTTCAGTGCATAAAACTAAACAATGATTTACAGTGACATAGAAAATAACCCTCTGTTAAGTATTGCTTTAGTTAGTTTTGTATATAAAGCCTTTCAAACTAGCTACTGAACTGTGTATGATACAGAAGTCTGATAAAAAAGATTCTGTGTTACTTATTGCTATTATTGTCTGTTATTGTGCCAGGTACTTTTTTGTAGTGATTTAAGCAAAGCCATTCTATTACGCATGGTTCCTTAATTGTCTCTTTCAGATCTGCTATACTGGCCATCATGTTGACATCTAGGCAACTTACATCAATTAAAACAGTGTATTGAGAAAATACTGAATAAAAGTCTCACTGGCTAGACCTCTGCCTCTGTTACTAAAAAGGCCTAAATCAGCCAAACATCAGGGTGATTAATAGATCTAGTAGAGTCTTGTAGACTGCCAGAGTTTGGTTTCCTACCAGAACCCCTTAACTGTCGGACCA